>JAJMJA010000013.1:0-360885 GCA_030568835.1 Kodamaea hsintzibuensis (nom. inval.)
CCCCCCCCCCCCCCCCCCCCCCCCCCCCCCCCCCCCCCCCCCCCCCCCCCCCCGCACCGTATTCTTGACTATACTGTGTATTGTTGGTTTAATTGAGGACGTTTGGTGTTTATATTTTCGCTGCCCCATAATTGAAAACACCCCAGTTCTACATGCTTAATTTACTTTGGTTTTATGTACACCTCAGAGAGTTGTCAATTGCTTTGAAAGCGTTTATTACAAAGGAAAAGTCTATAACCCATTCAATACTCACCTTGGTCATGGGGATCTATCTTAAAAATTTTATCAGGATTCATTATTCTCTTTGGATCTAATGCAAATTTCAATTTTCTCATGAGACCTATTGCATCATCTCCCAACTCCTGTTGCAAAAAGATTCTCTTAGCATTGCCTACACCATGTTCTCCTGTGCAAGTTCCTTCATTTTCTAAACCAATTTGTACCATTTTGTTCACTATTGTTTCCGCCTTGTATTTATCTTCTGGTTTGTAAAACAAGTCTGCGTGGAAGTTACCGTCGGCTGCGTGAGCCAAAATGATCGAAAAGAAGCCGGAGCTCTTTATAAGTTGGTCTATTTCACCCAATACACTCGACAATCTTGATAATGGAACCGCAATATCTGTAACCCAGATTCGGACATCCTGGTCTATTTCGTTTTTACCGTAGTCGATCATCGAGTAAAAGGCATTTTTACGAGCTGAAAATAACTCTTCTTGTTCTTGTTCGTCTTTGGCAAAGACCAAGGTCTGGCAGTTGTTGTCGTTAACAACACGTTTCAATTCTTTCAAGTGTTCTTCAACCACTGTCTTATTAATACCTCCAATTTTGAAGAAAATTGTGGGGCACTCTAACCATTCTCTCGTAGTGTATCCACTATAATTTAAGCAATGCATCATGTCCTTATCTAACAATTCTACGGCATTTGGCTGGATGCCTGCACGAAATAGTTGCGCGACGGTATTTGTTGTATCAACAATCGACGAGAACTGTCCAACCACCACCGTTTCGTATTTAGGCTTCACATGCAATTTGACAGTTGCCTCAGTAACAATTCCTAGTGTTCCTTCGCTGCCTATGAATAGCCCAGTCAAGTTGTATCCTGCGCTTGATTTACGAGGTCTCTTTTTGGTCTTAACAATAGTCCCGTCACTTAATACTACGGTTATAGATACCACATTTGATACCATAGCTCCGTATCTGGAGGCGTTCATTCCGGAGGCGTTTGTGTTGATCATTCCTGATATAAGTCCATTGGGACCGCAGTCGGTTCCGAGCATTAATCCGTCAGGTAACAAATGTTCGTTCAAGTCTTGCCAATTTACTCCAGCTTGAACAACTGCGTCCAAGTCATCCTGGTGAACTTCTAAGATCTTGTTCATTCTAGAGGTGTCGACAACAACTCCTGGACGAGTTGAAAAGAAGTGGCCTTCGAGAGAGGTACCTCCACTGAATGGTACTACCGGAACATTAAATTCAAAACATGATTTCATGACTGCAGAAACTTCTTCCGTAGTGCTGGGGTATACTACCCAGCGTGGTTTTTCATGACTCAAAGGTTCATGTGGTGTGAAATCATTTCTAGTATGGCCATCGATCTCCACGGCTGAATTGTGAACCTTATCAGCACCTATTGCCAGTTTAATTGACTCAATGGCAAGTCCCAATTCTTTGTCAGTACAATATACTGGAGATTCTATATCCTCAAGTTTGGTCGTCGAACTTAAAGGAAACTTGTCTGCTAATGGTGGTGAGTCAGAATATTTACGATACTGATAAGCACCCAAGGCAGAGAGTGTAGCACCAATAATAAAAGAAGTGCCTATAGTAGCTGAAGATTTAAGTGGAGGTGGCGGAGGAGGGGTTGAGTTTGTAGAGTATCCTCGACGCTTCAACGAGAAGCCTAGTTGTCTCCACGTCCTTCTTATCATCTTTATCAATCAATCTTTATGATCTCAATGGAATTTTTTCTTTATAAGGTGATTACGTGATCTCGAAAACAGTGGCTGCAAAAATTATGCAATTAGAGTGAAGGAGAATAAAGGAGAGAGGTAGAGTTATCGATCATTGTTGGTGTTAGAAATTAGTGATCGGTGAACTAGTGAGCGAGAAAATACATTATATGATGTTGATTCTAACTACAAGATGAAATGGTAATGAAACTATCGTTATAACTCTATGATGTATCCAACAACTTGAACATCACAAAAGTTCCGATCAAGATTTAGCTAATGGGATGTTTTAAGTTAAACTAATGCCATTTCACATGACGGACACGGATAACATATTCAGATTATTAAAATACATATGAATGTGTCAATGTCAATGTCAAAGTGTAAGTTAACTATGTTAGTGAATGAATGAAACGAGGGTGCGATTTGTATGATCCGATTAAGTGATCTGTATTTAGATAAAAGCGGCCTCAAATAAAGTTAAATACGTATACACTAATTACATACACCAAGACAATCAATAAATCTACATTACATCACAATTACCTAAACTACTCCTTTAGAAACTCATAGAGAACTCGTGGAACAATCCAAACACTGGTAACATGAAATTCACATGCATTTACTCCTACCCTGTTATTACTCCACGTTGGATGAAAGCCAATGAAAATTTTTTTTGTGTTGAGCGAAAACGGCCAGACACGTGTAATTGTTCAATCTCAAATTTTTCACTTTCTGTATCTCGTACAATAGATCATAGAGGGATTGAGATCTTTCTTATTGGTAATTGATCAACTGTTAGGTTGAGTTAAGATGAGAGCGATGGATTCAATCCACACTTTTACATTAATTTACAGACAACTTGAGGCATTTTTTTTCTAGCCCTACTATTGTTCTTCTTTAATCAGATCACTTTATATTTGAACCTGATACCATATTCTGATTCTTATCCATTCTCTATCTTTCACTCTTGTAACACTCAATAGTACTTTGTGCCACTAGTTAGATCAGCCCAACAATACAGTGAGTCACCTTTAGGTGGGTAGAAACACGTGAATTGTCACAATAGACCCCCATTGAACAAAATTCCTGTACGTGCAAAAGGAGCTGTTCGTTTAAATTGTCAAGCTACGACAAGCAACAACGAGGGTACCAAAAAGTATAAAAGCCCACGCCCGCCCCCTCCCTCTTTATAATTTTTTCTTCCCTCTCTGTACATTTAATTGTAAGAACACATTCTACAAACTCACAATGGTTCAATCATCTATCTTAGGTTTCCCACGTATTGGTGGTCAAAGAGAATTGAAGAAGGTTACCGAAGCCTATTGGCAAGGTAAGGTTTCTGTCGAGGACTTGCTCGCTAAGGGTAAGGAATTGAGAGCTCACAACTGGAAGTTGCAAAAGGATGCTGGTGTTGATGTTATTCCTTCTAACGATTTCTCATACTATGACCAAGTCTTGGACTTGTCATTGTTGTTCAATGTCATCCCAGACAGATATACCAAGTTTGGATTAGCTCCAATTGATGTTTTGTTCGCTATGGGTAGAGGTTTGCAAAGAAAGGCTACCGAAACCACTGCTGCTGTCGATGTCACTGCTTTGGAAATGGTTAAGTGGTTTGACTCTAACTACCATTATGTTAGACCAACTTTCTCCCACTCCACCGAATTCAAGTTGAACACCGATGCCGGTATTAAGCCAGTTGACGAATTCTTGGAAGCTAAGGCTTTGGGTATCCACACCAGACCAGTCATCTTGGGTCCTGTCTCTTACTTGTACTTGGGTAAGTCCGACAAGGACTCCTTGGACTTGGACCAAACTGACTTGTTGGACAAGGTCTTGCCTGTCTACAAGGAATTGTTAGCCAAGTTGAAGGAAGCTGGTGCCACTCAAGTCCAAATTGACGAGCCAGTCTTGGTTTTGGACTTGCCAGAGAAGATCCAAGCTCAATTCAAGGCTGCTTACGACGCCTTGGTGTCTGAATCTGCTCCAGAATTGGTCTTGGCCACCTACTTTGGTGACGTTAGACCAAACATCGCCTCCATCAAGGGCTTGCCAGTTTCTGGTTTCCACTTTGACTTTGCCAGAGTTCCACAACAATTGGAAGAAGTTGCCGGTGTCTTGTCTGCCACCCAAACTCTTTCCGTTGGTATTGTCGACGGTAGAAACATCTGGAAGACCAACTTTGCTAAGGCTTCTGACTTTGTCAAGAAGGCTATCGAGCTCGTTGGTGAAGACAGAGTTGTTGTCTCCACCTCGTCCTCTCTCTTGCACACTCCAGTTGACTTGGAGTTTGAAAAGAAGTTGGACACCACCATCAAGGACTGGTTCTCCTTTGCTACCCAAAAGTTGCAAGAAGTTGTCGTCATTGCCAAGAATGTTAGCGGTGAAGACGTCTCCGAGGCTTTAACTGCCAACGCTGCTTCTATCAAGTCTAGAACTGAATCTTCCATCACCACCAACCCTAAGGTTCAAGAAAGATTGGCCACTATTGACGAATCTTTGTCTACCAGAAAGAACCCATTCCCAGCTAGATTGGCTGAACAAAAGGTTAAGTACAACTTGCCATTGTTCCCAACTACCACCATTGGTTCTTTCCCACAAACCAAGGACATCAGAGTCAACAGAAACAAGTTCACCAAGGGTGAAATTTCTGCTGCTCAGTACGAGGAATTCATCAACAAGGAAATCGAGACCGTTATCAGATTCCAAGAAGAAATCGGTTTGGATGTTCTCGTCCACGGTGAACCAGAGAGAAACGACATGGTTCAATACTTTGGTGAACAATTGGATGGTTTCGCTTTCACCACCAACGGTTGGGTTCAATCTTACGGTTCTAGATATGTCAGACCACCTATTGTTGTTGGTGACGTTTCTAGACCAAAGGCTATGTCCGTTAAGGAATCCGTCTACGCTCAATCCATCACCAAGGCTCCTGTCAAGGGTATGTTGACTGGTCCAGTCACCTGTTTGAGATGGTCTTTCCCAAGAGACGATGTCTCTGGTAAGGTCCAAGCCTTGCAATTGGGTTTGGCTTTGAGAGATGAGGTTAACGACTTGGAAGCTGCCGGTATCACCGTCATCCAAGTTGATGAGCCAGCTATCAGAGAAGGTTTGCCATTGAGAGCCGGTGCTGAGAGATCCGACTACTTGAACTGGGCTGCTCAATCTTTCAGAGTTGCCACTTCTGGTGTCCAAGACTCTACTCAAATCCACTCGCACTTCTGTTACTCCGACTTGGACCCTAACCATATTAAGGCTTTGGATGCCGATGTCGTCTCTATTGAATTCTCCAAGAAGGACGACCCTAACTACATTCAAGAGTTCTCCAACTACCCTAACCACATTGGTTTGGGATTGTTTGACATCCACTCTCCAAGAATTCCTTCTACTGAAGAATTCATTGCTAGAGTCGAGGAAATCTTGAAGGTTTACCCAGCTGCTAACTTCTGGGTCAACCCAGACTGTGGTTTAAAGACTAGAGGCTGGCCTGAGGTTAAGGAATCCTTGACTAACATGGTTAACGCTGCCAAGCACTTTAGAGGAAAGTACTAAGTGTCTCTTCTCTTTCAGAACCCCATGTTTTGCATTATTCAATTCTTTGTTGATGCGTGTCTTGTTACATTTATTCAACATTAATGTAATATACCATAATATTTATTATGGGCTTGTCTTTTATTTTTAATGTGTCTTACGTTTTTTTGTATTAGTTGTGCCAACAGGCTTCTGTTGGGACTGGGGTTTAAAATTTAATTGGGATTTCAACATTCAGTTATTTGAATATACACTTTATTTAATTGTTGTAAATGGCATTGATGTCGAGTAGTAGATTAGAGTGGGATGGGTGTATTTGGTCGGACTTATTTATACTTTGTTTGTCTCTCTAAAGTACCATTTTGGTTTCCTATGAAATATACTATGAAACATACAATGAATACACAATGAATACTGTTAAGATACGAATGTAATCTGAAGGATAGATGCTGTAATTGTTATGTAGACGAATAACCCAAATCAATTGAATACCTTGGATCACATTTTCATACCTCAAGTTGTAACAGCAAGAGATTCAATTTGTAATTGTGGACTTTTCATTCAGATAAAGGACAACTTCTTTTAAGTAGCAACACTCTACACTTCTAAATAACTCTTATTCAATTCAAAAACAACAATACTCATCCACACCATTACCTTAACAAAATACTCTATCACCTTGTACAATTCCTCACATAAATCTACCCTTATCTCACCGCTCATTCTACCCAACTCGTGGATCTTTCGATCCTCCACAATTACAGAAAAATATGGAATCAGAAAAGTAAATTTGCCATCAATTGCTGATTAACACCACGAGTCATCAATCATGTCAGACGAACTCATTGAACAGTTCATTAGGGTCACCAATTCTACCAAGTACTTGGCAGAGCAATATTTATCAAGGAACAATGATGATTTAGTTACTGCAATTGAAGATTACTTTGCTACTAATCAACCAACTTCGGAGCCAAGTCAACCTAGACAAGAGCAAAAAAGGTATGTAACTTAGATCCAATAAGGTCTATATTAAATTTAAAGATGAGTTAAATACTAACATTCATAGTGGAGTCAGGACCTTCCGAGATTTAAATTCAGATGAAGAGGAGGATGATAAGACCAACACCAACTTCTTTACTGGAGGCGAGAAGTCCGCATTGCAAGTGGAGGACCCAAATAAGAAGAAGGGAGGTCGTAGTGCAGAAGAACAATCCATTATTGATAAGATTTTCGAGAGGGCTAAGCAACAAATGGGAGAGGAAGACGACAGACCATCTTCTCAGCAAGAGGCTCCTAAAAAGAGGCAGTTCAAGGGTACTGGGTTCAAGTTGGGAGATGGAGTTGAACCTTCTGAGACAATTCACGATCCAAACAGTGTCCAAGACGAATCTCCAAGTAAGGTTACGCGTGAAATCACCTTTTGGAGACAAGGATTCACTGTTGGAGATGGTCCATTGCACAGATACGATGACCCTGCCAATGCCAATGTGTTGAACGAATTGAACAATGGTAGAGTACCTGTTTCGATCTTGGGCGTGAACCTCGGACAAGACGTCGATGTATCTGTGTTCAGAAAAACAGATGAAGACTACGAACCACCAAAGAGAAAAGCAGGTGGATACCAAGGACACGGCCAGAGATTGGGATCCCCTGTTCCTGGTGAAGTGATTCCACAACATGAAGAAGTTGCAGAACCAGAAACTAAAAAGAATGAACCAAAGGAACCTGAAGGAGAAGGAGACTCACAAGTTCAAATCAGATTTGCCAACGGGAAAAGAGCAGCACACAAGTTCAACTCAACCGACTCAATAAGTAAAGTGTACAACTTTGTCTCTGTACACGAATTTAACTCCAGCCCAGAAAGAGAATTCACATTAAGTCACTCTTTCCCAGTTAAACCTATTGAAAACACACCTGAATTGACTGTGGCAGATGCGAAATTGAAGAACTCTGTGATTGTACAGAGATGGATTTAGAAGTATCATACTTTCAAAGAAAATAAGTATGTTTTAATCTAAGTTTAGTAACGATTACTGATCTTGTAGAGTTGATGTAGGATTGTAATTGATAGATTTAGACTACCAACTCAATTGTTGTAGGTATGAGAGTTCCTTAAGTATCACAACAACTTAACTATACTTTTATATATCTAATCCATACCATCTCTATACTATAAATCATCTAACCCACCTCTCCTCTTCATCCTCTTCTCTTCACCCTCTTCTCTCCATCCTAATCTTGTCACACTAGTGCATCGAAAATTTCCAATGCAAAAATCAAATCGAATCCAAAAACCATCAAGCATACGAATTACATGTTTATAGAACATTAGGAGGTCTTTACATTCAAGTTACCTACCACATACCCTTCCTTGTACATATTTCATCATAATCTTTTAAGATGTATTTCCTACTACGACAGGTACATCGATACCAATCCCGAAGTTCATTAATATTGAAATGTAATGATTATTTAAGACAGAATATTGCAGTGTACACAGCTGTCAAGCGGAATAATAGCTCATCGGAGAGAATACTGGTCAACGACGGACCCATTTTGAAAGACTTTAACTTTGTAAAGGACGAATTACAAATACTGATTAAAGAGAGCTTGAAGAATAGACCGAGCCATCAAGACTCATACGCATTTCTATCTTCAATTAAGACTCCTTCAAAGGTTGATCTAGAAAGATTATCATTACCACCGTTTGAAAACCTTAGACACGTTATTGAAAATAACGAGGAAACACCTCCTGTTTGTGGGTCTATAGCTGAATTCATCACTCCAAGTAATGGACATTTAGAGTACGGAATAGTTGTACGAGAGTCCCAAGCAAAATTTAACGAAAACTACAACAAGGTCATCATACTTACAACTAAGAACGAGTTGGTATCAATACATCCACTAAACATTAACTTTCACTTATTCAAGGTATTCAATCCGGACTGGATATCTTCACTCAGTATCTTGGAAAATAAGTTCAATGAACTGTTCCCTAATAGACTAAGTTTAATTCAAGCTTTAAGTGCATTCGTTTCAGAAAGTGTACTGAACAATGATTTACTCACCACCCAATTTGATATTATATTTGCACAATACGCACAAAAGAACAGCATTAGAAACATCTCCTTGATTCAAGTGATTGAATCTATAAAATTTCCACCTGATATGTTGGAAAATATATCAAGATCATACTGTTATCAGTCACAACTATTATTAGCATTACACTTGCAATTTACAAAAAGCACGAGACTCATATCAACATCCAATTATACAAACATGCATAGAAGCTCGAATCTTACGAAAACAAACGGGTTCTCTAATGACTTATCTCATGGAACAACTTACTTTGTAAACTCCATTGAGAATACAAATTCAATCGAACGATTTGAAAGCGTTTGCAAATACCCAGAGCAGTTGCAAAAATTGAATTACTTCTTGAGTGATTTACATAAAATGCAGCAATCTCAACTGAGCAGTAAATCCATTAACGAATTAGATCTTTACTTTAACATTTGGGAAGGACAACTGTTTCAATATATTTTGGACGTCTTAAAATACGCAGTTGTTTATCCTCATTCATCGATATTACAAAACTTGAAGAATCTAGACGTATTTAAAAACACTATCATTACTAGTCTGACAATTTACGAATTCTTAGAATCATTGCATATTTACGATTCTGAAACCTCAGACATCTTCATCTCACTGAATTTGGCAGGGAAGACAAAATTGAAGAAGCTTGCAATCAGTGCAGTGGACGAGTTGGAGCCTGTTATTAATCATGGTGGGGTTGAAGAAATCATTGACTTGTTTCCTCATTTACGTAAACAGAAAAAGTACTACAAGGACCATGTTATATATGGTTTATGTGAAGGCGAGTCAGACAAGTCAATGATCGGTGTATCATTGGAAAAGATAAACACACGCAAGTATTTGTTCAACATACATTTACCAGATGTTGTGAGCAAGATTCTGCCTGAAAGCGAGTTGTTCAATATATTAGTTTCAAACAAGTTCAACTTGATATCATTAAGCCACTTAATGAACAATAAACAATTGAATCAACTCTTTGGAAATGGGGACTTTTTCAAACAGTTTTTGTTTGAAAACCAGAATATTCCAGACTCAGATGAGTTGGTAAAAGTGGGAGATGTTTCGACATTCTTACAACAAGCAGAATCAATTAAAGCTAAAAAGACTAATGTGACTTGCCTAACAGTTTCATTTACTTACAACACATTTGAACAGAACCCATTTCTTAACCTTAAGGAAAAGGTGACCGTTTCGTTTGACTCACTTGATGATATAACAGTTAAGAATTTAGATTCAGGAACATTGGATGGAGCATTAAAAGAGAAGTCTACATTCTCTTCTTTCAAGTTATTCAATAGGAGACCCGACCCTTCACATAAAAGTAATGAATTGAATCACGATGATCTCCATAACCTCAAGTTCATGAGCAATATCTTGAAAACCTGTTTCAAGATGCGTAAGAAAAGCGGCGCTGCTAACATCGATGAAGAAGAGAACTTCAATCCTGGAAATGCGTTAAGATTATTCGGGAAAGGATCGACTTTGGGTTTAAATGAACCTGGAGTCAACCGTAAGGCGACATTCTTCCGCAGTGAAGTAGATACCTTTTTGGGAAAACTAGTTTCAAAGTACTGTTATGAATGGAATGTTCCAGTGTATTCCAATACTCAGGATATCTTAGGAGCAGATGCAGTTAATGACGAAGATCAAGTATTGATACGGCACAATAACATGATGTTGCCCACCTACAATGCACATAATTACAGCGAAACAACGCTTGCTAGGGATTACGAAGGTAACTTGTCACTTCAAGCACGTATTATTGGAAATAACTATTTGGCACGTCCTAAGCTTGAGATTTTGCTGACTGATCTGTACAATGTACCTCGTGGGTTAAACAATGGTTTCGTTGATATCAGCAGTGTATTATTTAAAGTGGAAAGCATTTTGAACCAGCTACAGTTGTTGAATCATGTTCAACTATTGTACAACAATCAGTTCTTGCGAGAAACAGACCGTGAACAAATGAATCTTTTACATAGATTTGGATATTTGAAAAGACACGGTTACAACTTGAATGGACTGTTAGTGCAAGAAGTTCTTGAAGAACAGCTACTGAATATTGATAACTCAAACAAGTTGAGTGAGCATTTGTCGCTGCAGCACAAAAGATTCTGGACATTAAAAATGATAGAGCAAATGATGATGATGAATAACACCGAGAGCAATTATAAGGAGGTTTGGGATTGCATTATCACACATCAAGGTTTCAGACCAGAAATTGATGAAGAATATAAATTAGTGAGTGGGTTTTGTTATAGTTTAGGGATTGAAGTTTGGATATTGACACCAAGACTTGAACAAAGTATTGGAGGAGTAATCCGGTGTGATAAAGTGCTTCATCTAGACCCTATTACAGGAGTGTGTGTTTTAAGAGAAGAGGAGATGATATAGATTAAGCATAGAGAGCGCAAAGGTCGTTCTGGATTGTTTTATAGAATAAATGTACATATTTTCATCATATGACAGTAGTAGTGAAGCTTAGGTGAATAGAGGAAGTGTAGGAGTATTTAAAACAAGCTTCAAAAGAAAAAGATATAAAGTAGATTGTTTGTATTTTGTAAAGTCTTTAGCATTCTAAGAAACCATTCATGCATAAGATAAAGATTCAAGAATGAGATAACTTGTAAAGAGCACTGGTTGTCAAATTTTGCACCCATTCAAATCTATACCATTTAGTCATTATTCACTCAACTGATCAACTTTATTTATATAAAAAGAACTCCCAAGAATGTTTAGAATGAGTATACATATTCGCTTAAACCACCTCCTCTTAACTCTCACTATTGTCTACCTTTACTAACCACTCTTAAACCTACAAAACCAAACCTCCTGCACATAATTTTTAGTTGACTCATTTTCTTTAAAGCTTTTGGTGGAATTTTTCACATTACATCAACTCATCATAATGGTAAGTAGAACTAACCTAGTGAAATACGAAGTGAAGATACTAACAGAATAGTCTGAGATCCAACCCCCCCTTGAAACATTAAAAACTTATGTTCGTGCACAACATAAAGAGGCTAATGTGTATCCTATCTTTCTTTATGTGGACAATGACGAATTGACGGTTCATCAAGCTTATTTGAAGTTGGCCAAGTTGAACGATACTAAGCGTGCGTCATCATTTTTGTTTGAATCTGCTGTAAATGGTGATCATGTTGATCGTTATTCTTTTATTGGTGTTGGACCTCGCCAGACCATTCGTACTGGAGATAATGAAGAAGTGTTTGGAAAACAATTTACAGATGTTGACCCTATAACTATTTTGGAGAAGGAATTGAAGCAATTCCAGCAGGCCAAGGTTCCTGGGTTACCAAAGTTTAGTGGTGGTGCCATTGGTTATATTTCGTATGACTGTGTCAAGTATTTTGAACCTAGAACTAAGAGACCATTGGAAGATGTCTTGAAGATTCCTGAAGCAGTGTTGATGATGTACGATTTGGTTGTTGCATTTGACCATGTATACCAGCGTTATCAAATTATCAACAATGTGCATATTACAGATGAGAGTGAGGTAGAAGCCAAGTTCGAAGAAGCCAAAAAGGAAATCGAGCTTGTACAGAAGGAATTGAAACGTACTGATATTTCTTTGGAAGAGTTGAATCCTGTTCAACCACCAATTAAGTTGAACCAAGACTTCAAATCGAATATTGGAAAAGAAGGTTATGAAAAACACGTTACCACGTTGAAGAACCATATTTTGAAGGGAGACATTTTCCAAGCTGTTCCATCGCAAAGAGTTGCCAGACCCACATCTTTGCACCCATTTAATGTGTACCGTCATTTGAGAAAAGTGAACCCATCACCATACTTATTTTACATAGACTTGATCGATTTCCAAATTATTGGAGCGCTGCCTGAGTTGTTGGTGAGATCTGACGTGAAGGGTGAGATTATCACACATCCTATTGCTGGAACTATTATGAGAGGTAAGACCAACGAAGAGGATGAACGTAATGCTGAAATTTTGAGATCCAGTTTGAAGGATCGTGCCGAACATATTATGTTGGTTGATTTAGCTAGAAATGATGTTAACAGAGTGTGTCAACCTCCAACCACACGAGTTGAGCGTTTACTTACATTGGAGAGATTCTCCCATGTGATCCACTTGGTTTCTGAGGTCAGAGGAACGTTGAGAGAAGACAAAACAAGATTTGATGCTTTCAGATCGATTTTCCCTGCTGGAACCGTGAGTGGTGCACCAAAGGTGAGAGCCATGGAATTGATTGGAGAGTTGGAGAAGGAAAAGAGAGGTGTGTATGCTGGTGCAATTGGGCACTGGGGATATGATGGAAAGAGTATGGATACATGCATTGCATTAAGAACAATGATGTACAAGGATGGAACTGCATACTTACAAGCTGGAGGAGGAATTGTTTTCGACAGTGATGAAACTGATGAATACATTGAAACTATGAACAAGATGGGAGCTAATATCAATACCATTGTTCAAGCTGAAAAGATCTGGGCTGAAAAGGTTGGACAAACTGATTAGGCTGCACCAACAAGAAAATCTAAGAATGTAAGACGAATTGAAGATACTAAAGTGAATAGAGACTCTTGAGTTTAAGACCGAGACACACACACCAAAGATCAAAGAATAATGTTCTAGATTACTTCTAGAACTAAATATGTAAAGAAGTAAGTAAAAGGAACATGAAATATATGAACTAATTTATGCACAAGAAGTAGATAAAGTATGATGTCAGAATGGGTGGTGAGGTACATGATGAAAATTGAATGTCTAGAGATATTGCGTACAATGCCGATAGAAAATAGCGCAGCAACAGAGCTTAAAATTAATGGATCACTAAAAGCTAGGGAGGATTTAGTGGTGAACAAAACCTCAATAGGGAAAAAATAGACATTCCAAGGAAAGGATGTGTATACGCAAGCTACATATAAAATATCAGTGTAAACCCGTAGGAGGTGTACCAAATAATTCATTAGTGATGATAATAATCCCACATCACACCATACTTCCAAGTACATTGCACATGCAATTTACAAGAGACTAGATAGATAGTAACAACTAACAACTCAGGATTTGTAATACTCCCCCTACGTTAGGTCCCGCAGTGTACGCACTTTCCACAAACGGTTTTTCAAACCCTGAACACTTTATTTTCACCGCCTCAAGTTTCCATCTTCTTTTCTCGTACTATGAACATTGGAGAAGACCACACATTCGTTCATTGAACGACCTCGTTTCGACGCTTCGGTGTTATTGTTTCTAATCTTGTTGATATTGCGTTCATATATATTATATGTACAGAACCAATAATATATATATATATACATAGCTATGGGTGGGTGTTATTAACCCTCCCTCTATTGTAACGTCCTTTCTTCCAGTGAAGCTTAAAAATTTCCACTGCCTCTCTCCCTTGGCTAGAAATTTCATATGACCCCTAAACAAAAGTGCCCAACACATTGAATGAATCCATATGCTACAAAACGCCCATCGTTTGTACTATACTATAATTCCCACTTCATTCCACATCTCTTCACTCCATTTCATATCATTCATTACACAGATATCATTATCTACAAAAATCATTCATATTATAATGCATCATTCAATCATTCAATACATTCTAACTTTTTATATTATTCACCAGCACTTTTAATGTCTCACCCTTTTAAGACTGAACGGATATCTAGAAAGGTGTCCATTATTAACTAATTCAATATACAATCAAAAATATCCTCTATGTTTATTCATCTCTAACAATCAACTTTACATCTACTCTTGTCTCTCTCATCTCTTCATCCCCGCTTCAACCATTCATCTCCTTACTAATATGTCACCTCCATAGCGATGATCATTGCGGAAAACAAGACATGAAATCCAAAGACACAAACATTTTTTCTCATTTTGTCCAACTAAAGAGTCAGCAATGGCTATACCAATGGATGAATGTGTCTCATTAATAGTAAAGATTCGAAGTATAAACCTTCAAATGTAGTCATCTAGACATCTATATTATATAAACCTATACATTGAAATAACCAGTTTCTTATAAAACTAATTTAATTATATACCTTTACTTTCCTATAAATCCTCTCTCGTGCCAACAGAAGTCGAACAACAAATCTCGCTACCAAAAGAGAGGTCAAAAAAATCCAAAAGCGAAAAGAGCCCTATACAGCTTTGCAGCAGCTTGCACAAGATCACTAGCAGCTTAGATACAGATTGTGGATGTAGAATATGAGTGCCACTAACCTGCCAGACAGCAAGAGTGTACGTGGCGTCAAAGATAGTCCTAATGATAGCCAAGAACTGAGCTCAATCACCGGGTCAATTGTCGGTGTGGCCGACTCTCAACCAAAGTTGTTTTCACGTACACCTACATCCTGGGACGCCGAGGATGATATACTATTGATGCATTTAAAAGAGCAACAGAAGTTGGGTTGGAAGGAAATTGCCAGCCACTTCAATAACAGAACCCCCAATGCTTGTCAGTTTCGTTGGAGGAGACTTAAGTCGGGGAACTTGAAGAACCCACCTAAATCCGCAGCTGCCTTGGGCACTCAGATTAAACCTGTTAAGAAGAAGAAAAAGGAAGATGACTCATTGGGCTCGATAACTGGTAATGTTGGTGTCGGTACTGGAGGTGTTGGAAATGGTGTCTCTGGGGGGTTCCCAGCTGCATACTCTCCAATAGCAAATGCTACCTTTACAGGATATGAGAATGTTTCCAATGCTCTAGCTGGTTTGAGTGCCTTGCTGAACTCGCCGTCCAACATTTCTTCGCCGCTCCCCAACTATACTCCTTCAACTCCAGGTGCCGGCCGATCACCAAGCGTAGGCTCAGTCTCCAATCCAAGCACCAACAACACCAACGGAAATCGAAACGGACCTATTTCAACTACAAACAACTACGAAGGTTCGCCCAAGGGCGACCACTTGGACCCAAGCGCCCACAACAATTCAGCGAACAATATTGGTGGAGGCTACTATGCTGACCTCCTGATAGACCCTACACTGAACTTACCACAGAACCAATCTCACCCACACTCGCACACGCAACTGTCAATCACCCCTCGTAACTCAACTGGAGGTGGGAACCACCACAGCAACCACCACCATCCAGCCGGTTCCGCAGCCCTACACAACAACCTGATTATCCAGATTGCACGCGACGACAGAACCTCCGTACTGTCAACAACACGAGCGTCAGTCTCTTCACTCCCCCTGAAATCTATGAACATTCCTCACCACCAGCTGACCAACAGTGCGTTGGCGCATTTGCCCATTTTATTCGGAGGAGCTGGATCTATCAGCGGACCACTGCGTAACCTGAGTATCAGCGGACCAGGAGGAATACACCACTCAAACACAGTCACCAGTTTAAGAAACGGAAGTATAGGAAGCACCTCGGCACTCAGAGAAAGCGTGTCGTCGACATCACACGCTTTGGGAGGACTGGGTTACTACCTGCGCTCAGGATCAGTGGTAATACCGTACAATGCAGAAAAGAAAGAGGAAGAAGTGCTTGATAAAAAGAGACTACCGCCTCAACTGAAGAAGAAGAGTGTTAAAATCAAGAAACCCGCAAAATCAGCAACTGCTTCTGCAAGTAAGTCAACAACACCCAACCCTCCTGTATTCAAGATCCCATGGTCAATGGAAGAAGATGAATTGTTAATCAACAGAAGAACGAGAGAACTTTCGTTTGCAGAATTATCGATTTTACTTCCACAGAGAACAGAAGGTGAAATATGGTCGAGAATTGATTACTTGGAGAAACTCAGAAACGGACACAGGGCACTGACATCATTACGTGACCATAGACGGAGAAGACAACTGTCGATTGGATTAGACGACGTTGATGACTTCTACGACTACGTTATCAGCGGAGGTATGGGTATGAGTGAGGAAGAAGATGACGACAAGGACGAAGATGACGATGACGAACGTCACAATGGAGTACACGACGACGATGACGTCTTAGTTGACGTAGAGGACTCAATATCCACCGCAAAAAGGAGGAAACGCAGAGCCAGTTCTGCAGTAAACCCATTGGCGGTGGGTGACTCAATCAGGAAAAGATTGAGGTGACATTGACAATGAACATTTTAATTTAAAGGCAATAAAGTATCACTCAACTGTGATGTATTTAAAAAGAATATGAAGGGTGAGTGATAGTTGTAGTATTTATGGATACTTTTAAGAACAAGAACTAAAAGATGGATGGAATACAGGGTATAATATATGTACATACAGTGAACACACCATTGAAGAAGCTAATGTTAAGCTTCTATGAAGTCACTGATTTATAAGTTAATTAATAAGGATGTTTAGTTAAAAGACAAACTAGTTTAAATATTTCTATTGATTTGTACAGTTGTTTTGGATAGTAAATTCAGTACTTTCTTAGCCTAGACTAATTTAACTAGTAAAGCTTTAAATCCTTGGTGATTGCATCGATTACCAACTTTGGAGCAGGGCCAATTCCCAATACAGTTGCACTACCTGCTGCTATTTGGGTTCTTCCAGCATCATGAACAATGTACAGGTTAATGCCTAATGAAATAGCTTGTGCAAAAAGTGTATCCATACCTTCTTGGTCTGGTACTTGTAATGTAATCTTGGCTTGGCCGTTTCCTAGTTCCCATCTCTGTACCATTTCTGGGTTATATGCTGGTGACTCAGGGTTGGTAATTTTCTTATACAATGCTAATGTTGCATGCGAACATTGAGCTGCTGCTTTACCTTTCCCCATTCTCAAATCTTGACGAACAATAAGAGTCATACGAACTTCTCCAGGGATATCATTAAGAGGAGTTGAATTCACATCAATCTCTTCATCTTCAGATTCTTCAGAGTCTTCGGTAGATGCTTCAGATGATGAATAGTTACGAGATTTGCGTCTATGAGAAGTCTGTGGATACAATAACAGGTTAATATAGAAACCAGTTACGAAGGAAATCAATCCAAATGTAGCCAATTGAGGAAGAATAGATTGGGTCATGGTTGCTTTTGGTGGTGGAAAGATTTTATGATGATGTCGTTTGATATATTTTGAAATGTCGTAAAGTGAATATCGAAATGTCGCAATATCTTCTCTTGATTTTACCATACATCAATGAACTTCATTGGAAACTCTTAGTTTAAGTTGATCTGGTAAAGACAATACTAGAATGACTTGCGTGATGACTTGCTGTTGATATTAACATAACAATTTAATTCACTAGCAATCAGTATCGCATTTCAATTGACTCATCTAACGAACGATCACCTTAAGCTAATACCTTTCTAGACTTCTTCCTCTTCTTATCTATCTTCTTCTCAACCTTATCTGAATATTCTCTCCAATTCTTTACACGAACTTCTCTATTATCTTCCCATTTTGATTCCATCTTTCTCTTTCTCTCTCTATCACTCTGAGCTCTTGTAACTTCCACTTGTCTTCTCTGTTCTTGCTGTTGGTCATACAATTTATCCACTTGTTCCAGCTTTAAGATATCCTTCAAAATTACAGCTACCTTTTCTCGTACTCCTTGAATCACTTTTTTATCTTTTATATCTGCAAATTCAGGCCAGCTTAAAACATCTTTGTATATTGATTCTATCCTCTTAGCTTCCTCATCATCTCCTGTTAATATCTGTTCAGATTTCTTTAACCTATCAAACGCTAATGGTGCCTGTGGATTATCGGTCTTATCTGGGTGAATCAATAATGACTTCCTTCTGTATACCTTTTTAATCACACTCTTCAAATCGGTATCTTCACTTGGATATATATCCAAAATGGCAAAATAGTCGAACTCTGAAGATCCTAATATCCTCTTGATTTCATTATCACGTCCAAGTGCTGACTCTTGCTGCGACAATTCCTTTTCTATATCCATTGATTGATCCCGTTTTACAAATTGAACTATTTTTTTTTTTAAATTCTATATTTTCAATATTCAATGAAGACACCAAGGATGTGGAAACCTCGATACTTTGATATTGGAGTGAACTTTTCAGATAGGATGTTTCAAGGCCAGTACCATGGTTCTCAGAAACATCCTGCTGATATGAAACAAGTGTTAGATAGAGCACATCTTTTCAATGTTGATAGGATGTTGGTGACAGCTTCTACGATAGCTGAAAGTAAATCACACTTGGACTTGTGCCTGGAGTATCCAGGAAAGTTATTTCTGACTGCAGGTGTTCATCCATGTTCAGTAGCGCAGGAGTTCTATGTTAAGAAAGGAGAAGAACATACTGAAGAATTGGCTCCAGATGTTGAATCGAAGTTGGCTCAATTGAAGAGTATTGTAGAAGAGGGACATTCAAAGGGAATTATCAGATCTTTTGGTGAAATTGGTTTAGATTACGACCGTTTACACTTTGCAACCAAAGCCCAACAGACGACCATGTTCAAGAAACAACTTGAAGTCGTTGCCTCATTAAAACATTTGAAGCTTCCATTATTTTTACATCAAAGAGCTGCATGTGATGACTTTATCGACATTTTGAAGCCGTTTATTGAAAGAGGTGAGATAGAACGTGGTAATGGAGTGGTTCATTCATTCACTGGATCTTTGGTGGACCTCAACAAGTTATTGGAACTCGGCTTTTATGTCAGTGTCAATGGATGTTCTTTGAAGACTGAAGAAAATGTAGAAGTTGCATCCAAGATTCCTAGAGACAAACTCTTGATTGAGACTGATGCACCATGGTGTGAAGTGAGGAAGAGCCACGCAAGTTATAAACATATAACTGCATACCCTAACAAATACTATCCAAAATTAGATCAAAATGAGACAGAACCAGAAGTTGAAGTCCCAGCAAAGGGCAAGAAGGACCAAAACCAAATCAAACTTGATCCGTTCTTACCATTTCCAAGCATAAAAGTAGACAACTATGCAAAACACCACACTGCAGTACAAACCAAACTAGAAAACCATAAACTGCCTGAACAATTAGATTATAGAACAGGAACATATTCGTACCCACTCATCAAGTCACGTAACGAACCTGTGTTTGTTGGCTACATTGCAGAAATCATGACGAAATTGTACGGAATTACAGACGAGAAGGAGACTGAAGAGTTATTAGATTTAGTTTACAAAAACTCCTGTAGTTTATTTGGAGTTGACCCATGATTTATAGATGAAAATATTATTAAGACATACAGGAATGCAACATCAAGCTTCTAGTTTTAATCTCTTAGAATCGACGGCTTTTCCGTGGTGAAACACGTACTATTGGATCAGGAGTAGCAGTTCTTGTTCTTGGACGTCTTGGTGAAGAGCGAATTGGTGGTGCTAGAGTAGGCACGGCAACCACCTCTTCTTCGCTTGATTCGCTATCTTCTTCTACTATTTCAACCATACTCTGGTCAGATGAGTCGTCCGAGACAGGTTCTACTTCATCCTCTTCAAAGTCAGATTCTTCAATAGGTCCTGCTAGTTCAAGTTCCTCTTCCTCCTCCTCTTCTTCTTCCTCCAACTCCTCTATAACGATTTTCTGGCGTACTTCTGTATTGTTTTTAATTGGCATTTTTGTAACGTGGGACGTTATACCTGGATAGCACACCAAGTAATTGTCTATAATGTCATCGTCCACGTCTTCTTCTTCGTCCCAGGGCCTGCCCTTTTCTATTTCCTTTTGTGCTTCTTCTTCAAATGATAGTGGGTTGTTGATATCATCTTTGAGGAAGTTGCTAATCAGCGAAATGCTATTACTTTCGTACAAGGCTTTCGTTGCTGCTGAGTTGATAC
The DNA here is from genome assembly GCA_030568835.1 of Kodamaea hsintzibuensis (nom. inval.). Classification (NCBI taxonomy): domain Eukaryota; kingdom Fungi; phylum Ascomycota; class Pichiomycetes; order Serinales; family Debaryomycetaceae; genus Kodamaea; species Kodamaea hsintzibuensis (nom. inval.). The sequence goes on from JAJMJA010000013.1 coordinate 20,304, forward strand.
CTCCCGAAGGCCCAAATAACATTGGTTTCCAGAGTAGCTTGAGGCCATCAACGGTAACGTACTTTTTAGCCTGCCACTTGGTAATTTCCTTGTCAATCTTCTCCAAGTCTATTGCAATTGAGTAAGTGTTTGTAGTTGGGTTTTTAATGAGAGCATTCAATTGTTCCAAGCCTACCACCACATCTGACGGAATCATACCGGTAAGTTTGCTTAGCGATTCGATTGAAAGTGCTATGAAACTGCACGGGGTTTTAGTTTGTCCTGCTTTGATTGATTCGATAGAATATTTGTCGTATATCTTACGCAATTGAATCGCTAACGTTACCTTCCAGTAATTTCTATAACTGAGGAGTCCTAAGTCACTCAAAGGTTTCTCAGGCGTTCCAAATTTGAATTCGTGTCTACTGAGTAGGTATGAAAAATCAATAAGAAAGTTCCCGTAGCCTCGTCTTTGGTAGATGGGTAATGTCAAGATACATGATACGTTGTAGTCTGAGTTGTTAAGTTTTTCTTTGGAAAAGTATCCGACAAAGTGGTATTGAGAGCTATTGTTTTCATCGATTTCTGTAAGAACGTAGAATATGAATGGTTCAACATCGTAGTATAAAGTTTTCGAGTTCAAAAATAGTTTTGCAAGAAGACACAAGTTTTGACAGTAGTTTACATTTTTGCGTCCGTCCACTTCCCATACTGCAACGCGCGATTTGAGGTCGCGGTAGATTTCGATTCCTGGTGGGTGGTTGTTTGACAAGTTGCAATTCTTTAATTGATGTCTCTTGTATGAAAGTGGTGAGTTCATGTACTTTAAACAGTGTTCACAAATGTATAAGATTTTTGATCGCAGGTATTCTTCTGGGTAAGGTGCGGTGTACCAAGTATCGATTTCAAAGTCGCGGAATACGATTTTCTTTACTTGTGATTTAAGATGTTGGACCGGGTTTGTGGAAGGGGTGGGGGTTGGAGTATTTCTTTTCAGCAGTAACAGACCATTTGTAGTTGGTTGTTCCTGTTGAAGATCTTCTTCGTTTTCGTCTTCCTTTTCTTCTTCCTTTTCTGTTGTGTTTAAAAGACGAAGGTTTTCTCCAGCCACTTTGAGTCTTTCAAATGTCTCTCTATCAGCTCGTGTTGGGTCAGTGTTGTTGATTGTACAGTCTGGAAATGGGAGGATTCCTTTGTACGGAAGTTCTTTACGGACTTCTGTGTTGCCAGATATTGGTGGTTGTGGTGCACGTAAGGTAAGTGATATTTTTGGTCCAGTACTAGTGGTAGGTTTACAACCCAGTGAGTATTTAAGTTTCACCACATACTTTCCAACCGAACGAAGCGAAGTGACTAAAGGTTTCCGTCGCACAACAAAAGTATCACCATCAACCACTTGTTTTGTAGGTAATTCACGCGTATTTCGTATCAATCTCTTGATTGAGTAGTCATTGATTATCCGTTTACGTTGAGCTCGTTGGTTCAAGTCTACCGGAGACATATCCGAATAGATCTTATTATTAGTGATCTTCAACAGGTCTAGTAGCAGGACCATGATAAAGATATTCAGTAGATTATAACTAGCAACAAGGAGACCACACGATGTTCATCCCACTTTCGGTCTGTTGGCTTTGTTTTCTTTTGATATTGATTTGTACAGTACTGAAAAAAAACGAGCCCTGTTGGGGATGGGGGTTTTGGTGGAGGATTTGAAGTGAGAGTGAGGATCGAGTGAGGATCGAGTGAGGGTAGAGATTGGGAGTGAGGAGTGTGGGTAAGGGTAGAGGGGGATCGTGACAGGAGAGAGGTGGAATGAGGTTGAGAAGGAGAAAGTTATTGAGTGATAGAGATAATGGTAATGGTTGGGTTACGTGTTATTATACATTTTCAATAGATAGGAATAGTCTAATACTATGAAGTGCATTTATAAGCTGATTTTAGTATGGATCAGATTTTTAAGATAGATTAAGAGGTGAAAAGGATGAATAAATAGTAGGTAAATAGGAGGGTAGAAAAGTGATAAGAAAAGAGATAAGAAGATGAGACAGTAAGATTTCATATGTTTAATAAGGGTTAACCATCTAGGTTCTTAGATGAATTAGGAGATAGTGAGCTGGAAGGTATGGAGCTGGAAGTATGAAACTGGTAGTGTGAAACTGGGGGTATGATTTATTTATAGTGAATGTAATGGGGTTGCAGTGGTTTTATAAATGGCTATTAAATATTGTATAAAGAGTCAAGAGTTGTGAGTTAATAGATACACGGTACATAACTTACCGATTTCAGACGAGGCCGAACAAGACTAGTACAGGGTAGATGTTCAATTAACAAATATAAATATATTGAAGTGGGAGAATGAGATAAGAACAACTTTAAATATACTCTAAAGTTATAAATTTGACTTGTATAAGGTTGAAGCAACCAATAATGTATACCACAACTGCTAATGTGTATGACAACTTAAATTCTCAAACCCTCATACAATCAATTGCAACTACACCAAAATCATTACCTCTCATTAATACACGGCTGATGGCTTTCTTCGGAGATGTATATAGATAAAACAACCGAAATCCCAATGTCTAAATGTCTCGCCAAGTTAAATTTGTCATAATATGCTGTCATATGCTGTCACATTCTGTCGTTTACAATATTAATCTTTTAGATCGTATTTAAGCAAGTTACGTCACATCCATTGTTCTCTCTTTGGTTGTATTAAAATTAGAACTTGTAAGTCTGGGGTCGGTTGGTTTTGCATCTTCTTTTACTTTTTGGTTCTCTAATGCCGGTATGATCTCTACATGTTTCTTCGACCCTCTCTGTTTCTCTGATTGAATACGTTGCTGCATTGTAACTTAGCAATCATTGTAAAACGTTTCTTCACTTCACTTCTCCGCTCCTTGTTCACTACACCCCCCTAACCTACAACTTAATGTACCACCAATAGACCCAACGGCCTATTGTTGCACTCTACATTGCTCAAATTGCAACTCGTAAACTATCATGAACATACAAACCCTAAGCTCAAACAATAACAATAACAACGTAATAATACTAGTCAGTATAGGAAACTAAAAATCTAAGCACAAGAAAAAGTTAATCGCTCTTTTTTGATTCTTCATGCTCATCCACAGCCTCGATCTTCGCATCATCTTCATCTTCATCTTCTTCGCCAATCACCGAGTCCAAGTTGTTCTTACGTAATTGAGACAACATGGCTTCTGCAGAGCTTGTATCCAAATAGATGACACCATTTTCGTTTGTAATAGCGTTGGTGTCAAGCAACTTCTTCAACGTTACAAGGCTAGGGTTGCTGCTTCCTCCAAACAAATCTTCGTCGTCGTCGTCGTGGCCAACAACCACATCATTGTGCACGCCGCCGCTTCCGTGGGCGTCTTCCAGGTGGTCATCGGCGTGACCGTATCCGCCATTGTCTTCCTTAGCACCTACTTGACCGTATTCAAATGCTTCACCGTACATGGACTTGTACAAATCTTCAAAGTCTTCGGAGAGAGGACCGTATTCGGATGGTGGGGCAAAGTCTTCGTCGTCGCCAGTGCGTTGTGACTCTCTCTTACTGTGCTGTTGCACCGAAAGGTCGCCTCTAGACTTCATCTTAGTGTACCACTCGTCCAAGGTTTCCTTCTTGTTGTGGTCGAGCAACGCGATAATCACAATCGACATGTTGTCGCATCCAATGCCGGTACCACCTGTTGTAGGAGCAAAACAGAGATCAATCACCATCTCACAAATCTGTGGGAGCTTGTAACCCTCGTGTAACTTCAAACGGATACATTCGACACACTTTTGCGATGTCAAACAATCCCAGATTCCGTCACACGCCAACACCAAGAACTCGTCCTTGGCAAAGTCAAGGTCGTGTTCAATAACGTCGGGGTAACAAGTGACAATCTGTTCTTCGGCTGGTAACGAGTTGTTACGCTTGAACTCAAAGTCACCAATACCACGCGAAAGTGCCAAGTTACCATTGACTCTGCCCATGTCGACAAAGCCTCCAGCCAGGCAGATTCTGGTCTTCTCTCCTTCGTTAGATGGTTTGTGGTCGTACGACAATGCTTTGGCGTACCCGTTGATCGACATCACTGTACGTGAATCACCGGCGTTTGCACAAATGATACTTGTCGGCGTCACAATTGCTGTTGTGGTGGCGCATCCACTGTCGTCGTACTTCATGTACTTGTTTTCCAAAATGGCTCTGTCACATCCCAAGAAAGACTCCTTCAAGGCATTCACATAGTCCTTGGCTATAAACTCGGCGGTGTTTTTGACAATCTTGTGCAAGAATTTACCTGTAAAGATGGCTGCCTTTCTTCCTCCGTGTCCATCGTAGACTCCAAAGAAGGCAGTGTGGGGCCCCGCGAAAGCGTCGGACTGAGTGTTTTGCTCAGCATCTTCATCGTCTTCGTCATGTTCGTCGTCTTCGTCTTCTTCATCTTCATGGATCGGTTCCAGGAAGTTGTCATCTTCAGGAAGTTTGTGCAAGTTCAAAATGGTGGCATGTGCATCCTCCATATTCATTCTCCATCCTTGCATCGAAGACAACCCGTATGCCAAATACGCGTCTTTGCCTTGATGAGTCACCTTCTTGGCCACTGGTTGTGAAAGTATTTGTCCCATGGTCTATTCTATATTTATATTTGATTTGGTTTTTGGTTTTGGTTTCGGTGTTGTTGAGTTGGATTCCAGTTAGTCTATAGATGAGCCACTAAATATGTAGATCAAAGATAAACCTTCAAGAAACTTCAAATTCTGATAAATCGATACTTGATAAATAACGATCTAGAACCAGATTGATGTTGTTGAATTCAGGAATTGAAAGGAATTGGAGTTCCTAAGCTTTAACTGTAGTTTGCTCGTTTAAACGCCTCTGTCGGGGAGTTGGATGTAATATAAAACTGGTTAAAAAAATCTAATGCAAGGTGCTTGGAGGCGTTCTATACTGGATGAAGCCACTGGATCTGCTGAGATATTATGAACCGGTCAAAGGTTGGAAGTAGAGGGGATGTGTATTGATTACGCTCGTTTCCCACAAATTTTAAGGCTTTTCGTCGCCATCAGAAATTGGAGGAAAATTTTTTCCGTGCGAGGGAGCATAAAAATTGGGGAGTCTCACTACTTTAGGGTAAAGAGTGGTAAGATGGGGGAGGGGGAAGAACAGGTTAGATGGATGAGAATGAATGGTTTGAGTGGGGATGGAGGATATGGAAGGAGAAGGAGAGAACTAAAATCAGCTTATAGGGATAAAAAAACAGTATACAATGAATGTGAAGTAAAGTAAAGTAGTGAAGTAAAGAGATTATATAGAGATTCATGTTAAGTTAATACTTTAAGTTGCTTCTATAGTAGGGTTTAAGTAAAACGTATAAAGTACTTAAACACAAAGTATTAATGAAAGGTATAAAAGAAATGAATAAGGGTTGAATTAAAAGTAGTAGTGGAGGAAGAGATAAAGAAGTAGAGAGATTGGATGAATGATGAGGGTTTTTGAGTTGCAAAGGGAAGTGCAGATCACCAAGAGAAGGATAGATCAAAACAAAGAATGAAAACTGTAATATTGAAAGTGGATTAATTGAGAGAGTAGAGAGGTGTTGGTGTATTAAAGAGGAGTGAAAGTATAATGATAAGGAAGGATGGGGTGTAGATAAGACAGATTCGGAGTGATTGTAGTTATTTAGAGGTATGTGGAGTTAATGAGTTGGGGAGTGGTATGGAGAGTAAAAATGAGTGTAGTGGAGTAATGACTGAATTATTGGGTTACTATTGGAGGAGTAATTGACGAGTTATAAAGAAAAGGATGGGAGAGAAAGGAAGTATCAAGTAGGTAGTCATGAAACTGGATCAGTTATAGTGGTTAAATCAAGATTGTCCGAGTTGTGAATAGAAGACCAATAAGACGCAAGACGCACGTCGTGTGATCGATGATTCGTTGACATCCAATTTGGGCGAGTTCAATGCATGGTGGAATATTCGTTGATGTGTGTCTCCGCCTTTCGAAGTTAATCTGAGGAGGGAAGATATAGTATAAGGTATGGAGTTGGTGTGAATTTGAATGGAGTTTGGATGAGGATCAAGTATAAAATGGAGGCTGTGATGTATACTATTTAATGCTAGAAGAATGCTATATTTAATTTATCTTTAAGTTTGATAATATATTTATCATGCTACCTTAACCATTTATTCTTCTAATCAAAAGTTTAATTAATGAATTTCAATACACTTCATTGCTATCAACAGGTTTAACATTTCAATCATATCACGATCAATTTGTTATTCCTTTCATACCCATTGAAATATGCTCTGCTTAACTATTCGAATAAGTGAACTTAATGCTTCTCTTCAGTATAAACTGTCGAAATTATCAACCTGATCCCTCTCAATATCTAAAACCGTAAAGTAGAATATTTTCAAGCAAAGCTTCTTATGCTTCTTCTAGAATAACTCATTTCGTCAATACTGACTGTCATATTATTAATACAACTTGTGTGTGGTCATTGTATTGTGAATCTACGTACCCCTTATTTTGATCTGGGTGTTTTTGGAGTGGAGGGGTCAGCACACACCTTAAATTGAATATTATCATATTGATTCCATCTTGCTTACTTTCTATCAACACTCAATTCATTTCGTACACTGATTAAATAAGGTTCAATCAGTTAGCATACTTAGATTATCCTTCCAATCCACCTTACTCATTGTATTCTTTTTCTACACATTTTATCACTTACACCTTTTAGATGATTAGTTCTTTTTATAATGTCCATCGCATATCTTTAGGTAAGAATCTTTTGTAGCTATAGTGCTTACTTTAGTCGCCTTCTCTTTGATCTTGTGTCCCAACGTTTAACAAACTAACATTCCTAACATCCCTTCCACTCCTCTCTCTCCACCTCGATTTTCTTTCCATTTACTCACACTAATTCTCAACTTCCCTAACTCTCAATTATGTACTCACTCAGATCGCTTCGAGAGCGCAACTTACCCTACATCTCGCTGTCTCTTACAGGTGCATTCATTAAATCTATATAATTCAAACCATAGTAACAAATATGGAATACAAAAACATATACACATCAGACTCCCTGTCCAATGGTTTTGTTTTGTTAAATTATTATCCTCTGTCTCTCTGAGGAGAATGTACTTTTCGTGCGTGGAGTCATAAAGTCCTCGCAAAAGACCGTTCTTGATCTATAGATCAGGATAAATATCATAACAACATTCCATCGTATAATCGTGAAATTGCATTAAAGGGTTGGACGTCGGAACATATAATAAATAGTTGAGACAAAAATCATCGTCATTGGTAAAATAAGATTCGTAATTGACATTTCTTCATCACTTTGGTCCCCAGATACCGCCGTTCCCTCCATCGTATCCTCCTCCAGCTGCCAAGTTCAACGCGTTGAATTTGGACGACAAACGTTCACCATTACTGTTAGTATAGTTGTTGTTGTTGTTGTTGTTGTTGTTGTTGTTGTTGCTGCTGTTGGAGTTGGAGTTCGCTCCGGCTGATTGCGTGTTGCCTCCGCCGTTGGAACCGCTCGAACCGGGTCCACTGTTGTAGTCGTCCAATGGACCAGTTCCACTACTTCCACCAGCACCGCCAGACAAAGACTGCTGTAACGAAGTGAAGCTTCCAGTCAAGTGTGAGTGCTGACCAAACGGTTGGAACCTCGAACTGATGTCGCCCGTGGCCAATGGTGTACCTGGTTGCGAGTTTTGGAAGAAGTGCTGGCCCTGTTGGTGGTTACTGCTGCCAGAATTCGCGTTCCCACTACTGTTGTGTTGTTGTTGCTGGTAGTGCGAGTGCGAGTGCGAGTGCGAGTGTGAATGGTGAGGTGTGGGCGAACTGGTAACAGATAAAGGCTGTTGTTGCAGTTGCTGCTGTTGCTGTTGGTGTTGCTGAGTGTAGTTGTTGGTCAATGGTGGAGTCGCACGAACGTCAACATAGCTACGGTTGTTATTACTTGATCTCAACAAAGATGCAGCGCTTGAAGCAGCCATGGCAGGCGTGCCAGAAGATTGCAGTTGCTGACCAGAATTACCAGCATTGTTGGGATTGGATCCACCACCACTGGGTTGCAGGTACAAAAATGGTTGCACCAAAAATGGTCTAGAGGTTCCGTTAGCATTAGCATTTTGTTGGTGCTGGTGCTGCTGGTGCTGCTGTTGTTGCTGATGTTGATGTTGTTGCTGCTGCTGTTGCTGCTGCTGTTGTTGGTACTGTGGGAAATTCTGTTGAACCGGTGTCGACGTCTGCTGTCTTAATCTAGGCAAAGGCAAAGCCGATTGTGAGTGCGATCTCATCAACTCAGGATGTACAGGGTTTCCCAATTGTGCCAACTGGTTCAAGTTCATCATCAGCGACGAATGATTCTGGAGCTGTTGGTTTTGAAAAGGAACACCGTGTGCAATATGTCCTGGGTGTGCCATGTGCTGCTGGTGCTGGTTCTGATGTTGGTTTTGGTTTTGGTTTTGGTGCTGATTTTGGTTTTGGTGTTGGTTTTGGTGCTGGTTTTGATTTTGATTTTGATTTTGATTTTGATTCTGGTTTTGATTTTGGTTTTGGTTCTGTTGGTTGTGTGGAGGCGTTGGAGCTACATTACCAGACCCAGTTCCGCCACTGCCAGACGAGATAATGCTTGGCTGGTGGATAATTGATTGAACAATATGGCCAGGTTTTCTTCTAATGATGATCAAGCCATTGTCAAACAATTCCAACAAGTTCAAGAAGGAACACAATATAGAAAGGACCTTGCGCTGGCTCAAGTTCATGTTTGCTGGCGATACAGCCAACTCGAAGATGGTTTTTGCAATGTCGTCTCTATATAAGATCAACTGCGAATACAACTCCAAGGTTTCTGGGTCGTTAAAGTTGAGTTCCATTGGAGGAGCATTGTTAACGTTGAGTGGTAAGTTTACGAATAAACGTTCGGTGGGGTTTGACGAGTGAGTTGCGCCATTTACGCTCAAGTTCTTTGTAGCTGCAGTTGTAGATGCTGCAGATATAAGAGATGCCAACAGAGCGTTAGAGTTAGAGCGGTGTTGTTCTTCCAACTGGCCGCGTTTTTCTCTCTTCTCACGTTCGATGCGTTCGCGTTCTTGAAGCGGAAGCATCTTCTTGTATTCAACACGCAATTTACGGCCACCAATCTCACGGCCATTCAACTGGTTAACAACAAGTGACGTTTCGTCGGTCAGTGTAAAGTTTGCAAAAGCAAGACCACGGAATACGCCATTGTCAAAGTGGTAGTTGAATGCATAAGGCAAAGGCAAGTTCAATTTGGTCATGACGTCCAATAATTGTTCCTTTTTAATTGCAAATGGAATGTTTTTAATCACGATAGCGGTTGGAATCAATTCATCGTCGTCAATATCACCAGAAACAGAAATAGCTATGTGGCTGTGGCCAGGTGTGGATGCGCCTGAGCTTAATCCAGCCCCTGTGTTGAGGTTGATGTTGGTGCCTGAAGGTGTGTTGGCTGTGGAAACGTCGTCGACATCGTTGTTATTGTTTCCTTTACTTTTGTCGTCTTTCGATAAAGCATTCAATGTAGATTGTTGCTGTTGTTGCTGTTCAACCCAAGGCCCAACAGTGCTGGATGTATTGTCAACGTCTCCAGAAGAGGGTCCACCAGGGGTGAAGTTACCAGTAGAGCCAGCAGAGGCAGAACCGCCGTTATTGCCAGCACCTCCACGAGCTAACCTCAGATGAGCCAGTCGTGGTGTATCTGCGTTAGATACATCTGTGTTAACGTTGGATCCGGCAGTATTTGCCCCGGAAGCTGCATTGCCAACAAATCCATTGACAGGGGTGTTAGATGCCGTGACTGGGCCATACGAAGACGAGGCATAGCCTGAAGCAGACAGCAATGATGACAACGATGGTCGCCGCTGCATGATGGGATGATCCATAGGCGTGGGTGACAAGTTGGATAAGTCCATGCTTATTTTTTTTTGATTGATTGATTGATTCGACTTTTTCGGGATGTAAAGACTTTTTGTTTGTATGGTTTGTGGTGGAGCCTGAGGTTCGGAAGGTCGCGTGTAGAAGTTGTACTCGACGATATAATATGATCAAGTAGTGGTTACGATTTGTGTACCTTGGAGCTCTATGTACATTCGTTGCCAAATGTGTATGCTTTGTAGATGATTTGATGAGGAAATGGATGGGTAGGTGTAGATAGATCGACACTTGACGGGGGGAAGAAAGGACAATAAAAGAAGCCCAAATATCCACTAGTACAAGAAACCTAAATACAAATCAAACGTGATAAATGTGTATAGAGAAACAATACGATTCAATCAAATACACAACACGATGGATTGGAAAAGAACTGGCGAATATAACCGACTCTTTAATGCTAACGTTGACTGCCTTAATCAATGGAAATCTTCAGTCAAACAAAAAAATCAACGAGCAGAAAATTTAACCAGGAAAAAGAAGTGCGGCCTAACCTTTAAATTCCGGCATTTAACCTGTAAATTTGTAAATGCCAACGATAACTTTTCGAAAATTTTGATTTACGTGTGTTTTTTAATTAACGACAATACAATACAATGGTGAGTAGATAGGGGAGACGGTGGAGTTGGTGATTAGTTTGAGTGGCGAGAGTGGTTGGAGTGGTTGGGAGTAGTGCATAGTGCTTAGTGGATTGTGGTTAAGAAGAATTATAACATGGAACGAGCTAGAATGGAAGTGGTGTGTGTGTGGAGTTAATATGAATGAAAGATTTACTATGAAAGTTCATAAATAACGAATGGTGAGAATGATACTGTTTATTGGATGAATACCTTTGAAGTGGATATGTTCTTGGATATACATGTTCATTTGATATTATACTTATGTTATGCTACACTCAGACTTTTGAAGGTACGATTATTCAACTACTATTTTTTGATTTATTTCATAATTCATTAGAAATATAACTTTATGATACTTCCTAAAGTGAAGCTCATAAGAATGATATTATTAAAGATGAATTTAATTGAGAACCAAGCTAATCCATAAGTTTTCAAGCACCGAAATTTAGGATGAAACACTCTCAAAACTACCACATTACCACATTTTAAACCTCCAATTAACATTACTGAATTTTATACTAACCCTTTTTAGTCTCAAGCTCCAGGAGGATTAAGAAACGCAGTCAAGAGAAAGACTACTGCTGAGAAGAAGGAAAAGGCACAAAGTACCTTACCTTTGTCTACCAGAGCTGCTGGTGCTGGAGGATCTTCATCTACCATGATGAAGATCTTCACTGATGAAGCTCAAGGTTTGAGAGTTGACCCTCTTGTGGTATTGGTTTTGGCTGTTGGATTTATATTCTCCGTCATCATATTACACGTGTTGGCCAAGCTCACTGGTAAGTTTACTTAGTTGTATTATAAGAAGTTTAAGATGTTAATATACAGATTGGAGTAAGAAATCTTTAAGATTTAATGTAAGAAGTTTGAGATATACAGATTGGAGTAGGAAAACGTTTGAGTATTCCAAATGTTTTGAACATTGGTGGTGGTGTTGTAGACTGACTGGTAATGGGTGACACAGAGATAAGAAATGAGCCGTATGGGTGAGCTTTTGTGATAATATAGTCTAGACAAATAAGACAGAGGGAGGTAACATGTCATACTATGCACTTTTTCCTCAGCAGGAATGTTTCTTTACCTTTCGTACTTTAATATCTTTAATATGGTTGCAAAATTTAAAGAACATTTACGAACCTCAGGCTCTATTCTTCAAAGGAATAACTTAAATATAACATTCTATTCACAGTTTAAATCTAAAAAACCTTTCACCAAATTGCTATTTACATACATGAGAGTAAACTAGTGAGAGCCACTTCCAACCCATCCTTCGAAACAAAATGTTTCTTACCATCTACCACCCATTCGAAATCATTCTTTTCTTTTACTTGTTTCCACTCATCATTGTAAAGATTTCCTCTAATCTCAATCTCAACTATGGGATACTTGTTCCCTACAATGACAACTAAGGGAATGCCCACCAAGTTGGACTGTGCAACTTTTCTCCCCAACCCGATCTTATTTCTATCATCGAGTCTATAATCAATACTTGACAATGAATTGTAGAAATCAGCAGGTGGTTGTTTTGCTTCAATTACAGTGACATCCCAAGGTGCAATAGTTCTTGGCCATTTAAACCCTTGGTCGTCTCTTTTGATTTCTCCAACCAGTGCTATGATTCTGCTTACTCCAATACCGTAGCATCCCATTACAAGATCTTTCTTCTCCATTCCCTTTCCATCAGATGTTGGAATCTCCACACTGCATTCTAAAGGTTTACTATACTTGTCCCCCAAGAAAAAGGTATGTGCAACTTCAATTGCTTTGGAAGGTTCGAGTTTACCATCTCCACATTTAGCACATTCATCTCCTTCCTCAGTCAATACAATTGGTAATACTTGGCTTTTGGGGTACGCTGAATCTGCCACTCTAGTATCGCAAACAGTAAGCACCTCTTTATTCTGATCAATCTCTTTGACTGGTTGCAACCGTTTCTCAGAGACATCCTTAAAGTAACTTGGCTCTAGAGTTCTTCCCTTTGGGTATACTGCACGAATAAACGTCTGGCCATCTTCGGTACCAAAATACGCCTCCTCGACTTCTGTTGTTGAATGGGCTTTACCTGTTACTGCGATTTCTACGTTAGTTGCATCTCCACATCCATCACAAATAAATACAGTATCTTCTCCTGATTCATGCAAATAGTGATACTCGTGGCTCAGACTGCCCCCAATTTCACCAGAGTCAGCTTCAGCACGAACATAAGGTACCTTCAATCCGTCAAAGATACTTTTATAAGCATCAGTTGCTAACTTGTAAGATTCCCACGCACCAGAATCATTAACGTCAAACGAATATGCGTCTTTCATTAGAAACTCTTTACCTCGAAGTAGCCCCGCACGAGGACGTTTCTCATTCCTGAACTTTGGGTTGATCTGGTAGTATCTGACAGGTAAGTTCTTGTAGCTTACAATCGATTTCTTTACCAAGTTTGTGATTTCTTCTTCAGCAGTAGGTACTAATAACAATGCTTCATCTTTGATCTTGAATAGCTCTTGAGACTTATCAAACCTTCCAGTTTTACGCCATAATGCTTCATCTTGTAACAACGATAACCCTACTTCTTCAAATCCATGGTTATCCATATTTTTCCGTACAAGATCACTAACCTTATTGACTACTCTTAAACCTATAGGTAACCAATTCACGAGGCCAGCTTTAGGATGGTTGATAAAACCTAACTTGGTCAATAATTCTGACGTTGGTATACCAGATACACTTTTCAAAGAGTCCACATTGTTGCAATAGAGCTTTGGAACTGTTTTAATATGTAGAAACCTCTTCATTACGGTGCTGAAATTTTTCAATATCAAAGATGATTCTTGCGAAGTTTATGTGGGGTGAAATAATGATAAAAGATTCCAATTAAATAGTGAGTAGAGAAGGTAATTCTAGGCTTCAATCTCAATTCCTATTTGTTAACAGTTCATTTAGCATTAAGATTGTTAGACAATCTTGAAAGTGCTCAGAAATAGAGATTCGACTTGCTAGAAGAATCTATGCAAAAATAGAGCAACCAATTCCCAGAACCATACTCGATAGCAATCGCACTACAACAATCTACAACTTTCATCAACAGCTTGCAAAATCTTACTAAATAGATATGTACGTTGAAGAAATATTCTCCATTACAAACTCAAAAAGATGCAACTTCAAAAAATGAAGTGATGTCAATCATTTGATTGATTACTTCTTAACAGCATTTTGAACTCTTTCGTAAAGTTCAGAATACACTTCGTTTCCATAGGACTTCAAGTTGTCAAAGGCACTTTCGGCATCCTTCTTAGCTTGGTCCAACTTTTGTTGCTTGTATTTGTCGTTAGATCTTCCAAAGTCAGTAGTCAACTTGTCCAATCTGTCTCTTGCGTCTTCGTATGCTTCAATGGCAGTAGCTCTACCTTCTTGGTATGAAGCATTCAACTTGTCCTTTGTTTGGTCAACCAGTCTGCTAAAATCCTTGGATCCTCTCTCAGCAGAAGCAGAAGCCTCATCAGCCTTCTTGTTTCCCCATGAGAGCCATGAATTCTTTTCAGCTTCAGCGTCATGCTTCAATTCTTGGCCCTTGGCTTTCCACTGCAGTTTACTTCTTTCGTATTCGGCTTCAGCATTCTGTGCCTTCTTGTTACCCCAGTTGAACCATGAGTTCTTTTCAGCTTCGGCTTCTCTCTTGAGTCTTTCAGCTTCAGAAGAGCTGAAAGTCGAGTTTACCTTGTCCTTGGCATCTTCGTATCCAGCCTTTAAGTTAGAAGCTTGTCTGTCAAACTCCTTTTTACCTTGATCTAAGGTGTCATGAACGGTAGAGTTAACTTCATCAGCCTTCTTGTTTCCCCACTTGGACCAAGTCTTTTGTTCGGCTTCTGCCTTACGGCTAGCCTCATCAGCCTTCTTGGAGCCCCAGTTAGCCCAAGAGTTCTTTTCAGCTTCGGCTTCTCTCTTAAGTCTTTCAGCTTCAGATGAAGTGAATACAGAATTCACCTTATCCTTGGCATCCACCAAGCCGGATTTCAAGTTTGCAGCTTGTTTGTTAAATTCCTTCTTGCCTTCATCAAACTTGTCGCTTACCTTGTCTTCAGCTCTGTCAGCCTTCTTAGAGCCCCAATTGATCCATGATCTTCCTTCTCTCTCAGCTCTTTCTCTAGCGTCTTTAACTTCTTGGGTTGCTCTAGCTTCATCTTCCTTGGTCCAGCTACCAAACAATTGTCTGTTCTCAGAGAGTGTAGGAGTGCCTCCAAGACGGTTGACAAAGTCAATGTATCTGTCAACGATTTGGACAATGTAGTCCTTTTCAGCCAATGGGGTCTTGTGAACATCGTATTGGTTCTCAATGGCATCAACTGTTTCCTTACCCTTCTTGTATAATTCAGTACCTTGCGCCTTGTTCTTCCAATACTTTCCTTGCGATTCCAATTCCCTCTTAACATCGTCAATGGTGTTGCTCAATCTCTTAGCAGGATCCTTTGGTGTCTCCAATTCCTTTACACGGACCTGGAGCTTATGGTTGGTATCGTAAATATAGGTTCCACCTACAACAGCAGCGGCAGCAGCAGCAGCTGCAAAAGCAATATGATTACTAGACATGGTTTAATATTTCAAGTATATATTTCTGTTTCCCAATTAAATACCAGCGGGGGATCTGATTCTTATATATAAAAGAGGGGCGCTCCTTTGATCACTCCTAACATACTTTAGGCTGTCATTAGAGTAACTTTGCTTGCTATGGTTGCACCCAAAAGAGAAAATTGCATGCGCTCATAATCCTTTGGTCCCCCCCAAAAAAAAAATTGAAACTTTTCGCTTCTGTTGAGTTAAATCAGTACTGAGGTAATCAGGGGAAGATCAATTGTAGTTTTGAGTAGAATTGGAAAGTTGTGGGTCTGGTATTATATATAATAAAGATAATTAGAATAATCTGATGATAATTATAAATCAACTCATAATCACTAAGTTATCGAAAGAGACTTTGAAGTACTATGCCTCCTCGTGGTCAATTACTTTCACACTACCAAAATTCCATATTTGCTCTGGAATCTGGAATCTGTGGAGCGAACAAATTAAATAAAGTTTCAAATCCAGAAGAACACGACTGAATTTAAGTGTAGCATAGGAGGTGCTCAAAATGATATGTATCTGATAAAAACTAGGTGAACTAATTTAAGAATGTGATATAAGTAGACCAATTGAAAAGGTGAGCTATTACTTTGAACTTATACATCAATCACTCCACTAACTCGCACAACTTCTCAAGCATCCAATCACTCCACTTCATAGCAAACACATGATTAAACCGAGCTAAAATCACAAAATATTGCTATTGCTTAGATTGCTATATTTATGTGGTTTATATCATCTTATGAAAGATTAGACGGAAATCGTCGGATCCAAGAACCCGTATTCTTACGGTTTTCTTAGATCGCCTCTACAGTTAAACAATGTAAAGTAACGTGTTAGTCACATCCAACTGAACATCTGGTGATGTCTTTAGGCGTATTTTTTTTTCCTTTTCCAAATTTTGCAACCACAAATTGCATGGTAAATTGTTACAATGATTAACGTGATGGTTCTTTCTTAATTATATATAAGTACATACAGTTGGATAATTAATTAAGATGTCTTAGTATCTATATCATATACAACATCACATCAAAATGCTTTTCAACAGGTTGTCTACATCTATTCCAAGGACTTTAGTCCGTCAATTTAGTATCAGTAATCCTAGTGTTGGTGGTCTGTTATTTAACACCAATGTTAAAAGGATAGTTGGTAGTGTTGGTGCATACTCTGTTGCTAGCTATGCCATCGCAAAGATGGCTGAAGAGAACCACATTGAGCATATTTTCAGACAATTGGGTAATTAATATAAGGACGGTTTTTTGGGTTGAGACGAGACCAGGAAAATTAAAGGTGGGTCTATATTTTCTTTAACCCTTGGCCTGGTACTCGTCTCCAATAATGTCTAGTGTCTGCAAAAAGCAAATCTCTACTTGACTTCCATACTTTAAGTAGAATATCCTTTCTAGGAAGGAACTGGGGGAAGAATACAATAATAATATCATTTTTACCTGTAGTTGCAAATGCAGACGCAACTTCTTCGTTGTTTGTATCCTTGAGTTTGGTTATCTCTGTATTTTTCGTTTTTGGTGATTTAGTTAATGCACACAAGTAGAAGATGACTTGTCCATATCCATGGAATCCTTCATGGACGACTAAATCGATGATATCGTTGATTGGTAGAAATGTTTCCACACTGTTTTGAAACCTCCATGGTTTCTTTGAAATGGTTTGTACACCTATACCTTTCATAGCTATTATAGTATCTTCAGGTACCTGTCTCAACAACAACAACCCTTGAGCTAACTCAACACAACAAACTCCCCATGCATATTGAGCTTTCTTACTCTCCTCCAGTCTCAAATAAAGTAAAACTAGTAATGCTGTAAACACTTGTAACCCAAATGTTAAATGCCAAAAATGCTTCAATACCAGATCATCCTGTCTATGCTTCACCGTAAACTTTATCAAGTTCGCTTCTCCCAACGACTCCGAATCTAATGGAGGCGTCGTCTCTAGTATATAGTCTTTACTTGAAGACATTGAATATGCTCGCAATTGGTTTGTTCATTGCCGAACTTGCACTATACTTGTACTAAAATATTTACTTTCAATATTCTGTTACCACACGTGATTGTATGAATCACCTTATCAATAAAACAATAAAGGGACGCAGAAACTATATAGGAAAACATAATAGGGGTGTATTAAACTACATTAGAACTATTCTACAGCTTTTCTTATTGTCATTTCATTACCTTTGCAATCCATTTTCATCCTTCTACTGTCTTATATTCCAATATATATAATGTGTGGCTTTGAAAAATTGAAACTTCTTAATAGTTTCAGCCTCTCACGTCTCACAATCTCTTTTTTGTGAGTTGTTGGGTTATGATTATGATCCATTGATTTACTTCTCCTTTCTTTCATCGATTGTTCCGACAACAACTTCACTCATTCTCAATTCTTTAATTCTTTCAGCTCTTGTTTTTGGTTTAGATCCAGTTCTGATTTCGATTTCACGTCTTCTATTTGCTTCTGCATCTTCCTTGAATGCACGTTCACGTTCTCTTTCAATCAATGCCATGTGTTCTTCATGTTCAACTCTAACTTGCTTCAATTGGTTATTGTAATATTCCATAGTTTCAAACTTCTTCTTGGATGTCTTACAGAATTCCTTGAAGTCAGCTGGAAGTTGACGTTTCAATGCTAATGCTATCACTTCAGGGTACTTCTTTTCTTCCAAGTTGAACTTCAGCTTGATTTGTTTTCTGGTTCTATAAGGGAAAAGCTGTGCAATTAATGAAAAGTCAGTTCCAAACATACTCAATGCTTCATAGAATTGTTCCACCTCATCCGATGTCCATCTGTCTGTATGAGTACGTTTTGAATACGTAAATGATGTCACAGGGTTTTCAAATGGATTCGACTCTTCTCTCAGTAAATTACTGTTATCGATTCGCGAGTGTCGACTAACAATTGCTGACTCGGCATCGTAGTCAATCTTACCGTCAGCAGCAAGCCTCAACTGTAAACTAGATGATGCTACATCGCGGTCGTCATCCAAAAGATCATCTTCAAATGCCCTCAGTCTAGTTCTCTTCTTCTCTGTTTCTTCTTCATTCGTTACTCCTTGCTGTTCAACTTCTTCTAGTGGAATTCCCTGTGCTCTAGCTAACTTACGTTGTTTCAGGCGTGCTTGACGTTTAGCTTGAATAGATTTGCTGGCTGCTTCAGCAGTTGCAAAATTACCACTCAATTTACCAAATGGAAGTGTGAATTTACACAAATCCGACATTGTCATCTTCTCCACATCAACACGAACCTCGTTAAACCATTCTTTATCATCGTCCTTTACTGTACGTGGCAACTGCAGTATACTACTGATGCTAGTTATCAAGTCTTCTGGGGCTAATGGCAATTTTAGAAGCTCAAGATCTGCTTCATCCTTTACTGCTTTGGTTTCATTAGCAGCCTCTGGATTCGATGCAGCAGCTTCTCCAGAAGTCTCTTCTTCTGTTGGTCTCAATCTGTACTTTGCCAACTTCTTTGTTCGTGGATCGACACCAATGACAAACTCCACACCCGATTTTCTCAAGGCTGCAATATGTGATCTGTCATGAGAGTCGTCACGGTTTCTAGCTTCTTCAGGCATAGGTGAGTTGTCCTTTGTCACTATACTTTTAGGCTTAGTTGTTTTTGCTGGTTCTGTGGTTTCTTCTATAGCGGAATCCTTTAGCAGCGTAGAAGCAGCTGAAGATGCTCTGCGCGAGCGTAATCCTACAGACGCAACCAGTGATCTACGTCTCTTCTGTTTAGCTAACGGAATTCCTATTTTTGCCGGAGTGTGTGGTTTCAAGTCTGGGTCTCCACTTGCCCCAGAAACTGATCCAGACCTACTCCGTAACGCAGCAGTTATTCCAGATAATCTTCTTTGTACTACGGATGATCTTCTTCTTGGTTGTTCCTGTGGTGTTTTGAAGAGGTCGTCATCATTTTCGTGTTCTTGGTACCGTTCATGGTCGGTGCTTTCGTTGATGTGAGCTGAGTCTTTGGGGTCAACGTGGACTTCTTCTTCTGTTGAAGGAATTATCGTTCCTTGAGTACTGAAATTGGGTTGCTTCAATACTCCTTGTGTAGAAGATTGTGACTTGTCAACTTGAGTAGCCGCTGGGGTAGCTGGTTCAAGGGTTTCACTTTGTTTCTCAGGTTCTTGTTCTTCATTTCCTTCCTTTTCAGTTACAACTGGTTTGACTTGTGTAGAAGGTGGAGTAGAAATTCCACTGACTGAACGTTTCACAATCTTCTTCTTCTTAAGCTTAGGCACAAAGTGCGTGGACTTCTTAACAATACTACTCATTATTCAACCTCTATCTGCTAATGTTAATCTACCTTCTTTAAAAAAATCAATGGAATAATAACAAACGCGTCACGTGTACTCTTTAAGACACTTTTGGTGGAGATGAGATGAGTTTAAGTGAAATACTATTTATATAATGAAAGCTAGTCTTAAGTATACGTGGTCGTTAACAGGTGAAGTGTCTGATAACTGGGTGTTGAAGTTGCAATACTTTGAGAGCAATAATTCGTTTGTATGTTCGACTAGTAGTGGGAGTCTTCAAGCATATCAATTGTCAAGCCTTCTGACTAAACCAATTTGGCAAGTCCGTAAAGCACATGAGTCGAGTATCAATTCGATTGTTAAGATTGATAGTACATCTTTAGCACTGTGTTCTACTGATGGTGTTAAGGTTTGGAATTTGAATAGTTCTGCTCAGCAACCAGCTCATTCATTGAACAATGCTAAACGATCGAACTTCCTTTCATTAGGGTTTGGTAATAATATGTTGGCTGCTGGTACAGAATTGGTTGGAGTCGATGCTGAGTTACACTTGTGGGATATCACTAAATTGGCTAATACAAATGAAGTGTCTCGGTCATTTATAGATTCACACCATGATGATATCACTGATATCAAGTTCCATCCAACAGACCCACAATATTTGATGTCTGGGTCAACAGATGGATATGTTAACGTTTACGATTTGTCCCAAGAAGAGGAAGAAGATGCTTTACATCAGGTGATCAACTATACTTCAGTCCACTCATGTCACTTTACTCAACCAAAAAGAATAGCTGTGTTAACGCATATGGAAACACTCAGTTTCAATGAATTGAATGATACCAATTACGAAGTCAATTCGGAACCAGATCCAACAGACTTGGGAGACTTAAGAAGCCAATGGCCAGAATGTGAATACGTAGTAGATGTGAGCCCAGAAGGCTGGGCTGCATACGGAGCCAACTCAAAGAATACATTCACATTAATGCCTTTCGACACACAAGCTGAAAAGTTTGACGTTACTAAACGAATTGAGTTCGAAGGCGCACATGGAGAAGAAGTAGTCAGAGATGTGGTGGTAGTACCAAACACAAATCTTGTATTGACTGCTGGAGAAGATGGAACTGTCAAGCTTTGGGAAATCCCATTCAGTTTATCAGTAGATGCTACTGGTAAACCAAAGGAAACGGATGAAAAGAAGGAAAAGAAGGAAAAGAAGGAAAAGAAAGACAAGAAGGAAAAGAAAGACAAGAAGGAAAAGAAGGATAGAAAGGAAAAGAAGAAAGATAAGAAGAAAGATATTAGGTTTAAACCATACTAATTTGTACACTTTAAATAATTTAATTACATCAATTATCATTTGAAAGTCGTATTATTTACATGCAACTGATCTAAAACGTTGCAGAACCTAAATCTACTCTAGGCTCGCTTCTTCGTTAATTCATGTTCAATTACAAACGTCTGATGATATCATCCAAGACTTCTTGAGTCGAGGAGTCACCACCCAAGTCTGGGGTCTTGATCTTGTCTTCAACCAAGTTGGCGTCAACAGCGTCGTAAATGTTGGCAGCAGCTTCAGGGTAACCCATGAATTCCAACATCAAAGCGGTGGATCTGATGGTTGCAATTGGGTTGGAGATACCCTTACCTTCGATATCTGGAGCAGAACCGTGACATGGTTCACCAATGGCAAAGTTGTCACCAACGTTAGCGGATGGGACAACACCAAGAGAGCCCACCAAGGCAGCGGCACCATCACTCAAGATGTCACCGTATAAGTTAGGGGCAACTACAACGTCAAAGATTTCTGGTTCTCTGAACATACGGTATACCATTGAGTCAACAATTTGTTCCTTGTGTTCGATTGAGCCGTAGCTTTCTGGGTTGGCATCATAAACCTTACGGCATGTTTCACGGAACAAACCATCAGATTGAGACAACACATTCGACTTGTGGGTGACGGTGACAGAAGGCACAGAGTGTAAAGATTTGCTACTCAGAGCTTCTCTGATAGCTTGTCTTTGCAAAGCAATGTCGTAGGCTACTTTAGCGATTCTGGTGGTGGCAGTTTCTGTGATTCTCTTGATGGCTTCAGCAATCTTAGTTCCATCCACTTCATTCTTGTAAGTTCTTTCTTCCTTGACATACAAATCTTCAGTGTTTTCACGTACAATGACCAAGTCGACGGGTCTACCTGAGCCCTCGACACTCTTGACAGGACGTACGTTAGCATACAATCCCAACTTCTTTCTCAACGCAACAATTGGAGAAGAGTAGCCTTCAACCTTAGTAGTTGGCGAAGAAACAGCACCAAAAAGAGCACCATCACACTCCTTCTGCAAAACATCTACTGTCTTGTCTGGCAACGCAGTACCTGTTTTCTGGAACAACTCAAACCCAGCATCCAAGTCAACAAACTCAAATTGCAAATCATGCTTGGATGGTAAACTCTCCAAAATAGCCTTACCAGCTGGAATAACTTCACGTCCAATACCATCTCCAGCAATCAAACCTATTTTCAAGGTCTTAAATGCTGTACGAGATGTGGAAAATTGACGAAGGGCTCTTGTAGAAATCATTGGGATCTTTGGATAATGAAAAATTGGGCCTGATCCGGGGGAGTATTTATACTATTAATCTATCACTATGTACAGGTTGAAAGGACCAATGATAAGGCCTCTCGCTTTTGCGCCCCGGTCAGATGACTCATTTTTTGCGGGCCAGGCCATGTGTCAGTTGGTTAGTCACGTGGGTAACCGAATCTTAGGATGTGAGAGACGTGGAGTGAGGGTAAAGTTAGGGTTAAGTTAGGGTAGGTAGTAGGTTGTTAAGGAGGCTTGGACTTGGGAATCATCAGATGTCTTTTAATAAAAGGATAGTGTATTGAAGAGTCATGTTTCATAATAAACGATATTGATTGAGTGTTGTGTTAATTGTACTTAGAAGTGTTTACAGTAGCGTGGTGGTGACTAGGGGCTAGGTAGATGTTGGTATGGTTTGTTTAATATTAACTTTAACTTAGTACGTTCATTTGATAAATTGAGAAAGTTGAACATTGCTCTGTAAATTAAGTTCAGTATTTGTATGGAGGTACTACAAAAGGTAATCTTCATTCAAACCTTCCTGACTATATAGGAAATGAATATTTCACTTGTTCATAAAAGTACATTTTTCACCTCTCATTCAATGAATCCTTTTCTATGCTCAGCTCCCATAGACTCATCTCATTTGCTCACCTCAAAATCACAATTAAAAATATTTGCAGCCATATTTTTCTGTGTAACTTTCAACTACTATGATTCACATACGGCATCTGAACTCTCACAAAAACTACACCTCTTAAGACTTGTTGGTTTGTTTATTCAACCGTATACTATTTTATATATACAAGAAAGCGAGACGTCTATTATCTCGTGTCACATTATTTTGTGTGTGTATGTCCCCCTCTCTTCCGTTCGGGCACTTCTCCATTTTACTCTAACTTCATTGAGTACATGACTTCATCTTTTCAGCTCACTTTTGACGAAGTCTTAACTTATGTTTTGCATCATAATCATTAGTTGGTGTCCTTGACAATACCAACCTTGGCAGGTCTCAAGACTCTGGAGTTCAAGGTGTAACCAATTTGTTGGACGTGGAAAACAGAACCTGGCTCCTTGTCTGGTTGTGGGATTTCAAAGGTAGCCTCGTGCAAGTTAGGGTCGAATTGTTCACCTATTGGGTCAATCTTGTCGATTCCGTGCTTGGACAATGTCTTTTCAAATACATTCTTACTCATAGAGACACCTTCGTACAAGTTCTTAACCTCTTCGCTGCTACCCAAGGTTTCTTCCTTGACAGATCCCAAAGCAAGGGCAAAGTTGTCAACAGACTCTAACAAGTCCTTAGCAAACTTTTGCAAAGCAAAGTCCTTAACCTTCTGTACTTCCTTCTTGGTCGATTCTTGCAAGTTACGGAAGTCAGCAATGGCCCTGGCATAATGGTTCTTCATGTCAGCCAAGTCCTTGTCTTTCTGATCTAATTGAGCTTGCAACTTTTCAAGTGGACTTTGTTCTTCAGATGCCTGTGCTTCGGACTTGGCAGCATCTTCAGCTTTGGCTTCTTCAGCTTTAGCTTCATTGGCCTTGGAGGCGTCAGTGGTGTTGAAACGAACTGCAAACCTTGGTGAAACAGATGCGAATCCAGATTGCCTCAACAATCCAGTGGAACGGTACATTGTGGAACTGCGCATAGCAGCGGTTCTAGTGGAGAAAATAGCTCTTTGCATCTTTGGTTGGGTTTGCCTTTTTAAAAGTACTGGAAAATTTTTGGTGAGAAGTTGATGAAAATTTCTTGACTGCGCTACCATTAATGACCTCATTCCACATATCGGAAGAGAGTTAAGAGAACCGGTGAAGTGACCAATAAAGTGATGAGGTATTGAGTAGTATATTTACATGGTTTACTGTTTTTCCTTGGTAGTATATTTATGATACTTTATATATTACAGGTTTGTTCATAAACATGAACATTTTCTATTAGTGTTTTCCCGTTCTTGTTTTTGTCATTTGTGAGACATACAGTTGCAAATGATCTTTCCCTTCCATCTTGTACTCTTGACTTCCGTCCGTACGTTCTTTTGTATAGTAATTCTCTCCAGTACAAACTACCAACTGTTCCAGTCGTGGCATTGGTAAACAGGTTGAAATTTTGGATCCCACAATGTAGTTCCCTTGTCTACCAAATCTCAATGTTGAGTCTGGCGAAGAGAATAATGAAACTATGCAAAACTCATAGGTGTCTGCGTCATGTTTAGAGTCAGAAGCAACTACTAAATCTGGCCATCCAAACTTGAATCCATTGACACTGTCATTTGCAATAGTTGACTGCGTTAATTTCCGTGTAAGCACTTCCTGAACTAAAGCTCGCTGGTGTAAGGTCCCAACTAAAATACATATTTTAGGAGCTGGGTATCCTAAAAGACGCATATACTGGAAAAGTATCACACTATATTCAGCCTCATCGATCTGACTGCCAACCTTCATAAACTGTGTAGTGTACTTGAATCCTGGATTAAATGACCGAGTGTTCAATTCAGCTGTTGACTCACTCCAACTCAAAATAGTCTCACTGTTGAAACTATTGACTAAATCACCACCCAACACAACCATTCGGTTCACATTCTTTTGATTCTCTTTCAAAACAACTGACAATGTCGTAGCAGTACCATTAATAATAAATATATTATCAAACACATTCCGAACTTCACCAATTTGTAAGTCCAAGTAATCTTCAAAGTCTATAATAACATTGAAATGGGAATAAAAGAAATGCCAAACTTGACTTAACCTTTTAGAAGTTTGAACAAGATCTAAAATCGGAGTGAAGGTGTTTAAGAATTGGAGTGCCCTTGCAACTGAACTATAATGAGTGATAATTTCCTGGAAGTCTTTAAACTTGGATTGTTTAGCAAATGGGTACTCAGTTAAAGCTGCGTTAGAATTGATCTTGCATTTACTCAAGTAATCTGACCACTTACCCTTGATTTGAGTTTCATAGTAGGCTAAGTTTTTAACTTCAAACTTAAACTTCTCTTCAAACTCGAACAAATCTTCTATTACCTTGACGTTACTGTTTATTAACAGTTTAAACTGTTCAAGAAACTCTGGACATCCATAGTTAACCAAAAGACTCGAATCAAAGTTCAATTCTTCCTGTAACGAGTTCCTCACAAAATTCTTTGATGAAGATACAACTAAAGTTCTTTCCTTTGTGAGATGTTTCAAAGCTGTTTCTATCAATGTTGAGTTCTTTTGGTGAGAGGATACAGTAACACTATTATTCAAAATTGACTTTAAAACATTACTTTCTGTAGTATCAATTATACTTTCTGAAACCTTTTGCTTCTTAGTAGTCTCTTCATTTAACTCAATGTTGTTAATAGTTGAATGAGGTTTCAATAAAATATCCTCCAAATTATTGAACTCTTCGTTTCTTGCATTGTGAAAGTTTTGTAAAATCTTTAACGAAAGAGTTGAAGGTTGCAAAACCAAATGATTTATTCTGTCTGTGAACTTCTCAACCTTGTTTCCTTCACATGAAACTATTAATTTGGACTTTTTATTATTCACCTTTTCATTACGAATCACTTGGCCAACACGCAAAAGATTCAATCCAAAGTTTTGGCCTCCTGCTTGAAGTGCATACTTGTTAGGTTTGGTCAATTCAAGTAACACAACAGTAGTGATATCATCAAAGGTAGTGTTAACAGTAATTTCATAAGTGTTGTATTCCAATTGTTTAGTTTCAGACACATTGCAAAAGTATTTACTGCTGCCTTTCATTACACCATCTACTTGCACTCTGCGTAAGACATTTGTTGTGTGCTCGTTGACTTCTTTGGTTATTGTGGACTGTAAGTTGGTTATTGTTCGTGTCAAGTAATCATTAAACGAGGTTGAATTTCCCAAGGGGAATTCATATTGGAAGTTGAGAATTCCTTGGTTTGCTTGAACTATCACATCTTCTTCTGTAAAGATTAGTTCTCTTTTGAACTCGTGCTTGTTAATTAAGTCGACTATGGAATTTGAAATTAAGGCTTTCATCTCGACTTCTGTATGTAAAAAGTTTTTATAGTTCAACCCTGTGAGTTTGTAATATATGGTTCCTAATTCTTCAAGGGAGAATCCTTGAAAGTAGCTTTGAAATTGGGCTTCTGAGAAGCTATATTTCGACGGCACATCGATCAACTCTCTTAAAAGATTAGGATATAGTTCATGGATCACACCCTGTAGAGTTTCAAGTGATACCTCCAGTTTCGAGTATAGATAATAAGACAAGATATTGCTCAAGTTCACGATTTTTCGAACATGACTTAAGGATGGAGTTGATCGTATTATAGTTGATAAGTTCAAGTTCCTGATGAATGTAGAAAGGAATGGAAACTTATTTGTAGACGAAGTGTAAATTAATAAGTTTAAAAGGTTCTCCGCAAATAAAGAAGCTTCATTGCTTAAGTTTGCTTTAACAGAACTTGAATAATTTATGAAACCACTTATAATGTTGAATATCCAGTTTGATTTGATCTTTAAGAAGGTCTTCTCACTTCCATTTAACTTCTCAAACGTATCCTTTGAGTTGTTAAAGACTTCCTTAGAGTTATCCACATCTTCATCTAGTAAACTTTGGTAATCAGCCAAGTTATTCCAAATGCTAACATCAACCAGTGGTCCTAAAGCTTGAGTCAATACACTATTTGATCCATAATTTTCAAGTAAAACAGTCACAAACTTCATCATTATAGCTAGTAAACGAAAGTTACTTGAATCATTAATCACCTGAGAAGTTGTTTGTATTCGAATCACCAACTCATCTAACCTTGTAGCATTTTGAGTGAGAACCTGAACATATTTAGATGAACTTGAAGAATTGGAACATGAGGACAGCAACAACAATAACAATTCAATATGATTTAAACTAGCATCACTAGTAAAATAATTCCAAAGGACATTCTCAAAGTACTTTGACTCTATCAATAACCCCAAGCATTCAACTGAAAGTACGATGGATTTACCATCAAACACCAAACTATGAACCGAATTCACATGGAGCTTAGGATTGAACTTCTTGGGAGGCTCGGGATACCATTTCTTAGACAATGACCTTAGCTTATCTACCTTATCACTCATACGATTAATGTATCTTTCAATAGTTAAGATGGTATGGGTACCTTTATAGTCGTGCCTTTTGTACAAAAAAATTGTATAGTGAAATTTTTTTTAATTTCACACTTGTTGAAGAAGGTGGAAACTAGAGAAGATGTTCCAGATTACAAGCCGTTTGTTTTCGACTGGTACTGCAGTTCGTCTCAGTGCGGTTCCCACTAAGTTGCTGCCTCTTTTAGCAGCCAAGCAATTCATACCCGATGGTTCCAACAAATCAAAAGCCAGAAGTTTAAGAAGAAAGGAAGCCAGATTGAAGAAGCAGATCATTAGAGATGTTAATAACTTCAAGAAGCACCAGGCTAGAAATGTACAATTCGAAGTGGATCCTGTGCTTGGAGATAGCAAGAACCATTTTATGAGTAATGTCAGGAAGGAGTTACTGAACCCAGAGACTCGTTTAGCCTATGGATACAATAAGATTGAGTTTGAAAAGTTGTTGTATGGAGCTGAAAAGGTAGCTTTAGAAAAGGCAGGGTCTACTCTCCGTAAAACTACATTAGAAGTCGAGGAAAAGAAGAAGAAGGCTTTGTTGACCATTCTCAATATTAGAAACACAAATAAAACAGACAGAAAGCTGTTGGGTATTGACATGGCCAAGAGAGAGTTCCAAAGACATGAAGGAGATACTGCATCCCCTGAAGTACAAGCTGCCATTATGACCGTTAAAATCCACTTTGGAATGGACCACGTTATCGAGAATCCAAAGGATAAAGACCACATCCAAGTTATCAGACAATTGGTACAACAAAGACAACGTATATTGAAGTACTTGAAGAAAGACAAACCAGAAGTATACTACTCTACAATCGAACAGTTGGGATTAACTGACGACGTGGTGGTGAGGGAGTTCAACATGGGCAAACAATACTTTGAAGACTACAAGGTCTGGGGTGACAAGAAATTGGTCAAGGTTTCTGAAAACAAACAAAAGAAGATTGACAAGATCAACGAGTTGGAAAAGAGAGTTGCTAATTACCATGAGGTTGCTAAGGAAAAGCACTCACTTCTTCAGAAGGCATAATTAGGGGTGTAACCGTACTTGTACATAAAATTACATAAACACCAACCTCACAAGGTGAGATGTTGTTATAAACATAAATACACTAATGAAAGTAAAACCATTTTCAATCATTCACAAACGAATATATAAGCTCATTCAACTGTAATTTGGAGCTTTCATTATCCAACGTCTCAAGCTCTTTATTTAGCATGTTTATCAGATTCTCCACATCCAATTTGATTTCGTTTCCAGTATGTGCCATTGTCTTTAGCTCTTCGTAGAGTTCTGCATTATCAAGACAGAGTTGGTTATGTATCATTGTCAAGTTTTCAATAGATTCTGTAGAATGACTCAACAATGTGGACTCGATAATCTCATCAGAGTTCAATTTGTCTATTTGAACTGGCTTTTCCAGATTGTTACTCTTACGGTACTGAGCTATTTGGATGATCTCATCTAACTCGTTAAGTTTCTGTTCGATATTTCGTTCGTTGAAGATTAAGTCGAACTCGTTGATAGAGTTGGTATGCCAAAACTTAATAATCTGATGCCGTGCCGTTTGTAGTGATTTTAATCCATTTGGAGTCTGTGCAAGTTCTGGATAACATGATTGTATCAGCTCTATTGATAATGATTTCTTGATAACCTGTTCTAAGGCTTTACGGCAAACTAACTTGAGTCGTTCATACCGTATTTTCTCTATGTTAGAGGGTATTGTGGTAGTCATAATCAACTAGTAGTTGGTACAGTTTGTTTTTTTTTGTTTACTAAATTCAATATTCTGATATTGATATAGTGAGTTCAAGTTTACACTATGAAACGCGTTTGAAGCTGAAATACTTCAAGTATATTCTA
The DNA here is from genome assembly GCA_030568835.1 of Kodamaea hsintzibuensis (nom. inval.). Taxonomy (NCBI): domain Eukaryota; kingdom Fungi; phylum Ascomycota; class Pichiomycetes; order Serinales; family Debaryomycetaceae; genus Kodamaea; species Kodamaea hsintzibuensis (nom. inval.). The sequence goes on from JAJMJA010000013.1 coordinate 49,333, forward strand.
GCGATACAGTTATCTCGACACTACCTCCAATCAATGATGTATTGAACATACTCTAATTTGCTACAATTTCAGTAAAATATCATTAGGTACCTGCTCATATACGTTCAAAGGCTAAATATTTCCTGAATAGGAAGGATGGCCGAGTGGTTAAGGCGCCAGGGTAAGGTCCTGGTCTCTTCGGAGGCGCGAGTTCGAACCTCGCTTCTTTCATTATTTTTGACATTTTTTTTAATGTGCGACAATCTGAGACAAATGTCGCCCCACCCTTCTTTGCCATTCAAACACTTAACAAAAAGCTATTAAAGTGTCATTATCTAACATGTCTGATCCACGTACATTGATTGCAGAAGCTGAGAAGTTACTCAAGCCACAGACTGGGTTCTTTCTGTTCATTTCCGGATCGTCCCAATCAATGAGACTCGAGGAAGCTTCCGATTTATATGTCCAAGCCGCAAACACGTACCGTATAAAGAAGGAGTTCACTGAAGCAGGAAACCAGTTTGTCAAAGCTTCTGAAGTTCAAGAGAAGTTGGAGAACCAGAATGACGTTGCCAATCACTTGGTTGAAGCTTACAAATGTTACAAGAGTCTGTCACCATTGGAGGCAATCAACGCATTGAAGAGAGCTATTCACATATTCTTAACATACAATGGACAATTTAGAAGAGCTGCCAACTTTAACAACGACTTGGCAGAATTGTATGAGTCTATCAATGATAGCGAAAATGCCATCAACGCCTACGAACAGGCTGGTGACTACTTCACTACTGACCATGCTGAAGCATTGGCTAGCAAGGCATACTTGAAATGTGCCGACTTGGCTGCATTATCAGGAAACTACAAGAAAGCAATTGGCTTATACGACACCATCATTAAGAACCTGGTCAATAACAATTTGAGCAAGTGGAGCTTGAAGGACCACTTCTTGAAGAATGTATTGTGTATTTTATGTACCGAGGACGTCATTGAGGCTGAAAAGAGAACCAACACTTACCTTAGCGAAGACCCAAGCTGGGAACAAACTAGAGAATACAAATTGGTCCAAGATATTCTTGAATCAATCAATGCAGGAGATATTCAAGACTTCTCAGACAAGGTATTCACTTATGACCAGTTTTCCAAATTAGACAAATTGAAGACGCAACTCTTGTTGAAAATCAAGAACACGGTCGTTGACAAGGATGATGATGATTTGTTATAGTGAGTTTAGTATACTTTATGTATATTTTTGTTTAATTCGGTAGATAATTGAAAAAAATTAATAAACTATGATCATAATCTTTTTTGTGAGTTTGCATTCTTGCAAAATGGACAATCGGATAATCACTGAGAAGATTTAACACTTAACAACTTCGAAAGAAAGTATGTTACTATTGTTGGGTTGCCTGGTATCGACATCTTAACATTTAGTTTCACTTATGTACATCCTATTTTAAAAAGATGAGTTTATGTTGGTCACAAAACTAAAGTTTGCAACCTTTGCAACCAACTATGTACGCGAATTAATAAGTAGATGTAAGTAGTGTAGCGTTGAATGATAAGGGAAGCTAAATGTAAATAGAATGGTTTATGAAATTTGGTATGTATGCATAATTGAGACCAGTTTATCAATCCATAATCAATGGTCATAACTGTTCGTTTGAAGACGGTATTCTCCAAATCTCAACACCTAGAACAATTCACCATGAGTACTTCAATTTTTCTAGGTTTCCAATACAATATTAAGGTTTCAATATATAAGTGCTTTAAAGGGATGTGTTTCAAATCTCCTTATAGTTACACAAGACTAAAGAATGTCGATGTCAGTTTCTCAGCTTAATTCTCGTATCATTTTAGTTTATTTAGGAATGGGAATGTATTGGCCTGCGTTGGTGAGGGCTCTGATCACTTGAAACTTTTACAAAAATCTCACTAACAAGATGAAACGTTGAATTGACTGTGTCCATAACATAACGAAGTAGTGAGCTTTCAAAACCCGCCATCTACAGTTGGAGCTCGAAATCTAGAATCAAAGGATGCCTTTGATTCTAGCCTTTGGATAATCTTTTGAAAGATCACACTCTCATGAGCTTTGTATATAAATCTCCAAAATCATTGGTCTATTGGATTTATTACCAAGTTGTTAGAATACAAAAATTTAATTTTTTGCACTCTTTACCAACAACTACTCATGGCTGACAACTATTCAGAATCCGTTTTATTCCTTCTCACAGTATTAAACACAATTAATAGTGTAGTATTCTTAGTACTGTTTTACTATGGTTGGCAACAAATTATCAATATTTGCTTTATGGTTTTTATTTCAGTTCTCTTTATCTACAGAGGTAATGATAAAGAACCGAAGAGAATTAATCGTGGAGGGAACAAAACTTGAGGTTGGCGAAGTCGTATTCCCAAAGACAGTTAGAGGAGTCAGATCTGACTAACTGACTACCTGTTGAATAGCTTCAATGAATACAATTTTCTCGACAATGGCACAGTCGGTTTTTCTACATACGAGAGATACAGCGGTGTGTCTAAAGTGTTGGCTAAGAATGGAACGAGTCTGTTGGATACCAGAACCGACTGGAAGTGGTGCACCAATTCGAAAGAAAACTGGAATACATGCATAGCCACGTCTATGATTCCAATTACGGTTGGTTTAGGTGTTGCTGGTATTATAATTGCAGCAGTTAAAGATAAAAAGTGCGGTACAACCCCGCTACAAATGATTGGGAGCGGAAATGAAGTAATTTATGCGAAATATACTGCTTCCGGTAGAAACTGTGCCACCACTGCAGAATGGTCAACCATTGCAGGTGCTGTGGAGAAGGATATTAGGGATTACAATGGGGGAAAGGTGTGTTCGTACCACTGCCTTAAAGGCACACACGGTGGAACATACACTGGGTACTTGGCGTTTGGTACAGATGTAAATTTGGTGGCTAATATCCAGTGCAACGAGGACGCAAATGCAAACTGGCAGCAATGCGTATCTGGCGGTAAGAACGATTTCGCAAAGAACTTACTCTGAGCTGCATAGGTGCGTTTACCCCTTGCAGTTGGATCTGTCAAAAAAAATAAAAAAAAATAAAGAGTTGATTTTTTACTAGAAAACCTGGCAAACTGTTGAAAAGCTTTATTGGCTGGTTATACTCATTATTCATTTCTGAGTGCAAACTTCCTTTCTTCGTGTTTGAGCACACAAGATTTCAATTCTACATTTGAAGGTACTACAACTGGCTTATTAAGCTCAGTGATAGCTCAAATTAAAATCAATAGAATTTATTGATTTATCTCTCTGAACCAACCTAAGGCTGCGTTTTAGAAGAACCAAACATTTTCTTATATTTTCTTCACTCAATTCTATATTCAAACTACCTGCACCATACCCAAATACTGCAGAATAAACTATCATTCACCTACACGTACAATATATTTATATAATGATTTTTATTATGTCTTCTATTAATACAAAAATAATTGCTCTTGTCAATTATTTAAGTTCTTACACTGGCTTACCACCAATAAATTCACTCCATCTTTGCACTTCCTTAGGAATTATAACTTCATCAGGAATGACGTCAAAGTTTGGTTTGGTTGCGATTTTCTTCTTCAAACATTGAGAGAACAAGTCGGCTGTGTTAGGTTCATTGAACAAAGGAATGGCAAAGTCAATTGCGTTTCTTCTCATCACGTAGTCTTCATCCAACAAGTCTTCAGCTCTAGCCTTAGCCAAGTTGAAAACAGATGAAACCTTCTTTTCTTGGAAGATTTCACGGAGCTGTCTCTTGTCAGTCTTTGGGAAGCTAATAACTTCGACTGGTTCAGAAACGTACTTTCTCAAGTACTCAGCAACTGGTTCAGATGCGGTGTAGAAGTTGTAGCCCAAGCCACTAATATTGGAAGCAACCTTACCCAACTTCTCATTGGCCAAGTCACCACCAAACAACAAACCAGTTCCTGGTTGAGGGAGCTTGAAGTTCATAGTAGATTGGATGGAAGTCCAGTATGCTTCAATCAAGTCGGTTCCGAAACATGCAACTTCACCTGTAGAAGCCATTTCAACACCCAAGAATGGGTCTGCACCGGCCAATCTGGTGAAGGAGAATTGTGGGACCTTGGTAGCAACGTATGGGTATTCCTTGGCCATTAAGTCTACGGCAGCAGGAACATTCAGTTTGGTCAATGCCTTAACAGCAACGTCAATGAAGTTAACACCCAAAACCTTCGAAACGAATGGGAAGGATCTGGAGGCTCTGATGTTACATTCGATAACCTTCAACTCACAGTTCAGTTGGTCCAATTCGCCATTCTTGTCATCCTTGATGATTTGCATGTTGAAAGGTCCAGTGATTTTCCAGGCTGCGGCAACCTTGTCTGCGATTTCCTTCAATCTAGCGATAAGGACAGGGGATAATTGTTGAGGAGGCAAAACCAATGTGGCATCACCCGAGTGGACACCGGCGTTTTCAACGTGCTCGGAAATGGCGTGGACCAAAACCTCACCTTCATTGGCAACACCATCAATGTCAATCTCTTGGGCACCCTCGATAAACTTGGAAATAACCACTGGGTGGTCTTGAGACACCTTAGATGCATTCGACAACTTGGATTCCAATTCACCCTGGTTTCTGATAACAGACATAGCAGCACCTGACAAAACATACGATGGACGAACCAAAACTGGGTAGCCCACTTCGTTGGCGAAGCGCTCAGCCTCTTCAATAGAGGTCAACTCCTTCCATTTTGGTTGGTCAACTCCAATCGAGTCTAAGATCTGGGAAAACTTGTGACGGTCTTCAGCCTTGTCAATGTCTTCAGGGTTGGTTCCCAAAACATTACAGCCTTCATTTTGCAAGTCAAGAGCAATGTTCTGAGGCAATTGACCACCAACAGAGACAACAACACCTTGAGAGGTTTCCAATTCGTAAATGTCCAAGACTCTCTCCAACGACAATTCCTCAAAGTACAATCTGTCGACCTCATCAAAATCAGTGGAGACAGTTTCAGGGTTGTAGTTGATCATGATGGTTTTCTTGCCGTCAGCTCTCAAAGCACGGGCAGTAGCAACGGCACACCAATCGAACTCGACAGAAGAACCAATACGGTAGACACCTGAACCCAAAACCAAAGTTCCGTTTTCATTGAAGTCAATGTCAGAAGAGGTGGCATTGTAGGTGGTGTACAAGTAGTTTGTGTTTGCTGGGAACTCAGCAGCCAAAGTGTCAATCTTCTTCACAAATGGGATGATTCCAAACAGTTTTCTGATCGCTCTAACTTCCAATTCCTTGGAACCAACAGAAAGACCAATTTGCTTGTCGGAGAATCCCAACTTCTTGGCTCTTCTCATCAAATCAGAGTTGATAGCAGACAAAGAACCAGCAGCTTCCAATTCTCTGTACATGTTGACAATGTTCATCAACTTGTGTAAGAACCATTTGTCAATCTTAGTCAAGTCGTGGACCTTGTCTACAGAGTAGTTTTCGTGAAGCAAAGCTTGTCCAACAGCCAACCATCTTCTATCGGTGGGGTTAGCCAAGGTTTCATCCAAGTTCTCAAAGTGGTCACCTTGGAATCCAACGTACGAAGGGTCAATCTGTCTGATGGCCTTTTGGAACGATTCTTCAAAGTTTCTACCAATGGCCATGACTTCACCGACAGACTTCATAGCAGATCCAATGTCTCTCTTCACGTGTTGGAACTTAGCCAAATCCCATCTAGGGATCTTGGTGACGACGTAGTCCAAGGAAGGCTCGAAGTTAGCGGAGGTGGTCTTAGTAACAGGGTTTGGCAATTCGGGTAAAGTGTGGCCCAAGGCAATCTTGGCAGCAGTGTAGGCTAATGGATAACCAGTAGCCTTGGAAGCGAGAGCACTCGAACGAGACAAACGGGCGTTAACCTCAATGACTCTGTAGTCTAAGCCGTCAGCCTGTAAAGCATACTGAACGTTACATTCACCAACAACACCCAAGTGTCTAATAATCTTGATGGCAGCAGTTCTCAACATGTGGTATTCTTCGTCACTCAAAGTTTGCGATGGGGCAACAACGATCGAGTCACCAGTGTGGATTCCCAATGGATCAAAGTTCTCCATGTTACACACAGTGATACAGTTACCAACACGGTCACGGACAACCTCGTACTCGACTTCCTTCCAGCCCTTCAACGACTTTTCAACCAAGATTTGTGGTGCAAGAGAAAGCGACTGCGAGGCCAAGTTCTTCAATTCTTCTTCATTGTTAGCAAAACCAGATCCCAAACCTCCAAGCGAGTAGGCGGATCTGACAATAATAGGGTAACCAACGGATTCAGCAGCACGCAAAGCGTCGTCGACAGTTTCAACAGCAATAGATTCGGCAATTGGAATGTCAATCTCCTTTAATGCCTGGGCGAAAAGATCACGATCCTCAGAAGTCTCCAAGGTCTTGATTGGAGTACCCAAAACCTTGACTCCGTACCTATCGAACACTCCCATCTTGTCTAACTGAACACCAACGTTCAAACCAGTTTGACCACCAAAGGTAAGCAAAATCCCATCGGGTTTTTCACGCTCAATGATGTATGTGATGTATTCAGCAGTGACCGGCAAGTAGTATATCTCATCAGCCAATGAGTGCGACGTTTGATTAGTAGCAATGTTAGGGTTGATCAAAATAGATGTCTTGTTGGCTTCCTTTAATGCTTTGATTGCTTGTGAACCAGAGTAGTCAAACTCACCAGCTTGGCCAATGGATAAACCCCCTGAACCAATCACCAAAACTTTTGAAACGTCAACGAGTTTCTGTGCATTGTCATCGGTAAACTTCTTCAAAAGTTCCCCACCAGCATACGTTGGTGTTGAGAGTAAGGTGCGGCAGGTAGAGAATTTCGATACCTGGAGCGACCTAGATCCAAGCAGACGAGGAATCAAGTTTCTCAACAGTATCATAATGTAGTATGAAGAGGAGAAGAGACGTTGGGAAAAAAAAAAGTGGGCGCCCCATGGGTATTTATACTATCAGCTGAAAAAAATTAAAAAATTTTCATTGGTATTAAATTAGCGCGCTTAACTACAATGACTCATTACCTGATTGGGTACAATCACATTCAGAAAGTCCCGTGCCGAAGAAAATGCGGTCCAAACCTGGCACCCAAAATGCTCACACTTCAAAGTACTAACCTTTAACTTCTAGGATACTTCAGTGGTACTCTCACGACTATATTTTTGGGTATGCTTAATAACTTGCTGGCCTAACACCTAACGTTCCAACAACCACCCTCGCTACCTAAGTTATCACACTTAAGCACCTTCTTAGGTTTCAAAACCGAATCCAGTTGTAGTAGAAGCACATAAGCACTCAGTCGCTGAGTTAGCCTGGATCAAGTTTCTATTTTGTCTACATCACCAGGATACAAATTAATTGCTTATCAGGAACCTGTCCAGAAAATGCGCCCTTGAAGACTAATTGGGGGCATACTTCTAGCTATTTATTTCGCAGACTCCACACATCATAGCGGAGTCAAACCAGCTGGTGTAGGTAAAAATTCCCCTTAGCTTCAGAAAGACATTTCAAAACGACAAGGCAAGGCCAGTTGGGTAGCCCTATCCTGTCATTATGATCACTTTGGACTTGGTATCAGGTCTATAACGAATGTACACGTAATCTCTGTGTAAAAGTGCTTCATTTTCAACAACAATCACATTCTACTTTCTAATGGGGTGAATCCAAGTATTCAAGCTTATGAGGATAAGGCATACTATGCGTTCTCTACTCTCAGTGCTGAGAGACGCCGCCCTATCAATAATTTTCCAGGCAGTATATTTGATTCTTGAAGCTTGGGGATTCGAGAATTTCAAAGATGTGATCTTGCCAAGCACAAGCTCCAAAACACTTCCATGCGATCCAGTTAAAGACTCATTTAGATCTTCATAATTCATCCAGAATGTGTATCGGAGTGCTTTGAGCCGTTCGTCTGCGTGAATACTAGCAAATCCCTTTAGGAACAATGTAAAACAGTCTTGGGCCCCGAGAGATTGAACATCCAGGAAAGCCATTGCGCATTTAGTACATCTACTATTTCCGCAAATGTATTCTTCATCATCAAGTGTTGACTCGTGGACATGGCTGGTTTTTAACGAAATGTGCTTGCGTACGGAGTACATCATCTTTTTGGTGTCCTGTCGCACTTTGATAAGTTGACCCTGCTCCAACAGATTTTTTGAAACTGGGAGCGTATACTGGTGAATTAGGAGAAATGGATTTTTCTTCCAACGATGAGGGGAAATAAGACGTAATCTTTTGATGCCGTATCGTGGACTATCTCAGAACTATCCTTGTTAGTATCGAGATTGTAAACACAACTGGATTTAACTCACTCTATCTTAACCAACTCCTGTGAAGTTGAGTGTTTCGAGGTGTGTGGTAGTGTGTGTGGTAGTTATTGCCCACTCCAATAAGAGTACATCGCTACGAATTTTAATTAACCCTACTGTACGTTACCACACTGAGTGCCATTTCTTGAAATCGCATTCTATAGGAAGGGATCAATCTACGACTATTGCATTGGTCAAGTAGTTTTCTTAACCTGTAGACCCTTGCCTCTAGATGGTGAATACCTACGTCATTATGCAAGACATGAAGATAATCCAGAGATAGTGTTATCCCGAAGTTTACACGAAGTAATCCTAGCATCTAGTCCCTAGGTGAAGGCTGCTAGACATATACTAATATCCAACACCACATTGCAAATCACCCTGTGCAGGTTCTATATTACGCTTGAGAACTAAATTACACATAGTCAATATAAGAACTTGGCAAACACTCATACTGTTATCGTCAGTAAATACCCAGGTAACATGCTTCTTGGTTTTACTGTATATATTTTACTGTTGTGGATTTTTTCGCAGCCATTTGAAAATAAGATAACACAGCCGCATATTCAAGCCTTGAACTTAGTCCGCAACGCAAAAGTAGCCTAATATTGTTTAAAATGGGGTCATCAAACTATTAGAACGATGCTCTCAATGGGTCACAGTTAGTTAGCCTTGCCAATGACTGTGTATGGTGTAAATATAAGATAGGGGTAGTGGTAATAGCATACGAACAACATGAGAGACTATACGTAGAAAAGCGTTTTCCAGTTAAGGTTTGACAGGTTGAGTGAAAAGTGAGTACAAATTAAGGTCTAAGCAAACAAGATCTCTCAATCACATAAACCAAATAAATAGGAAACGAGGTTGTTTAAAAAGCACATTTGTGTAGTAATAAATTACTACTAGACAAACTTTTTGTATAGTGGCTATGAAAATGCTACTCAACAATAATCGTTGAGCCTCCCAACGTGTTAAAATATCGTTTCTACTGAAGTCAAATCAATAGAATGCAATAATTAAAACACCAAAGTGTAAACCTAAGGTTTGGAAGCTAAAGAGTGGGGCTAGTGAGGTCAGTGGGGCCAGATGTAGTATAAAAAGAACTTTTGACATTTTGGATAGAACTCAAGCTTATACTTTAATCTTTATACTATATGTTCATTATTAGTCTTCTTTGTTCTGCATTTCCACCTTACATAAAGAATGCACTCAAATCTATCTCCTGTCCTTTATTTATGTACTCTTTTCATCCAAAAGTCTACTCCTTTTCTCTGCTGACTCACTGTATTCCACCGTCCCCACTCCACTGCACAATGCACATTGTCATTCCACACTCCTTCACCACTTCTAACCTTTTAATTAATTGGAAGTCTCACCCCACCAAAACGTTCCTCCGTTACTATTAATCACCCCTCATTACTAAAGAATTAATCCATTCAGCATATCTCATCCCACGCCGACTGCGCTCAAATCCGCCCCTGGATTTTTCATACATAACCGTATACAAGAAATAAATTGCACTCCTAATCCCGTCTATTACCACCGACCCTGCATTACCCTACCCTTCTCGCACCCTAATTGATTGAACAATATCACGAGAAGTTAATTACACTGAAAAATTATCCAAGCCTCCCCAATTTTGCAATCAGCAATCACAAAATTTTCACTAGTAGAGTCAAGATAATACTTGCTGTACTGAAGTTTCAAGTATTATTCTCCATCAATATTTATTTTTTTTCAATGTAGGGTTGCTGAGAGCGAGGCATACTTGTGTTTTACAGTAGTTATGTCACATACAGTAGAAGCACAAACAAGAAAGTTCCACCCATTCATCGAATTGATTGTACCCTGTATTCTGTGCTCTGTTTTGAAAATTTTCTATTAATACTCGATAAGGTTGGGAAATTAGCGAGGATAGCCCTATCTGAGCCTTTTCCAAATTAAGGTTTTCAATATAATTCTTGTATATATTGAACAACAGCTTCAAAGTTTTAGGAGGAAAGACCCTGTTGTCATATAGAGGTGTAACAGTTCGTTAGGCAACCGTCAACAAAAATATTGTACTACTGTTTGGGACAGATACTTGTATATACATTGAACTGCACCCTATGAGCAACAAAGGCCAGAACTCGTCGATACGCAAGTTATTGAGTGTGGATTCCCCACCCCAGGGCGCCACACACCAGAACGCGGACCCCCAGCCTAAGCGTAAGGTATCTATTTCTGAAGCGTTCAATACTTTCAACGGAAATTTGTATGCCATGAGCAGTCCCAGTACTGCTTTTGACTATACTGGAAGAAGCTACGTTAGTATGGGTGGTCACAGACCCAGCATCGTAGCTCAGTCTCCAGCAATCTATTCGGGCTCGGAAATTCACGAACAGTCTGCCAACTTGGCTTCTATTGGTGTCACCGAAGATGAAAGTGATGATGTTGACGATGGAGGTGTGAGCAGCACTGGAGGAGCAGGCGATCAGAGCTTCGAAGAGTATTACCAAGGTACCCCGATTCCTATCAAAAGCGCTTCACCTGATATTGAATCAAACTACATTAATGAAACGTCTCCACTACTTTCCAAAAGACACGGAACAGACGATGATTTGGAATCTGGATTTACAAATGTCCACGACTACAAGTTCAAGAAGGAGAATACGCCGAAACCTCCTCAGACATTTGTTGAAAAATACGTAATTAAACCTATATCGTACACTCCAGCCGTCTTTTTAGGTACCTTGCTTAACATCTTGGACGGTTTGTCGTACGGTATGATTATGTTTCCCGTAAGCGATCAGATCTTTTCAGCATTAGGCCCCGCAGGTTTGTCCATGTTCTACATGTCGACAATCGTATCTCAATTGGTGTACTCTCTTGGTGGATCAGCTTTCAAATCGGGTATTGGTTCCGAGATGATCGAAGTGACTCCATTCTTCCACACAATGGCTTCCTCTATTTCCGCACAAATGGCAGGAATGTCTCAGGAAGCTATCATTGCAACCACCATCACAACGTACGCAGTGTCTTCGATTGTGACCGGTATTGTATTTTACTTACTCGGAAAGTGCCGTCTCGGTGTGTTAGTGGGGTTCTTCCCTAGACACATTCTCGTTGGATGTATTGGAGGTGTTGGGTATTTTCTTGTTGCAACCGGTATCGAAGTCTCGAGTAGACTTGAAGGTGGCTTGGAGTATAACTTGCCAACATTCCAGTACTTGTTCAGCAACCACATTGTCGTCTTGGAGTGGACCGTGCCACTTGCGTTAGCAATAATTCTTATTGGCTTGGAACACAGATACCATAACACTCTTCTCGTTCCGCTCTACTTCATCACCGTGTTTGCAATTTTCCATGTTGTTGTTGCTCTTGTACCCTCTTGGAACTTGGACTTGGCTCGTGACTACGGCTGGGTGTTCCCTGCGGTTCAGGATGACCAACCCTGGTACGCATTCTACAAATTATACCAGTTCCAATTAGTGGACTGGTTTGCAATTCTCAGACAATTCCCTTCAATGTTGGCACTTACGTTTTTTGGAATCTTGCATGTACCAATCAATGTACCAGCATTAGCCGTTAGTGTTGGAATGGACCAGTTCGATGTTGACAGAGAGTTGGTAGCTCATGGCTACTCCAACGTTATCTCTGGTTTACTTGGTTCGATCCAGAACTATTTGGTTTATACCAACTCCGTACTTTTTGTACGTGCTGGTGCAGACGAAAGATTGGCTGGTGTTCTTTTGGCTATTGCGACAGCAGGAGTGATGTTTGCTGGGCCAGTGGTTATCGGTTATATTCCTGTGTGTGTTGTTGGTGCTCTTATCTACCTTTTGGGATATGAGTTATTGAAGGAGGCTTTGTACGACACGTACGGTCGTTTGCGCAAGATTGAGTATTCCACTGTCATTATCATTGTGGTTACAATGGGTGCCGTTGACTTTGTTGTAGGTATTCTCGTTGGTATCTTACTTGCGTGTCTTTCATTTGTCGTTGAAGCTGCGCGTAGTCCTGTAGTGAAGGGGATTTATTCTGGATCTGTTGCGAGATCAACAGTCTTGAGACACCCTAAACAACAAGAATTTCTTCACGACGTTGGAAACCAAATTTGCATAGTCAAGCTTCAAGGAACGTTATTCTTTGGGTCTATTGGAGGAGTTGAAGGGGTTATTAGGAACAGGTTTGAAAATGACACCTTCAACAGCAACCCAATCAAGTATTTAATTATCGACATGAACGGAGTAAGCTCGATTGACTTCTCCGCAGCAGAAGGGTTCCGCAGAATCTTGAACTTAACAGTTGAGTTCAATACACAGTTGATTTTCTCGAGCGTTGTTGAGGAAGACGAGATAATCAAGGCATTAAGAGATGCTGGATTGTGGGACCAGTGTGGAGACGACGGATATTGCATTCAATTGTTCAGTACATTGAACTATGCATTGGAGTGGTGTGAGAACTCATTTTTGAAAACATACAAAAGCATTCAGCAGTCGCAGATGCAGAAGAAGAAGATTAGTGTTCCTGGGTATGAGTTGCTGAGACAACGAAGCTCGAGTAGCGCTGAAAGATTGAATGTTCCTTCTTCTGGTGGTGGGCTTAGTGGTAGTGCAGTCAGCAGTGGAGGCACAGGAACCAAATCTCTTATGAGTGCAAACTTTGACTATGGAGCTACCCCTAGAACCAACCATGTGTACCAAGCAGCCACGAGAACCGTTTATGACGAGCAAAAGTTGCTGAATAAGTATTACAATTCCAACTCTGACTCCTTGTTCAAGAAACAACCATTGCCATTAATCATGACAACGTTCCAAGGGTTGTCTGACCGAGACGAAGAATTCTGGTCGAACCTCACTCTGTACTTCAAAAGAGAAACTATACCAGAAGATTATGAATTCTACAATTCATCCAAAGACAGACCCTCATTTTTCATAGTTGCATCTGGATTAATCAGATCCGAGTTCAAGTTTGAAAGTGATCACCGTGTTTTGAGGTCTAGTATTTTACCAAACACTGCGTTTGGAGACTTGCACGAGGTTGGTACCAACTTTAGAGAAGTTAGCTACACTACAGTTAACGACTCTGTAGTATGGAAATTACTGGACGATAAGGTTGTCGAGTTATTAAAACACCCACAAGGACCAACCATCTATAATGAATTATTCAAGATTCAAACAAAATTACTCCGTGAACGTTCCGATATCATGACAGCAAACTTGGTGATTGCTGGATAATCAAACTTTATTTCCTCATATAATTTTAATTGACAGATTTCGCATCAATACTCTCTCTCCATACATGTTAAAGCCACATGGTAGTAAATGTTCCTAATTTTTATTGACAATTTAACAATACACAAGGAAGTAAAGATCAACAAGTCAGGTTTGTGGAACCTTAATTAATTAAGTGGACGAATAAGGTAGCAATTCCCAATCAATAAGTAGAGCAACCCAACTAGTATACTTCGCACAAGACAACCCCCCTTTGGACAGATCTAGTGCGGCAGACCCAAAAAACCTGGCTCCGTAACGGTATTTTCCTCGTTATCGCAAAAGTGTCATCCCTCACCCCTAATTGACATTGCTATAAATTGTGAAGAGGTCGCCCAAAAAAAGCGATAACTGTGGTATATACATTTAGAATTCAGAAAATGGTTGCATTCAAGAACCTCGCGATCCTCAGCTTAGCTGCTTCTGCCTATGGGCTTTCACTTCAATCGTTAGCTAATCCATTGTATACCAAGGCTGCTAGTGTGTTTGGTTTCCAGAGTGAAGATTCACCTCAGTTAGATTTCGGTGCTTCGTTCTTACCAGGTTCAGACGTCAAGCCAGTTCCAGGTAACTCGCCAGTACAACAATGTGATGCTGGTGAGGCTCAGATTTTGACTTTACAGAGACTTATCGTTGACCCTAGTCCACCAGTTAGAGGTGAAAACTTGACTTTCACCGCCATTGGATTCTTGAAGGAAGACGTATCTGATGGTGCTTATGTGGACGTTGACGTGAGATACGGATTCATTAAATTAATCCACCAAACATTCGACTTGTGTGAGGAGGTTACTAAGGTTGACTTGGAATGCCCGATTCTTAAAGGGGAACAGGTTATCAAGAAGACTGTGGAAATCCCAAACGAAGTCCCACCAGGAAGATACATTGTCAATGCTAGAGCCTACACTAAAGATGATAAGTTCATTACATGTTTGACTGCAACTATTGATTTTCCCCCAGCATAAATATTTAAATCACTATCTTTGCTAGTACAGCTGTTACTATTACCATAACTATTACCACCTTTATTACTACTTTTACTACCAAATATGTGCTGGAAAGGTTCAATATCTAACTAAAAACATGGCATAACCTGCGTATATATTATTAATACATGATTGATTTACAGAAGACCCTAAAGTATGAGCACTTTTTAATGTTTGTGATAGGTCTTCCATGAACTTTCAAAATGCATTCATATTACACCTGTAAGATAAAACAAGAGATGACCAAATTTAAACTAAATTAACATAATATAAAACAGGGGAGAGGAATGAAGTGTCCCACCCCCACACTCTATTCACTCTATTCACAATGCACTGCTAACCATTAATTAATGAAGCCGATTTTTTCTTAGCACTAGTAAATTTTTCTTTAGCATTCAGAAGAATTTTGACAATCGATAGAAACCAATCACCGGTCATGTTTGAAGAGTACTTTTCCATTCAGATCTTCTTCATTATATTGAGGGAGACGTTGGAAACGGCTATTATCATATCTGTGTTACTTTCGTTTATAAATCAGAAATCTCCGGATAATGAGAACCCTGTTCAGCTCGAACAGAAGAACAAGAAGCTTAGGTTCCAGGTATGGTTTGGGGCTGTTTTAGGTTTGGTAATTTGTTTTATCATAGGGTTAGTGTTTGTCTTGTGCTTTTATTTCATTGGGAAGGACTATTGGGCGTATGCTGAGCGTTTGTGGGAAGGTATCTTTTCCCTTTTGTCTTCATGTATTATCACAGTGATGGGTATTGGATTGTTACGTATTAACAAGGTGATGAAGATTAAGTGGTGGATTAAATTGGGTAATGCTTATGATACCCACGACGATTATGTTAAGCCAACGGATAACCAAGAAGGCGAAGAACAAGAATTGGAACCATATAATCAACGTGAGAGTATCGACTCGAATCAACCATTGACTGCAAGTGGTAGCACTGCAGCTCAAGCAAGAAACAAGAAACCCCACAAGGGATTCTCACAGAAATACTTTCTTGCTATTCTCCCACTTGTAACCACTCTTAGAGAAGGTTTGGAAGCAGTGGTATTTATTGGAAGTGCCGGTATGACGCAACCACCATCTTCCATCCCATTCTCGATCATCGCAGGTCTTGCCTTTGGGTCCCTCATAGGTTTCTTATTATACAAGGGTGGTAACAGGTTGTCATTACAATACTTTCTTATCTTCTCCACATGCTTCCTTTACGTGGTGAGTGCTGGATTAATGTCGCGTGGTGTATGGTTTATGGAATTGGAGCAATACGTAAGACGTTGTGGTGGTTTGGATGTGGGTGAAACTGGCAGTGGTCCTGGCTCGTACGATATTGCACGTAGTGTATGGCACGTCAATTGCTGCGACGGCTTGAAAGACGGCTGGTGGATGGTCTTCAACGCTATTTTTGGCTGGACAAACTCTGCCACTTACGGAAGTGTCATCAGTTATATTGGCTATTGGGCATTTGTGACCCTTTGGTTGGAAATTAAATTATACGAAGAAAGAGAAGGATACTTGCCATTTCTCCCTATTAAATGGCAGATTAAAAGAATTAGAAAGAAGGTGAAGTTGTACGAGATTAGACATCAACAGCAAGTACAAGACTTGGTGGAAGAAATTATAGATTAGTTATAAAATACACAACTGAAATATACCTAGAAACTACCAGAGTTGAACATGCATAATTGTATTTCTCCTACAAATATTTGAAAGTCTAGAAATAACTATTGAGCAAAGTACCTAGGTTCGTCAAATACATGGTATCTGTGTCCTCTGACACCATCACCCCTAAACAACTGGGGCATTCTTAAGTTTTCGTCAATCTCTTCTTCGTTCACAAAGTGGTTGCCATACAAAAATTCACGGTCGTCATCATTACGTTGGTCTTGGGTCAACAACTTGAATTTGGCAATTTGCAACTCAGTATCTGTGATTGTGGATCTTGAGATTCTGGCGTATGCCACCTTCTTCAAGTCTCTGAACAAAATGTATTCACACCATCTGTCCCAGTCGGTGCTGTCGATATCATAGACTCTGGATCTTTCACTCACATAAGTGTTGTAGTTTCCTTGCAATGGTTCAGTGACCAAATAACTCAACAAGACCAATGGTCTTGGTGAATCTCCCATGATTCTCTGTAACTCCAAACTCTGTAACCTACGATCTTCTTCGTCTTCCTCTTGACCAGAATGGAACACAACAACATCAACTAATTCACCGTAAATGTCCAAGGTAGCCAGAATGGCAGGGGCCAATTCTCCAACTGGAGATGGCAACATGTGGTGCTGTGACTTGATGATTGGGAACTTAGACAACAAAGCATTACCCCAAGTGTGTCTGTTAGGACCTGGACCGTAGTCAACGTACATGCCCAATTCTTCAGCAATAGTTTGGGTAAAGTCACGGGTTCCTCCGATAAGACGTTGGGTGTCGGTTTCCAATAAACCTATAACGTCAACCTCGGCTTCTCTAATCAAGTTAGCCATTCTCGTCTCGGAAGCCCACATGTCGTTGTCTAATCCAAAGTGAACACACCAAATACCAGCAGTAAAAGATTTCGAGGACTCATTGTATGGTTGGTGTGGTTCAACCTGGTATCTCTTCAAGAATGTGGAAGTAGATAATGCTAAAAGGACTGTGATGGCCACAAAAGTATGCTTAACAAGCAGCTTGGTACTGGAGAGTCCCAAGTTGTTCGCAATCGAAGTAGACTTTAACTTGTGGTTGAGAACACCAGCTAAAACAGAAGTGTGCGACATTATTAACAAGATGTCTGTTCTTTCTCTCAACAAAGGTCCACCAGGAACAAAGGCATAAGCCACAATCCAAATACTTGCCAACGACAACACAATGTTGAAAATGAAGCCGGTGAAAAAGACCAATGATGGGTTGTACCCTGCAAGTGATTGGAAAATAACAGGTGCAATGGTGGTCAAGTAAAAGGTGTACCCAACAGCACCACCGTAAGCAACCCAGTGTTGGAGGTTGTGCAAGACAGCAATACTTGCAATTCCAAAAGCAGTGTACCACCAAGATGTGAATAAGGAGTTGTCTTTAACCTTCAATGTAGCCAAAACACCGAGTGCAATGGCTGCAAAGTAGAATGGTGCACCAGTGATTGGAGTTGGGCCCCTAACTGGGAACCCTTCCCAGGTCCAAATGGATAAGGCAGCAGAATCAGTCATATACAATTGGAACGAGAAGAAAAACCCACCCAATCCTAAACTTGCCAAGAAGAAAGATCCTCCTGTGATCTGTTGAGTAGACTTGACAGTACTGGCTCTCTTGTTACTCAAAATATATTTGTCAAATAATCCACCTGGGGTGAAGATTGCACTCACAATACCAAAGAATACACCTACGTTGTTTTGGCCGCCGTTAGCATCGTGCATGACTACCCAGAATGGGTTGTTTGAGTAATTTGAGTACTTGAGAACTGTAGTTCCCAACAAACCAAGAGTGAATGTGACGATGAAAGATCTATGCTTTTGTGGCGAAGTAGACCAGATTGATTGTTCAAGACAAAGGGAAACGATACCAAGGCCTGAGGCAATACTGACAAGGAGGAGTCTAGTTTCTGGTTCTGGGAATTTGTAGGAAGCGACACCAAACAAAACGGTAATTAATCTTACAACACATGGAGCCTTTGTAAGCAAGCTTCTCAATGGAGGAATGGCCGAGATAAGTGGGGCAACAAAGAGCATTAAGATTACAGTTTCGTAGCCTGAGATTCCCATGTGCCACAATGGGAAGTACCACACACACAAGTACAATGAGGAGATTACGGTCCAGAAGAAGAAGGAGTTGGCCAAGTTGACAAGGAATTCAATGCTTGTGAATTCATCAGTAGCTGCAGTAACCTTGCTTGTCTTCTTTGGATTTGCGTCGGCCAATTGTACACCATTTCCGTAGATTTTGATTTCTATTCTTGAAAAGTCAACAATAGACCAAGTGTCAAAGCCAACGTCAAGTAAAATCAAAGCCCATTCAAAGTAAGCGTAAATTGAGTAAGATCCTGGTCTGTCGTGGACCTTGTGTTGGATGAACCAGTAAATTAAAGGAACAATGGTTGCAAAAAAAGCCGATCCGGTGTAGAATCTTCCCTGTCTTTCACATGAGCCCTTTGGTGAAAGGATAGTGGTTATGACCGTCCATGGGATAGTCAATACTATATAACTAATCATGAAGATATCATGCCAGTCGTGATCATCAGTAGATGTAATGTATACCCAACCACCACATGTAAATGTTCTAACAACACCAGAAACCAAACCAAAATAAGGTAATGAAGAACCAGGCCTGTACAATAAGATAAAGTTAAATATCAAGAGCAAAAACCTGGGACCTGCAGTAAGTGCAATTAATACTTGAAACAACGATCTTTCAGGGTATCTGTCACCAATTGTAGCAGAAACACTAGGGAACCATTCATCAGGATACCCATAGGAAGCGTTCTCAACAATCTTATAGTAGTGTAAAGAACAGCCAACTATCAATGCTGCAATGAATGCAGAATAAGCAAAGCCTGTATGAGCATAGGCAATATACTTTGCATTGAGCGAGAAAATAAGGTTCTGTTTGCCAGCACTAGAAGGAGCAGAAGTAGCAACAGAAGAACCACCACTAGGTTTCTTCTCTAAAGACTTGTCAAGCTTATCCTTAGACATCTTGAGACCTTTGAATGATTTCGTGGTCTCCAAAAAACATAAACATGAAAAACATGGAGAAATCTTTTCGGCACGTGAAAAAGAGGTTAAATTCACGTGATCATAAAGTTGAGTTTGACACGACAATCAAAGAACGAGCTGCATCCAGTAAAAATTCGCCAAAATCTAATACTAAGTATAGGGTCGAGAAGATAGGCAAGAATGGGTATGTTTTGGAGGATATGAATGAATTTAGTTGAAGCATCTTGTATAGATGTGATATAAGGAGAATATACGGAAAGAAAGAGAAGATCATTACTGAATTTTAACAATATTTCATTGCTCATTTATACTAACAAACACTATAGGCTTGGACAATTACGATAACCACAAGAGACCGGAACTAGTGTCGTTTGATGACATCGACTACGAAAAGTTCCCTGAGGTCCAAGATGCCAGATCATCGATGATGAGAGAACAATGGATAAGAAGCCATGAATTGAGAATCACCCACGACGCTATCATTAAATGTAAGACATACCATAGAGACGATGCACAGAAAAACTGTAAACCATTGGTATTGAAGTACATGAAAATGCTCGAAAGCTATCCATTACAAGGCTACTTGGGCTACCAGAAGAACGATCCTTCGAAATAATTCAATCCTCCCACCCCACTAGGATTATCTGTGCATTATAATTATTCTTGGATGCTGTATATACGTATATACACTGATATGTATACTAGAGTTTTTCAGTGTAGACAAAACATATTCACTTATACAGAATATTCATATATTACTGAAGGATATTGTTGGTAGATTATATCAATGAGTTTGTAG
The DNA here is from genome assembly GCA_030568835.1 of Kodamaea hsintzibuensis (nom. inval.). Classification (NCBI taxonomy): domain Eukaryota; kingdom Fungi; phylum Ascomycota; class Pichiomycetes; order Serinales; family Debaryomycetaceae; genus Kodamaea; species Kodamaea hsintzibuensis (nom. inval.). The sequence continues at coordinate 69,400 of JAJMJA010000013.1, forward strand.
AATTTATGATGATGTGTTCAAGTTAAGATTGTTATCTCTCAATGTTGAACAGTGTCCGTCCATAGTCAATACATCACTTACATAAACTCTTGTCAAACTTAAGCAAGTCGTGTACTTTGACCCAAAACTACCAGCCAATCAAAAGCCAGGATGGTATGAAAAAAATCGGTTGTTGTCTAGAAATTTTGGAGAAAAATTACTGACAAGCTTGTAATTAATTAGAGATTATGTTTCGTTCAGGTGTCACTCAAGTAGCCCGCTCTGCCGGTGCTAGGTATGTACTAAGTGAACAAGGGAGGGTTGTTTCATACATTTCACCTCGAATTGACTGATTGAATTGCGATTTATTTGAAGATGTATTGATCGATTAAAGTGTCAAAGATTGATGAACAATGAATAGAATGAAGGAGATTGGATATGATGGACTCAAGGAAAATGAATGAATAAGTAAAGAGAATCAGGATCCGGATCAGAAGTATCATAAAAGATGTACTTTTCAAGTAAATCAAGATAAAAGAAGTCAACAAGTGATTATTAAAACCTTTAAAACAACCAACTTCAAGAACTAGTAATACTAACATCAAATTTAGAAACTATGCCACATTGCGTGAAATTGAAATGCGTCTTAAGTCCATTAAGAACATTGAGAAGATCACCAACACCATGAAGATTGTTGCTTCCACTAGATTGAACAAGGCCCAAAGAGCCATGCAAGCTTCAAGAGTCTTCAACGAATCTGACACCGAATTCTACAAGAATGCCGAGCCAGAAGCAGTCGAAGGTGCAAAGACCTTGTTGGTTGTTGTTTCCTCCGACAAGGGATTGTGTGGATCCATCCACTCGCAAATCGCCAAGTCTGCCAGAAAGAGAACTGAAGCCTTGAACGGTAACGTCGACATTGTCACCATCGGAGACAAGGTCAAGGTCCAATTATTAAGAACCCACGCTGACAAGTTGAAGTTGTCCTTCAACGGTGTTGGTAAGGAAGCTCCAACCTTCAACGAGGTTGCTTTAATTACCGACGAAATCACCAAGTTGGGTAAATACGAAGACGTTGAGGTATTGTACAACAAGTTCCTCTCTGGTGTTTCTTTCGAGCCAACTAAGTTCTCTGTCTTTGCTGCCGATGCCATCGAGAAGGCTCCAGGTCTCAGCAAGTACGAATTGGAAAACGAAGACATTGCTGAAACCTTGTCCGAATTCTCCTTGGCTAACTCCATCTTCTCCTCCATGGCTGAAGGTTACGCTTCCGAAATCTCCGCTAGAAGAAACGCTATGGACAATGCTTCCAAGAATGCTGGTGACATGATCAACTCCTACTCCATCTTGTACAACAGAACCAGACAAGCCGTCATTACCAACGAATTGGTTGATATCATTACTGGTGCTTCGTCCTTGGACTAAGAGTGCTTACACTTTATAGCAAAATCATTTACAAAATTTATTATTAAAACTCTATGTATTTGTGGTGCAACTCTAATCGACTTTCACTGCGCTGTAGATATTCTTGATGAAGACTAAAGCAGTTGTTGTTGCCACTGCACCAAAGGATAAACTTATCATTAAACATGCTATTGCCATGTAAATGAAGTACAACAATCCACTGAAAAAGTCGTTGACGTCCAAGTTCACAACAAAGTAGAAAATGGAGTATAAATAAATGTAGAAACCGACACTTGAGCCGACTCTAAAACTCAACCAATGCCAGCTGGGGTTGTTGTAAGCTGCTAGCGATATATACACCGCTATTATAGTGCTTTCGACTATAATCGTAATGAGCAATATCACGGTAACAAGCAAGAAACCGTACATGTAGTAAAAGGTTGTCTTCTCGAACCAAATTGAGTTGAAAACAAAGGATAACTCAACATAGACGATGAAGAAGGGTATCAAACCAAATACTAAAGTGCTTATTAAAGGATTGTTGATCCATGTTCTGGCGAAGATTATTCGGAGGTAGTCTGTTGTTCTTTGTCTTAATGTGAAAACCGGTTTACCTTCTCCTCTAGTTACATTGGAGTTGAAGATTGATCTCTTGTCAAACTTGCGCTTGTTTCCCAAGAGGCCACCATATATTCCCAATGGAATTTCTAAAGCGAGGAACAAGGCAATGAGAACAACTATAGTTCCTAATGGAAGTGCATACGACGACTGTTTGGCCCAGATAAAAAAGTTTAAGAATAATACCACCCCAAAGATTCCACTTGGGATGGTTCCACTAAAGATTATTGACAACGAAATGGTACCTCTAACTGAGTACTCTGTGTTCAATTGACCACTGTGGAACATCTTGTGCAATATTATACCAAAGTATGAGGAGACTGCACCCGATATTATAAAGAAGAATATGGAGATTGAGTAAATGGATCCTTGATAGTTGTTGAAAAAGCCTCGGGATCCTCCACCAACCGTAAAGTTGTTATTCACAATGCACATGAATATAACACCAACACTTGCGACTAACATTTGGATACCACTCGTCACTAAAAGTGAGAGTAACAATCCTAATCTTGGTGGAATACTCACATCGTTCACAAGAGATTTCCAACTATTGTTTGAGTCTTCTTTGTTGGTTGGTAATACTTCTTCTTGTTGTTTCGATTTTATGTCCTTCTTTAAGACTCTAATTAACACAAGCGCAACAATCAATGAAAGTAATCCAACAAGTACAAGCGAGTTTATAATCGACAACCAATGTATTTTATGGTTAGATTTGGTTGATTCGTTTTGGTAGTACATGTCCCATCTTTGGTCATACTCGATGGAGTTATCTTCTCTCCAGTATACCGAGTATGTCCAAGCGATTCTAGCTTTGTATGGTGTATCTTTTGCCTTTGCAGCATCCAATGCCTTTTTGGTGACGGACACTGGTAAGTTCTTGTACGATTTGGAAGAACCAGGACATGTCTCATCGCTGACACTCTTGGGGTATACTTCGAAACCCACAATGGTGAATTTACCAGTGGATTTGTCACGATGGTAACGGAACACCAACATAACATGGTTGTATATATAAGATACACCCAGCTCGACAAACCCAAGAGGGAAGCCCGCAGCATAATGCTTATTGTTATGCAGTGTCAAGAATGTTGTGGCACCAGGCAATCCATCTACTAACCATTGAACAACATACCCATCCTTGATCAACTGAGTAGCCTTACGAAGACCACTTTCGTTGGCAATGAAATCACATAATCTCATACATGGCATATCTACACCAAACCGTAAAACATAGTTACTTTGCCATAAACGATCGCCCCTTAATATAGCCCCTAATGACATTGGCAACGCCTTGATGCCTTCCGTCAGAGGACACACAAATGGTAAACTATAATAACTGTACGGTAACTGTGTATGGTCCGATTCAACCTTATTGACTAACAACTCAACTGGTTGTCCTTGAACATAATAATTGGGCTTGAAACTGAAATCAAAAGCGCACACGCTTTGAAGACAAACGGCCAAAGCCACAAGGAGAAACGTTAGTATCCTCATCGATGTGGTTTCTAGGGCTACAACTGCCTTCCTGTCGGTTTATGTATGAAAATTTTGTTTGATCTTTTTTGATGTTGATCTCGAAAAACAAGTCAAAATCCACAGTCCTCAAAGGCCTACACAAGTCTGTCCATTTTCCATCTACAAAGAAACCAAGTGTTATGAACACAAAGGAACGCGATGTGGTACATCTCCTATATGTACCACCTAAGATTATTATTCCTTTTGTGAAAAAACGTCCTTACTTTGTCTTATGATTCAACTTTTTATACTACTGTAACTTACTAACTTTCTTTCTATGTTTCAGATTTTTACGAGTTTATTGTAACTTTTCAAATAGAACATCCCTCTATTTCTGTTGCTGCTGATACTGTGTTCTCTTGCTTATTCCCACCTTATCATTGTTACCAGTACGGCTGTTTCCTTCAACTCTCTCGACAAGAGAAAAAAAAAAACACGACTCGACACGAAGTCGTTATGTGGAACACAAAACGACTTTGGTACAGTGTTCTTTCACCCAGAAATGCGACAGGTACTAGAATGCCTAGGTTTACGTCAAGTGAGGCGATTTCTTAACTGTATTGTACCTTTGTTTCCTATTGAGGTTATATTATCATACTCATCTTATCCTCTTCTTCTTCATCATCATCTTCTTCTTCTTCTCATTTACTCCTAGTTATTAATTCTTCAATTGGCCCATTCGTCTCAATATTGAAGATCTTTTTTGTAAACAACGCAAAAGCTCTTAATCCGTATCCAAATTTTTGGAATCACATTCCACGATAAGCTCCCCACCTTTTATCATACTAATTCAAGGATGCGAAAATCACCGAGTTCATTTTAGTTTACCACCCTATAATTGGGGGTCGTGCTTATGCTCGTTGTAGTACTCGTCATTATTCTTTTCCGTTTCTTCCTTGTTCTTCTCTTATACACCTCACCCTTGGTGTCTTTTACTTTTTATTTTCAACTCAATCACTCCAATTGCGTGCCTCCGTATGCTTACTTTTCCTTTAATGATTCCATTGCTTCCCTGATCAAATAGTTACCCTTTGGATCCAAGTTCAACGCGATTGTAAACTCCTTGATTGCACTGAACTTATCATTCTGTATATTGTACAACTGTCCCAATAAGAAATGCACCGACGCTTCGTCTGGAGCCAAGTCCTTCAAAATCTCAAAGTTCTTGAGTGCTTGTGGGAACTGTTGCATTGCAAAAAGTAACTGTGCCTTCTTAAATATAGGCAATGGATTCAAGGGCTGCAACTTATTGGCCAACTCGTACTGACGCAATGCCAAGTTCTTCTTACCTAACCTCTCCAAAACCATCCCCACACAACATATCAATATAATGTTAATTGGGTTGATCAGAACTGCTTTTCGGAAATGGTAATCGGCCTTGTGGTAATCTCCCAAGTTAATACACACCATCCCAATTCCATAAACTGCATTGTAATGGCGTGGGTCAATGAGTAAACTTATCCGGAAGTTCTCCAACGCCATCTCGTAGTTATCGTTTCCAAAGTACTCATGTCCCTTCAATGTGTATGCGTATGTGAAGTTTTCATCCAACTTGGTGGCCTTATTAAAACACTTGATTGCCTCGTCTGGTTCTCGAGTAAGCGAAAACAAATTACCTATGGCACACCATGTGATTGGAGAACGTGAGTCCAAATCGTGAAGTTCATTGCACAAGTATGTCAATTCAACTTTCTTGTGTAAATGCCACAACATTGTCGAATAATACTCCATATCCTCCAATCTTGTACGGTCCAACTTACGCAACTTGACAAAAAAGTACTCTGATTGCTTATAGTTGACAATCTCGTAGTGTAGACGTCCCAACTTACTGAGTACCCATGCTGAAGATTCTTTCTCGGACTCTGAAAGCGATTCCAACAATCGTATTGCTTTGTAACAGTCGTATTTGGTCATACACTTGAAACTTTTGGCGAATACTGTATACACTTTGATCAAGTATGCATTGCTTCGCGAAATGTCCTTCTTAGTCATCATCGAAAGGGCGTTATGTGGAGATCCTGTCAGTGTCGACGATGAAATTGAGCCACCAGCAGATGAGACGGTTCCATGTATACTACCTTCATTGTGGGAACTCGTTCTCTTTAATGTACCTCTAACCCCATTATACTTTTTGGCAGGAGTGTCTATATTTTTCGATTGCAGTTGGCTTGAACCTTGTGGGGGAGGAGGTTGCGAGATTAACCTCGAGGTAATTCTTGAGTATGTGCTTTCCCTCTTGTGTTTCTTGTCTGCTTCAGCAATAGGGAAACTTGGTTTGGTGAATTCGAAATGGTTACTCGAAGTGTTCAAGTTGGATTTCCGTAGCGGTGCATCCGGTACAGGAACCGACTTGATCCGAGGGGTGGATACACCGCTGGTAAAGTTATCATCAGGGTGGATTACTGTTGGTGTTTCCAAGTTGTTTGAAAATGGGTTAGACAAAAACCCACTGCTATTCTTTGTACTAGAATTAACACCTTGAAGAATGTCATCGTGTGCATTCAACACGCCAAACTGGCTCTGCTTGAAGATGGATTTGATTCTCACGTTGACTCCCAACTTACATAACTCTTGCAAAGCTTCAAAGTCGAATTGGTTAAACTTAAGTGCTTGTGAGTAGTTCAAAGCACTATTTTTAACATCACTGATCCCTCTATAAAGATCACCTAGCAAGTGATAAACGGCTGACGAGTCAGGTAATACCGAGCGTCTTTGCTCGTAGTGGAATTTCTGAGTCGCTGTGGCAAAGTAAAAGGGTGAGTTTGGAACCTCATTCAATAAGTTGTTGTTTGAAACGTGCAGTGTACTGTTACTACTACTATTACTACCCGCACTATTTGGTTGCTGTTGCTGCAGTTGTTGCTGTAACTCTTGTTGCAGCTCCAAACTAGACTCGTTATACATATAGTTCAATTTAAGCAACTGGTATATTCCCTCTTTGTACTTCTTCAACTTGAGACATGCTCTTGCAAAGAGAAAGGAACAACCCAAATGATCATGGTGGAGTAAATCAACCAACTTACTGTACACTGATTTGAACTTTCCTTGATAATATAAGGTAAGACAGTATAAATGGACCAGGGCCAAGTTACTCCCATCCATGGCAATTAAACGCTCGCATGCAAACTCAGCATTGGAATAGTTAAATGTATCTAACGAATGGATAATAATAGATCGCAAATGTTGCTGAACATATGAAGAATCTGCTGACATTTATAATATTAATGAAACAGAATCACTGGTTGTGCTTCTCTTCGCTTTCTTCTTAGTATAGATGGGTCACTGGAGGCTCTGCGAATCCTTCTTTTTGATCTCTTGATCCAATTTGTAAACAAAAAAATCCGATAAATTTAAAGTTTGGATCGAAGATCATGTTGAAGTGTAGTGTGAGATGAGTAATGAGTGATGAGATCTGGGTAAGGGGAGTATGCCATGATAAGTAGTGATGGGAGAGGAGACAGGTTTATTGTGTTTGTCATTTGCATATTGAATTGGTATACTTGAAGTTGTAGTGATTGTGTATTACAGGCTCATCTAATAGAAGCGATAACGAGGAGTTTCAATTGGTACTTGGAGGGAGCTAAGGAGATGATTCTATGTCAGTAGTATTATGGGGTAAAAGCTTTCTGTGTCCTATCTGTAGCAATATCTGAGTGCATTGGTTAAAGCACTTTTGCGTTCTTTGAGCTTGGCTTGTTTTACTACACAGTGAGTAAAAGATGTTACAGAGAAGTTTCAAAATACAATTGATATCAATTGAGGAGAAGGTAGAGACGGACAAACCACTAACGAGAACACGAAGAGAAGGAACTAATATAAAAGAAAGTAAAAGAAGTACATCTTTCATTAATGGAATGTCTTTTGATTAAGTATGGAACAATGAGCTACTTACAACTAAAACAGCACTTGAACTTTGAAAATCTCACTTCTCTAAGTCTTCGAGTATTACTAACTCATTAGAAGCATTGGAGTATCTTTGATTACTCTTTACTCTCAAAGTACCTTATAATTATATTTGTAGATATTTATAAGTTTTGGTACATTTTCTTAAGAAATCTCTTACTTTTTGCAACCATATCGATTTGGATTTTTGGAACATACAACCTGCCTACTTCTATTCCTCGCATCACATCGCTCATTTTAGTAAGATATAGTTTACTACATCAGGTGCTTTTATTTTTGAAGAAATCTTGTTATTATTAATTGAGGTATGTATACATTGCTCTCTAAAACACTTCACTTAACATTCAGATGTCTGTTTTGCAGGGCAGTTACATTAAACCACATCTCACTATAATTAGTGTTAATTTAAATTAATCGTTCACTATTGCCACTAATCCTTTATAAACATACTGTAACACCAAGCAACTAGTAACAACTAGATATACATCGTTCAATTGCAAATTCAACCTTCTTCTACAAAACTACATTCTCATTCTCATATAAAAATCTCATATCAAATTAATAGAACAATCCCAGCTCCAGAACGTAAATACAAATTAAATACCATGTCTGTCTTTGCATTCTCGCAAAGTTCAGTAATCCCAAATATCCAATGACACCTGCCCAAAAACCACGCCATAATCAAAACTAGAAGGCCACATTTGCGTTAAAGTGTCCATTAAACTCATTCACTCAAAAGAGCCATTCTATTTCTTTGATTTAATCACAAATGTATGATTTCCCGCACTGTCACTTGTGTACGCCATCATCTTGTCTGAAGCGCTCTTTTTTCTGCTCCCACTGAGAACTCTTCCGGTGCTGTTTGAAAAGACAGACTTTGGGGTTGAGTCGTGGTGTGTTAACAGTGTATTAGATGACAGTATTGCATGGTCTTGGAAGTAGTCAATTGGGGTTGCTCTCAGACTCGAGCTGGGTGTACCTGTGGTGGTAGGGGACGTAACACTCTGTCCGCTGTGGCCCGACTTGGGCGACAACAATCCAGATGCCAATAAATATGGTGATGCAAATCCTCCGCTACCATTAGACTGGCTGATTTGTGGAGTCAGTGGTGTTTTGGTATAGTTTTTGTTGCCGCTAGATGCAACTGAGGTAGTGTCGATTGTTAACTTGGGGTGAGCTCCGTTGCCGTTGCTGGTGATGTTGCTGGTGACGTTGCCGTTGCCGTTAGCATTTCCATTTCCATTTCCGATACCATTAGATCCAGTACTGATTCCGCTCATATGTCCATTCTTCAATGGAATAGAAGACACCGTTGTCTCATCCACAGAATCAATGTTTGGCGAAGTGTTCAGGTCCAATGAGGTCTGGATATCAGTGTTGAGCTCGTGCAAATAACTTCCATAGTCACTTTCCAATCCTAACGCTGCTGTAGCTTGTGACGTTGGAATACCATCACGTAAGTATCCCTTTGCTCTCAACTCCTCGTCCTTTATTCTTGTCTCCTCTCTGGCCTTGGCCAACAATTCTTGTGCTTTGCTCAAACTGACTGTTGGCGTAGAACAACTGCTCACTACAGGCACCGAGTCGTCAATGTCAATTGTTGCAATCATTAATGCCTTCAACCATCCACGCATCTCTTCAATGGTATCCACCGCAAAGTAGTGTGTTTTTGGTTGAGTAAAAGTCAATCCCTTCTTGAAACCTGGAGCAGGAGGAACAATCTTGAAACAATAACGTCCATATCCAGTAGACAGTGCATACAACGCAACGTACTTGTCATTATTAGCGTTTTCAGTGTCTGGGTTGATGGGGATAACCTTGTGTGCGTTAATATCAATTAAACCCTTCTCCTTCTTCTCCTTCATCGAAGTAAAGTACGATAATCTCGTTCCGTGGAGGGTAAAGTATCTTGTGCGCCAACTCAATGTGTTACCTGATCTCTTGGACATCCATCCACTGTGGTTGGCGGTTTTAGTAGCTTCGTCCGGTGCGATCTCGCGGATTCCTTCTTGGAAAGCAGATGTTTTCAGTTTCTTGGATTGAGTCAAGTTACGGAAATTCTGTGTAGATGAGGTTCTCAAGGTTTTCAACCGTGATACAGGTCCTGAGCCACCAGAAGTGCTGCTCAGCATTCCCACCGAGTCGGAAGCCGATCTCTTTTCATCCTTAAGTTCATTCTTCTTGGCTGAAGTTGGACTCTTGTAAGATACCGATTTCAGTTTCTTGGGCAGTGAGTATCCCGCATTACCTTCCAACTCTATCGAGTCATTAGCTTCGCTAATCATCGATTTACGTTGTTTAGGTGAGAAAAGGGAGTTTTCTCTCTTGACCTTTACTGGAGAAGTCAATTTGCCATGTGATGAGATGTTGGTGGAGGACGTAGCATTCATAAGGAATGCATCACTTTCATTTTCAATGTCATTGTCGCTGTCATCATCGAGCGCATTATCCAAGTCGACATGATCTTTAAATAAATTGTTGGAATGTAATTTTTTGTTCTTTTCATCGTTACTTCCTCCTGTGAAGAACAGGAAGAAGCCAGAGTGTCTGTTCCCAGCAGTGTTACCAGTTGCACTTCCTGGCGTGTTTCCAGCAGTGTGTGCATTGGTGCTTCCAGGGGTGTTACCTACAGTAGAACCATTGGTTGTGTTGTAGCCAGAAATAGCCGAAGAGTTACGGCGGTGATGATTATTGCCGTTTGAAGTGCCTGAGACGTTCCTGTTATGGCTAATCATCGACGATTCGTAGATTGAAGAGCTAGGTCTGCTTGCTGCTCCGTTTGCGCGCTGCAAGTATGCGTCAGGGCTACCTCCAAACTTATAGGTCTTGTTCAAAGGACTAGCTTGGGCTGGTGGTTCTGGGGCTCTGCGTGGTGAAGAGAAGGCCATCTCCGACTGGTTACTGTGGTACGTTGAGGCTCTCTTTTCGCTGAGGTTATCCAATGACTGTGATCTTTTTCTCTGGTGGCTTTTGTATACACCTGGAGACGACATACCCAGCGCAAGGCCATTTGACGATGAATTCCGATCCTTAGTTTCGTCGTCGTGTGGGATGAGCATGGAGACATGCTTTGATGAGTCTCGTGGTGATAATTGTGCACGGGGTGAATTTTCTGAGATTTTCCCACTGATACTCCTACTTATTTCGTTCAGGCCGTTGGTATTATTTTTGATGCTGCCACTTTGGTTTCCATTCTTTTTGAGACTGCTTGATCTACTCATACTCTTGTGTTTTGCGTTTCTGGTTGAGATTTGTCTCAATTTCTCGATTTCCTTGTGGATTTCGAATCTTGTACCAAAAGAGTCGATCTCCAATTCTTTCAAGTGAGCCAAGTCGAGTTGGAATAAGATCCCACCAGTGATTTTGTGGCGGGCGAATTTACCGGCTACCTCCAAGTCGAATCCGAGCACTATTGCAAAGTATGACGAAACTTGTTGTGGTGTCCATTCGGAAGCTTTTAGTGGGTTCAAGTCTTCAGTTAATGATTGTACTGAGGTTGTTCTTTCGTGGCCATTAGTGCCATTTGAAGAAGTGGCCAAGTTACTTGTAGACAATGATGTTAACGTGCTGAGTGGGTTCGTTGCGTCAGCTTCTCCATGGCTAGTGTCATAACTTGATGTTGAATCCATAGTGGTCAGGTTGATTTGTAATTCTTGAAGAGCCTTGTCAATATCATTCATAGTTTTATTAACCTTATCTGAACTTTGCGATGGTACTTTAGGCGGTGTAGGAACTTGCTTTGGAGAAGGAGGAAGTGGACTATTCTTGGTGGTGATTACACTGCCAACTTTCCTAGACCTCGACCTAAGTAAAGGACCTTGCAGAGGGTCCTGAACTATTTGAGTAAAAGACTTTGGATATAATCCAACCTTTCCACTTATTAAACTCTTTCCCATATACCACCCATCATTGTATTCACTATCGTCTGCAAGTACTTCTAGTTTATCACCCACCTTCAAACTAAGCTCATCCCCTAATCGAGCATTAAACTGTTTAATACATATATACACGGCCCCTGAAGACATGGTATTAGCTCGTGTTACTTATTAACTACCTCTGTCGTGATAAATCGGGTCTGTTCTCCTAACACCAAGGTGGTTCTGTCACGGTTCTTTAAACAAGAGCTGTTTACTATTTTTTTGAACCTTTTGTTACTTTTTTTTTTTTTTTTTGCTTCGCTGGAATAAGCGAGTTGGTGCTGGGAAAGAGAGGGAGAGATAAGTTGGGGTAAAGGTAGTGAAGAAGAAGTAACAGAGGCAAGAAGTCAAGTAAGATGGAGTTACAAATTAATAGGTAGAGAGAGGGAGAGACACACACACATAGATAGATATGGAAGGTAAAAAGGTATGGAGAGTATATAGAGATATGAAGAGTATAGAGTTTTGCACAAGATGAAGAAGAAAGTAATAGTATAAGGGTGTATTTTGTAACGGGAACTAAGAGACACCACACTGATTAAGAGAGAAATGGAATGTTGAAAATAAGGCTAGAATAAATGATACACAGACGATTAGTAGATGAAATTTTTCAATAGGTTAAGGTAGTTAAGAGAGAAAGTATGCGATGGACTACTTAAGTTGAATAGTTTGTGATCGTAGGGAGCTTTGTGGATAGTGGTGACATGCAGAAATGAGGATGTGAAACGCACAAGGAGGTAAACATAAAGGAAGGCATTTAAAAAAGAAAGTGGAACAATAGTGGATTAAAGTGTGTTAGGTTGGTGGATGGTTTGCAGTATTGATTGCTGGTAGTGATATTTCCGGTGTGGTGTGTGAGTTTGGTATTTCGGGGGGAGGGGAATTTTTGTGGGAGAAGGAGGGCATACAGTCTAATGCCGATGTTCTTCCGAAAGCATGCCATGAAATAGCTATTAAGGAAGCAGGGTGAAGGTGTGTATAGTAATGGACAAGACTTTCTACTAGAGTCACTAACATCAGACGATGTTGAAAAGACGGAGATTGAAATGAGTAAGGTTAAAATACGTTAAGAACTTTTAGCGTTTACAACCACAGATATGTACACACACTTGTATATAAGGTATTAGTCTGAGCGTAAGGTATCACTAAAGCATAATCTCAAGAGGCTTTAAAAATATCTATATGACAAGAGTAATCAGTTAGAGAAACAAAGTAGGACGATTACAGAATAGAGTTGAAACCATGAAAGGAATGCAGTTACGTTTGTAAGGTTATACTCATTTGTATTAATATAGTATATGTATGATGTATTAGTATAATGAATCTCAAAGTGCTGGCTGTTTACTGGGAACTTCACTGCGTTGTCCCTACAATATGGTATTGTCCTTAGTAACGCTTGACTGAAAAAATTCACGCGATATTGAGTTTCACTGTTAAGGCTACTTTGGTGTGTGGAGAATACACGAGCATATGAAGTCAATAGTAGTTCAAAAATGTGATATATAATCAAAGGAATGACGATATATGATGGTGGCTTTTAGTTTTGATTACTATTCTTCTAATGTGTAATTTCATGTAATGTAAAGTAAAGTAAAGTAAATGTAGTGTCTGATTATTTTATTATTCAGTGTGAGTATTGTAGATTACATTATACTTATATGATACTTTGTAATGAATAGTATATTATATTGTACATTATAAGATACTTTGTAATGAAAGTATAGAATTCATTATAAATGTGTGATGTCTTTAATAGTCAACGGTGTACCATATCTATGTATATCACACTGTCTATATTATTCTGTACATTCTAATTAACAGCATCATATATTATGCACATTATAATGGCTGATCATAGTAGTAACAAACCGCCCTAAAGATCTACCGAATAATACAATCAAATTCAGAGCTTATTGTATTTATCCTAATATTCGTTAATTTATCTAGTTGCATAACATGTAAGGTACTCTTGATTAAAGTATATATCGTATGTCATAATTGTCTTGTCCAACTTTGTAGAGTTTCCAATTTTTCTGTCGCAAACTTTGGCTCAATCAAATTTGCGACATGATAAATTAACAGAATCAATTTTGGATAAAGCAGTGATTATGCCGCCGCCTTCCTCACCCAACATGCCACCGGATGGCAATGACTCTAGATCTACTCTAGGCCCCGGTAACCTATGGATCACAAGAACACTTCTTCAGAACCAAAGGCAAATGCTGAATCAAACGCAAAGCCAAACTCAAAGCAACTCGCTTCAACAGAATAACTCAGCTTCAAATAGTCCTGAAACTTCAAGAGTTGTCCAGTCTCCAACTTCAAACACTCCAGCATCAGAAAGTACTAACCAAGCTCCTTCACCCAACAATCCAAACAGAACAGCTATTACTTCTCCTCGCTCCTCCTCAAACACAAACTTGGACTTTCCTAGCAACGAATTACCTCCAGTCAACCATGGAAGATACAACATTCCCCATTACACTAGCTCAAATAGACACACTTCAGTGCATGGTATTGGTACAAGACTCAACTCCCTCAACATCATGTCAGATTACTTCTTCCGTAACTACAGACCAGCCGCAAACGCAAGATCACACCCCCGGTCCCTTGCCCGTGGAATTGCCATCAACAACATCCCGTCTCAACTTCGCAACATCAGTGCTGACTCCCTGGACAGATTCGGCGTACTGAGATCTCGTAGAATCGCTCACCAACAATTGGACCACTTGGTTCTACCTGACTACTACACCGACATTGCCAGCTCTCTGGAAGATGACGATGACGATGATGATGACGACGACATTCACGCTACAGAATACGAAAGCAACGTCGTCGAAGAAATATACAGTAGGCCTATGCGTATGCACCTGGCATTAAACGACCATAGTGTCCAAGAAGAAATGGACTTTGATAGCGATATATCACAAGAAGGAGACGAAGTTGTTCGTGACGAATACTTTGTCGACGCAAACGAAGAAGAACAACAACAATTCCACACCCTGAGCACAGGCGAAAGACCCAGACTGCTTGTACGTAGAGCTATAGACTTTATCGACTACCTCGAATCGGTACCTTTGAACACTTCATCTAATTCAAATGCTCCAACAGAAACTGCAACAACGCCACAATTAAATAGTCCAGGCACTGCTGCTCAACAATCTATCCAGAACTTACTTTTAAGATCTGCCAGACAAAACTCAACCTTGCTTGAAACTTTCTTACCTTCGCCTCTGTCACGCCAGCACCCAAACCAGTTCCAACAACAGCAACAACTGCAGCAACAGCAGCAACAACAACAGCAACAGCAACAGTCATTAGCTCAAGCACAAATAGCAAGACCAAACGCATTACCTTTACTGAGACAAAATGCTATACGATACCGCAACTTCTCCTCCAGTATCAGAGGTAATACTGGGAAATCAGCAATTTCAAAATCAACCTTGAATCCTGAACAGTTGAAAAAGGTCAAACTAGCACAATTGAAAACTGTAAACACAAATTTCCTACACATGGCAAAGGAAATGGAGACTTTACTTGAAACTCTCAAGTCTTTCAAAAAGTCCCTGGCGAAATCACCCATATTCATGATTGAAGACAAAAGAACCGAGATTGGAAAGCTTGTATTAGCCAAACGGGAAAAATTTAGAACCACTGGATGGTTATCCCCAGACTACAAGTCAGCAATGAACGAATTCCTCAAGAAGAGGAACCGTGGTGACATATCAATGGAACCAACAACCCCTGCTTCATGTTCAACTTTCAACAACCCTAACAATAAACGTAGAACACACTCCAAAGAGAAGTTGAGTCCCAAAAAGAAGCAGAAGTTAACCAATACTAACAACAACGAAAGATTCTCGATGCTTAAGATGCACCTATTGTGCTTGAATGACTTGAGTGCGAAAGAAGTGGACAGTATACTTAATTCACAGTTCTCTTCCTTCCTAAAGTCTGGTTCATCGTTCCAGCTCGAACATTTAGACCCAAGTCCTTTCTATGCTGACCTCAAGATCACCAATGTGAACAACACAAGTAAAACCTTGGAAGGGATTTTCAGAGCACATACAGATGAAAACTTGTCGAATGTTGAGAACTGGAACCAGCTTTTCAACTTTGCAGAGTTTTTCCCATTTAGCTACTATGATCTTCCACTCAACTCCAACTTGTCCAAACGAGTATTTTTAATGAAGGAAATCAGAGAGAAGTTTACACACAATCTCAGCTCACAGCCAGACAATACTCTTGCAGGCGAATATTTCGACTTTTTTGTTACTGGATGTATGATTGACTTTAAGAAGAAAGATTTGAGGTTCATGCATGACGATGACAAGAACTGGGACCCTTTGTGTATCCGGTTTCCCAAGTATAGATCCAATATGATAAGATCTCAATTACTTTCATGGCTCCGAATCAACCCTTTTGTGCAACTCAAGGAAGATTATATGTTTATCTATTTAGAGGAGTTGGTAAAGAAGTTTGCCGAAACTGATATTGAGAATAGCTCCAAGAAGAGTAAGAAACAAATGACGGGTGCAGCCAATGAAATCCAACATTTCTACTTGAGACTTATGGAAGGATTTTCATGTATTCGAGCCAACTACAAGAGCAAGAAACATTGCGATTTGATTGAATCCTTCGAGTCTATGGAGTACGCCAACAAGCATAGTAAATACGTTGACGATTGGGAGTTTCAGTTCACCAATGCTCTCAGTGACAAACTCATTGAAGATTCACCTGTTACCTTGATTAACATCCAGCTCAACTATGTATTGTTCACCATAAAAGTCGATGTGATTTCGATTTTGGACAACTTTATTGATTTCGTATTGAACTTGATTAAAAGCAAAGAGTTATTGGATGATTTTGGAAGCGGTCATGAAAGATATGAAAAGATATTCAATATCATCAAGATGCAAGATGGGTCAGCCCATCCAAGAAAGGAAAATGAGGACACCAAGTGTGACTTACTCTGTTCATTGAACAGGAAAACAGGACAATTGGAAATACAAAACTCGACAACATACATCCGTCATTTTGGGTCCTTTTTTGGTAGATTTGATTACACCAGCTACCGTGCGCTGTCTGTTCCTACCGAATACGAAGAGTTCTTCCAAGAGTGGCTGAAGTGTATGAATGCGCCACTCGGAGCATACGATAGTTCGAACTTGGACCCCAATAGACAACCACCATTTATGAGTCAGTTGTATGGAGTAGCAAGTGATTTTGCAAGAAACAGTCTGAGTGGAGGAGAAAATCAATCCTTTGCTTTTGTTTGAAGTGAGAGAAAGACAAGTAATAGGATTCAAAAGGGGAATCCAGAACCTTGTAGGTTTGAAAAAGACATTCGTTGTGGATGTGAGATCCACAGAATAGGTTAAATATTTTTCATGATATGAATGTCAGAACACTACAATTTAATTCAATTCATTATAGGTTTTAGGGAAGGTTTACTTTTATAGGATTTTATTTCACAATTGGTATGCATAAGCATACTATTCTATTTACAGAATGTTCGTAGCACATTATAAATCTTAAAGAATTGAACATGAGGTTTGATTGAACTCTCTCTCATGATATATATACAAGATATTCAGAAAGGTAAAGAAGTGAAAGATGAATGATTAAGGATTCTGAAGTAATAATTATTCAAATGATGAATACAATACTACCTTAGCTTACCAGAAACCCCAACCACCTTTTCCTTCTTTCCTGTCCTGTTTCTTCTTATTGAAAAAGTCCTTCTTACACTCCTTGTAAGCATCAAAAAAGTCCTGGCACACAGTTTTATCTTCTTGATTACGAAGAATACAATTCAATGAAGCCTGTCTACTTTCTTCACAAGGATCATAAAACTTGGACGCTTCCTTCATTGTCCACCTATATTTATGTCTATGGTTTTCAGGGTTGTCTGGATAGAACTTAAGCTTATCACCACTTGTAAAGTCAATCTTGGATACATTAGTTTCAACCTTATCTGTATCTAAACTTTGCGTGTCAACAGATGTCTGAATGGAACCACCCAGACTCTTACTTGTAGGTTCATCTAAGGATCCATCCTTACCACTCATTCTTGGTGTGTTTGTTATGAGATTTTTTGCAGGGTTCACATTGGATTTTTTTTCACTTTTTTAATTGAGATGGCTATTTGATTCAAAGACTTCATTATGAGTACGACCAGTCCTATTACGTATTTGGGTGAGGAGGTTACCGAGCCTTGTAATCGGTGCAAAGAAGAAAGGGCTATATTGATAACAAGAAAAGAGAAGTTCTGTTCTCATTGTTTTATTAGGTTCGTTAAAGGTAAGCAGAGAAAGCAGATGTTAGTTGATCGATACAAAGTTAAATATGGTGCCTTAGTTGATAGATTAGGTGCTCAAAAGATATTGTTAGCATTATCTAGTGGAGTTTCTTCATTAGTTTTAACGGATATTATGGCATCTCTTTTACAAGAACAAGCTGAAGCTCACGATGGCAGACAAGGTTTCGAGTTGATCATTTTATATATCGATGAGTCAGGAATGGATTCTCTCGATAAGAATGTTCAAGATATACTACCTGAGTTACTTAAAAGGTACTCTCTGGTGGATATCAAGTATAAGGTATTGTCTTTGGATTCTTATATCTTAGACCAAGAGATGTTGCATAAGATTGTCATCAATGAGGAATTTAGTGGGATTTCTTACAATGTGGAAAATACTAAGGAATATAAATTACAGGAATTACTTTCCTTATGCCCAAACAAATCTTCAGCAGAAGATTTATTAACCATAGTGTTTGAAGAGTTGACTCTCAGAACCGCACATTTGGAAGGATGCCAAACCATTTTGTATGGTCACAGCATGACAAGAATCGCCAATGAAATCATAGCATTAACGGTTAAAGGTAGAGGATCTTCCTTGTACCGAGTAATAGCAGACCGTACAGAAACGTTCCGTGGTAAAGAGTACCATGTATACTTCCCATTACGTGAAGTGCTCTTTGCAGAAATAGTAGCATACGCAAAATTGACTGACTTGGAACAGTTTATTGTTAAGTCAACTATTGTCAAGTCTAGAATCACCAAGAACTTGACCATCCGGGATTTAACAACCAATTACTTTTCAATGTTGGATGCAACTGGGTATGGATCAACTGCATCTACGGTTGTAAAGACAGGAGATAAATTGGGTGCACCCAATATAGTACTGCCTTTAGCAAACTGTCATGTTTGTGGTGTGGATATTTTCCAAGACCCAAGAGAATGGTTGAGGAGAATAACAGTGAATCAAGCTGCTCCGGTAGAAACTGACGAAGAAAAGGCATACGTAGAATTATACAAGAAATCATCAACAATTCCAGTTGCAACTGGTGAAGGAAAACATGTGGATATATGTTACGGCTGTATTGTTACCCTTGGAGGTGTGAAACAAGACTCTGGGTTTGTGTGGCCTCTTAAAGATGGCAAAGAAAGAGAGTTAGAAAATGTGTACTTGACAAGAAATGATGAACAACAGAAGAAAGAGATCTTGGATGAATTTGTGTTGACTGATGATGAGGAAGAAGAGGATTAACTCTGATCCAATAAAGTTAAGTCAGGTGCTGGTTCAATTAAATAATATTGTAATATATATGTATACTAAATAATAGAAATTGTATACACCTTTAGGAGCTAGATTAGATTATATGACTCTTAAAAGTAGCTCCTACTTTACTTGTCTTTTTCATGCTTTGATCATACAATTTTGCACCCAAATAAAATCAATAAAGCCACCATAACAAAAGCAAACAAAGAGAAATATCTGTTAAGAAATACATCCAACAGACTATATCCTTTTGGTTTTACTCACATCGACTCATCCAGCTCAGTACAACTTATCTATTCACCCAATCTCATAACAACTGATAAGTACAAATTTGCGCTACCACAGAATCACAAATAAAAGCATCAACACAATGTATGCACCCAACCTATTTACCAATGATCTCTTTAGTCTTTGGAATTACGAGGACGACAATCAAGATGTAACATGGGACTCAGTGCGAGGTGGTATCCGGAGAAACAAACAAACTCAGCCTGTACATCCTACAAATAACAGTGCACTTACAAACAACAGTGAACAGCTTTTAGATGAGCATAGAAAGTACGTACGGCTGTTGTTTGCTCCGCCATTGCTGGCGTACAGTGCTGATTTCCCGGGAGCCAGTCTATCACATCTCGACTATACTATCCAGACTACACCTTCCTTACCTAGTATCAAAGGTCCAAATGGAAACGGAGCAAGTACAGCAGCCGCTAGTTCAGCACCCACACGTCGATTGGCGTTTATGAATATGAACACACCCTTGTCACAGCTGAAAATAGAGCAGTTGGAACAGGTACGTAATACAGGATACGCATCAATACGTCCTATTGGAGTGGATAGAACAATGGAAGAGATTGACTTGGAGAAGGCACGTCGATATGCAGCGTCTACAGCCTCAGATCATCCATACGACGACCCTTCTTTCAATCATACAGCAGAAAATGCTAATGTAGAAGGCAATATAATTACCAATGGAGGAGCCGAAGTGGACTTGGACGCTGATATAGTCAACGCAGACGCAGAGTCGGATAACAACAACACACTCGAAGACGATTTTGAGGACGACGCTAGCGAAATACACGAGGCAATTGAAACTGACGACCTTTTAGGAGATGAACTGAGACTAAGGATAGCACAGGCTGAAGCGTTCGACGAAGAAGCCTATGATGATAGTCATATAATAGGAAGTGCAGAGCCAGAAGAAGCAGCATTGAGAATGCGCCGGCTTGGAGGTGTAACCGCATCACTAAACGCAATTGGACGTCCTGCGCATATGGATAGACACAACTTGAGGACCTCGATGTCGTCCTTAGTTCAAGCACATTCGAATAACTTGGTGGACGAAGGGTTCATGGCAGATGAAGTAGAATATCAAAATGACCATTCCACTGTTGATCCTGCGTTAAGCCAAATGTTGATTCACTCGGGATCTACAATTGCATCGGCTGCACCTACTAACATGAGCTCTGGAAGAAGCCTGGAAACGAATTTGACAAGTAATGTGAGTGGAAATTTTGGTGCAAGCTACAGAGAAGTGGAGGAAATGGACCAATCTGATTTAGATATGGTTATTGAAGAGTAATGAATAGCACGAATTAAAATATAGAAAACAAGAGGTGCATCATTTAAGAATTGTGTGAATCTGTCTCCATTCTATACTAAATAAGGGTCTGAACCTTATTAAAGCGCATTTCAAAAGTATAGAATACAATAGTAATATCTACAACACTTTCTTTAAGTTCTATGATTTAAAATACAACTATAATATGTAATGATAGTTACTTGCAACTATGGCAGCAGTAACTATCAATTTTATTGATCCACAGGAGCATCTATTACATCTGTTCCCTCATCGGTGATGGTATGAATTGGTTGATCATATAACCTATCCACCTTCACAGATTGAACGTGAATAGAAGGAATCATCCACTTTCCACATGAACATCTGGACCCCTTCCAAGAGTATCCACCGATTTTCGACAGACACTTGGGGCATGCAAACTTACCTTCGATTTCACCCTTTTGTAATTCACTAGTCATCCATTCCAAAGGGTCTGTGTAAAAGTAATGCAGGCACTGTTGCGAAGCACCTTCAGATTTTACAATACGTCTTGAACCTGGGGCTGTCTTTATGAATTGTGCTTGACGGGAGTCTGTTGTTGGAGGAATGTGGAACGATATTTCAGAAGACTTTGAAAGGTGTTGACGACACTTTTTGCAACGAAGTTTGAAAGGTCTTTCGTAGTCTGTGTTGTTTGAAGTTTCCCTTTTAGTTAAGTATTGACTTCTTAAGGTGTCAGTGTCTACCTTTTCGTTCAAGTCGTTCAAGAAGTCGATGTAAACAACTCGTTTCTCATTCACAACACAACCCATTTGCTCGTAAATCTTCAATTGGTTTATAAAGCTATGGTTTGGTTCGATATCTTCTTTCTTTCTACGCACAGCGTGCATTGCTTGTGCTAACTTGAGTTGATGCTTGTGCATCAAGTACGCCACTATAATGGTAACTGATCTTGAGACACCTTGTGCACAGTGTACCAATACATTACCCAGCTTCCCAGTCTCAGCATTCTTTGCAGAATCTATGAAGGAATTGCAAAGGTCAAAGTGTTGGACGATATTAGTGTCCAAAGTGTCATCTACCTCTATTTGCAAATGGGTGTATGGGTCTTGAGTATATTTTTCAGGAACAGGATTTGGTCCAGATATAGCAGAGATAATGTGAGTTATTTTGTACTGTTCGTATAAATCAACATTAGCCTGAAGTGGTTCTAAAGATGAGAGGTATAATCCTCCGAGAATTCTGTAAACAGACATTGTTGTAATAGATGAGTTCTTCAGTGATGAGTTGATCTAAGAGATGAGGTGGAAAAAAAAATCCAAACTTCAATAAAAACGTGAATGGATGCAAATGAAGTCGGGGAAATGGAAACGTCTTTGGAGATTGTTTAATTATGATGTAATGTGTAAGAGGTAAGAGGTGTTCAACGTTTAATAAGAATATCTCTTTAACCCCTTGCATTTACTGGTTGTGAATTTCTCGTAAAGAGGAAAGATTAAAAGTCAGTAGATATAGAAATACGAGTTGAAGGATAAAGATAGACGAGGAGGAGAAGAGAAGGTGATATACTCAGAGTATTTTCTGAGTAGAGGTGTTCAACGGTTCGGTAGCACGAATTGAAGGGTAATTCCTATTGTACTTATTTTCAATATAGCGAGTTGGTGAGTTCTATTGCAGATTTCACATTCATAATCTAAGAGAAAGATTTAAGAACCCAGAGCGGTGGTAGACAGTTATTAGAAAACCAGTATTCTAAATCGTATTCAGTATTCAAAGATGAAAAAGTTGCACAATGATCCTTATCGGTATTCAAAGACTAGGATGAAAGGATAAACTAAGTTATCCCTAATATGTCAACATAGAATTACGATTTCGTATAAGTATTCTGCTAATATTTTAAGAAATCAATATCGGACATTTAAACCAACCAATCGTAGACCGTAATGAAATTGTCTATGAAAAAGCTTGAGTTGCAGTTTATGAAAAAGTGTTATAGAATATTCGTATATACACACTCTGCAACCCAATCAACCATAAGTAATCACCAATCTCTCAATACTTTAATCTTACTTACCCAACAACCCAATCCCTAACCCAATTCAAACATAACATAAATCAGACAACCAATTATAATAAGATTCATCAGTCCACCTCCTAAATCGTCTGGACTTAAGAACAGGATATACGGAAAGACACCTCCACAACAAGCCCGCACCCACCCCCACTATAGAAAGATGAACACACCCACCCACCAATCATATCGAAAATAACATCAAGACATATTTCTTATATACATATAAAACAATCCACACTATGGTACATCAAACAACACCACACCTTTAATAAAACTTGACCCCACTCTTTCATTCCAGTTGACACTCTTCAATTAAAGACTCCGAAAAACTCAAAATCTGGGGAATACTGGATCCTTGTTAATTACGTCAGCGACAAACATATTTCTTCCACAAACACCCTGATTCTCACAGTTAAGCTGATGAATTACTTTGCATCTGATTTGCTCGCTACAAAGAATGTGAAAGTTTTCACATAGTAAAAGTCCCTCAACCGAGAATCAAATTCAAGATCTAAATAACATATGAATGTACCACAATTGTAAAGGAAAACAACCCCAGGATCGTGATGTCATTCTCTGGAAATTGTCCCCTTTCACTTCGCTACCCGGTTTAGCCTTAACTGTAACTCTCTCGGTGGTCAAGAAAAGTACCACGTATTTACTGATCTTTGCACCCGAGGGTATTTCATACTAAAAGAATTTCTTTCTTTTTATGACATTTCTCACCCGCACCACTAACATGCAAACTCTACCCACAAGACAGTAGCCAACCGAGCACAAAGAAGCCCCTCTGCCACCCCCACGAGTGACCCTTTGAGCTCATTCGTTACTAGTATTATACTTTCATTCACAATCACTCTTTCCAACTTATCCACGGTATATAACAATTCAACTTACCATAAACTCTCACCCACATTACATTTACAGGTTTGCTCATTAGCTTTTCTCACACACACCTTTTGATAGTGTCCAAAACTCCTAATTCCCGTTGGCCGTATGCTTCCGACAAATAATCACAAAGTTCTCTTTAAACTTATCTGATTGGCCAATCCATCAATCTTCCCCAGAAGTCGTAGCTGTTTTTCCCATCACTCAGAAATTATTTGTACCGATTTGAGCCATCGGAGTAAGATGTCGAATTTGCTATACTTTTGTGTTAAGGCAAAAGTATATATATCACTAGGAATTCCCATTTTTTTCCTTTCCTCTTACCCATTTTGTTTAATATACATTGACTAGAATGTCTGCCTTTAGATCTATTACACGCTCCACTGCTTTCGCTAAGAGGGCTGCTTTGAATACCAGATCCTTTGCCACTGCTGAGCCAGTATGTTCCAATTTTTTGTTTTATTATTGTTGCTGAACTTTGTTATACTAACATCCTCTAGACCTTGAAGGCTCGTTTGGCTGAGATCTTGCCTGCTAAGGCTGAAGAAGTCAAGCAATTGAAGAAAGAACATGGTAAGACTGTATGTATTTTATGAACTTTTTATTGAATTGATTCGATCTGTTTTCCTCTTTATACGCAACTAGTATTCCCATTCGCTATTGGGAATAGGAATTGGTATGCATTGATGAGGAAAACCGATCATGGTGATCACTTTTTTTATTTTGGGAGTATTGTTCCATTCTGTTCCAATGAAGTAGAGAATCTTTTAGTATTAAGAAAGGGAGGATGAAAAGTTTAGCCGATACCTTAATCACATGCTATCCTATTTATATTGTCTATGATTTGAATAAGTTTACATTGACAATTAAACGGAAATTCTCCGTTTACATTCTTTATATCACATTTCCAACGGTTTTGATAGATTTCTTAACGGTTTCGGATGAAAATTCTCGAAATTTGGACAATCCAGCTTAAAAAAAAAAGCGACACCCAAACGATGCATTTTGAATAATTACTAACAAATCAAGGTTATTGGTGAAGTTCTTCTCGAACAAGCCTACGGTGGTATGAGAGGTATCAAGGGATTGGTATGGGAAGGTTCCGTATTGGACCCAATCGAGGGAATTAGATTCAGAGGAAGAACTATTCCAGACATCCAAAAGGAATTGCCAACTGCTCCAGGTGGTTCCGAACCATTGCCAGAAGCTTTGTTCTGGTTGTTGTTGACTGGTGAAGTCCCAACTGTTGCTCAAACCAAGGGTCTCTCTGAGGAATTGGCTGCCAGATCTGCTTTGCCAAAGCACGTTGAAGACTTGATTGACTCTTGTCCATCCCACTTGCACCCAATGGCCCAATTCTCCATTGCCGTCACTGCTTTGGAATCCGAATCGCAATTCGCCAAGGCTTACGCTGCCGGTGCTAACAAGTCCGAATACTGGAAGTACACTTACGAAGACTCCATTGAATTGTTGGCTAAATTGCCAAACATCGCTGCCAAAATTTACAGAAACGTTTTCCACGACGGTAAGTTGCCAGCTCAAATCGACAGCAAGTTGGATTACGGTGCCAACTTGGCCAACTTGTTGGGTTACGGTGAAAACAAGGAATTCTTGGAATTGATGAGATTGTACTTGACCATCCACTCTGACCACGAAGGTGGTAACGTTTCTGCCCACACCACCCACTTGGTTGGATCCGCTTTGTCATCTCCATTCTTGTCGCTCGCCGCCGGTTTGAACGGTTTGGCTGGTCCATTGCACGGACGTGCTAACCAAGAAGTCTTGGAATGGTTGTTCAAGTTGAGAGAAGAATTGAACGGTGACTACTCTAAGGAAGCCATCGAGAAGTACTTGTGGGAAACCTTGAACGCCGGTAGAGTTGTTCCAGGTTACGGACACGCCGTCTTGAGAAAGACTGACCCAAGATACACTGCTCAAAGAGAGTTTGCCTTGAAGCACATGCCTGACTACGAATTGTTCAAGTTGGTCTCCAACATCTACGAAGTCGCCCCAGGTGTCTTGACCAAGCACGGTAAGACCAAGAACCCATGGCCAAATGTAGACTCCCACTCGGGTGTCTTGTTGCAATACTACGGTTTGAAGGAAGAATCCTTCTACACCGTGTTGTTCGGTGTCTCCAGAGCCTTCGGTGTGTTGCCACAATTGATCTTGGACAGAGGTTTGGGAATGCCAATTGAGAGACCAAAGTCTTTCTCCACTGAAAAGTACATCGAATTGGTCAAAAACATTAACAAGGCTTAGGTAACTCGGTTTACTTGCCTACGTACTGTTATGAATTTTATTCTGTATTAAAGTATTTATTGATGTGTTTATTTATTTATTTATTATTAACTACATGTAGAGTTAGAGAATATGGAAGAATAGTATTTTGTTGAACCTATGGGAGTCCATAAGCTCTCGAACAAACCTTTCATTTTCCACAATTTAGCCTATTCTTTCTGCTAGAATTTAAACAAGGTACTTCGATAATATGTATGGCTGCAATGGTTGCACTTCTCAGCTCTTGAACTGTCCACCTCCCCTTCTTTCATCTTACTATCGATTCATAATTCTAAGTGACTCAATTCTCATAGTAAAAACGTAGAAATTTTCCAGTGTGAAAAATCCAACCATACTCAAATCAATGACTCGAACATGGTGGATCTCTATGAGATCCCATGCTACGACTAGCAAACCAAATTATTCAAAGACTCTACATCTTCCTAAAACTGCATTTGGTCCAAAAATCCCTAAAGGAGAGGAACGTGAAGCGTTGATTCAACAGTCATCTCAGGCTCTTTATGAATGGCAGAGCGCTCACAACTTGCAAGAGAGAAAGCCATTTGTGTTCCATGATGGTCCACCATATGCTAATGGTGACGTACACTTGGGCCATGCATTAAATAAGATCTTGAAAGATATCATCAATAGATGGCAACTTATCCATAACAACGCTCATGTAAAGTATAAACCTGGTTGGGATTGTCATGGATTACCTATAGAAATGAAAGCTCTCGCCAACATTAACCAGAGAAGCACCCCTAAAGAGATTCGTGCTGAGTGCAGAAAGCTTGCTGAGACAATGATAGACAAGCAACGTAACCAATTCAAAACTTTTGCAGTCATGACTGATTTTGACGACCCATATATTACATTAGACCACAAGTACGAGATCAACCAGTTGAGGATATTTGAGAAGCTCATGGCCAATGGCTTGCTTTCAAGGCAGATGAAACCAGTATGGTGGGGATGTGAAACGAAAACTGCGTTGGCTGAAGCTGAACTAGAATACAACAATAACCACAAGTCAACATCCTTGTATCTCAAATTTCCTTTGGTTTCAGAGAAGATCTCAGACCTGTTGAAGAACCAATTAGGCTCGATAGAGAATGGTCAACTTAATTTATTGATTTGGACTTCGACACCTTGGACTATACCCGCAAACAAAGCTGTCTGTATTCATAAAAACTTGACATACACTTTAATTCACTCTAAAGAAAAGAAGGAATACTTGATTGCTTCTTTGAACTTGGCCAACGAACTTATCAAACTTAACCCAGAAGAAGATTGGGAATTGGTTGATGTAACTTTTAGTGGAGAAGCATTGATTGGTAACTTCTATACCAACCCTGCTAACCAAGATGGAAACGTACAGTTCCCTATGTTCCATGGTGATCATGTTGTAGACTCTGCAGGTACCGGATTAGTACACACCGCTCCTGCTCATGGTGTTGACGATTACTTAATTGGTAAGAAATACAACTTAGAAATCATATCCTGTGCTGACGAAGAGGGCAAATTGATAAAGCAAGATATACCTGTGGGATTTCATTCGGTTGCCGGATTAAAGGTTACTGAGTCTGAGTGCATCAAGAAGTGTAACCAAATATTGAAAGACCATGGTATGGTTTACAAAATCAAATCACTTAAACACTCGTATCCTTATGATTGGAGATCAAAGAAACCTGTTATTCAGCGGGCAACTCCCCAATGGTTTATTAATGTTGAAAAGGTCAAGGCTGCCACTCTCAAATCGCTTGAAAATGTCAAGTTTTACCCTGAATCAGGACAGAATAGATTACCTCTGTTCATCAAAAACAGAAACGAATGGTGTATCTCAAGACAAAGAAGTTGGGGAGTTCCACTTCCAGTAATATATGAAGCTGGAACTGGTAAAGCTTTGACTGATGAAGCAACAGTCAGGCACATTGTCACTCAACTCGACAAATATGGTACTGATGAATGGTTTACTGAAGAAGCCGATATAAGTAGATGGTTGCCAGAAAGCTTAGCTGACAGAGGTTCAGAGTTTTACAAAGGAAGAGATACTATGGATGTATGGTTTGATTCAGGTTGCTCTTGGAATGTGCTTGGAGATAACCTTGACCAATTAATGAACTCCTCAGAACCTCTTGCCGACATCTACTTGGAAGGAAGTGACCAGCACAGAGGATGGTTCCAGTCATCTCTTTTGAACAAGATTATCGCTTCAGGAGATGGAAATGATAACTTTAAGCCTGTCGCTCCTTTTAAAACCATTATTACACATGGATTCACTTTGGATAAGAATAACAACAAGATGTCCAAATCCAAAGGGAACACTATCTCGCCCAAAGATGTGATCGAAGGAAGTAACAAACCTTTCATTCCTGCCTTGGGTACAGACGGTTTGAGATTGTGGGTTGCATCTTCAAACTACAACTTTGATGTTAATGTTACCAATGAAGTTTTGAATAGAGTTTTTGAAAACGTGAAGAAACTCAGAATAACTTTCAAGTTCGTGCTAGGCAATTTGAATGAATTTACTGAGAGAGTACCATATGAAGATTTGAATCCTTTGGACCAATTCACTTTGTCTGAGTTGTATAAATTGCAGAAGAATTGCATTGAATTCTATAATGACCACAACTTCTCTAGAGTTGTGAGTGAAATCAATCACTTTACAAATGTTATCTTGAGTTCCCAATACTTTGAGATTTCTAAAGATTGTCTTTATACCGATCACAAGGACTCTCATAAAAGAAGATCTATTCAGACTGTGTTAGAGCAAGTATATTTAGCCTATATTGGTTTGTTATCTCCAATTCAACCATTATTGACTCAGGAAGCATGGAATGTCTATAAGGACGCTTCAGCTCCAGAATCTCCATTCATGGATGGAAAACTATTCCAATTGCCTGATCACTTTTCAAATCCTGAAATCACTGAAGAGTTACTGAACATATTTAAATTGAGAAGTACGATTTACAAAGAACTAGAAACTTTGAGATCAGAACAAAAACTCAACAGTTTAAAGGTTCACTTGAACTTTTCTGCTCCAAAAGATTCTCTGGCAAATAACTTGTTGACCAAGCATAGCCAATTTTTGGATGATTACTTCCTTGTTTCCAAGGTAACTTTGAATGAACAAGTTCAAACATTAGCCAAATTAGATGTTGAAATAGACAGTGAAATTGTCAGTGTATCTATTGGAGAATCAGCTGATCATAAATGTCCTAGATGTTGGAAATTTATTGCTCCTGCTGAAGATGAATTGTGTACAAAGTGTGATTCAGTTGTGAATTCTTAATTCAAAGAGCTATAGAGTTCAATTAATAAGGTACAGCTACAATTCATGAAAACATTTAGAAATTTAACTTCAAGATCACTAACAATTAAATCTACCAACTCCAAACTACCTTCAAACACTCCAAATCGACCAAACCCACCAAACCCATCAAAAACACCACCAACAACTTTGTATTTAGGCTGCAAAAACCTGTATGCATCACGGTCACATGATAAGACCATTTTAGAAACACGAAATTTATTCCCTGTATATAAACAAACCAATAAACCAAACAATTGTCCAAAACTAACACCTGCTATCACTAAGAGTAGACTTTCGGATCAATCCACCACAAGCAGCAGCCAATTCAGTGCTCATACACGCTTGCTGAACTAATCATTAAATTGGGATGAGTCTAATTTCGCATAGGAAAATTCGAAACTATGAAGAAAGGAAAGACCAAGTAGTCGAACAATATCGATCGATTGCAGGACAGTTTCGAAGCGCAGCAGAGGAAGATGAGGATGATGGTTCTGATGATGAATCTTCGAGTCTGAGTGATGAAAATAGCGAACAGTTGGAAGATGCGTTTATTGCCTTGTCATATTTGGATGAGCTTCTATACGAGTATAATGTGATTAAATCATACATTGAAACCTCTAAACTCCGTTTATTACCAAATGACCAAGCCCAGCTTGATACTTTGAACCAACTAGCTGCAAAATTACAGAATAGGCTTCCAATTGCTGAACTTAGCTCCGAAGTTCAAAAATTACCAATTGCCAGACGTGAGCTCCATGAAAATGCTAGAGAAGCAGGTAGATTATTTCACTTGAATGACACACAGTTTATCGTGTCCACGTTAGTTCCACAGACTACTAGAAAACGTCGAGCTTCTCATACTCCACAACCAACCAAAAGAAGAAGCAGTTCGGTAGGTAAAGCTAACTCAGAAACGAAAGTGCCAACAGTGATTGTTATAGATGAACCTGAAAAAGATATTGAAGAGGAAAAGAAAGTCACATTGAAAAACCCTGTCACTTCAGAAACAGAATCTAAAGAAAAGATTAAAATTGCAGATTTTAAAGACCCAATTGCACGGAGTTCTATTAACTTAGAAGGAGAAAAGACAATACCACAGCCAAGAACAATGCACAAATTTAAATCAACCCTCCTTGCTGGTAACTGGTCTAAAGACTACATCAAATGCATTATTGACGGATGTACAGATAGTTCAGGGAGTATCATTCCCAACTCTAAAGTCAAGATTGACAATGTCAGACATCTTCTACAATCAAGACTTGGGGTAGTTGCCTCCAACAAGATTGTCAAATATTTATTATTACGGTATGGGTTCCGTTCAGATATCAATATAGCGGAAGCAGGCAGAATTAGTTATGTTTTCAATGCCTTGTACCAAAAGTTCCAAAATGATGCTTCAATCAGCGCAATTAAAAGAATCCAAATTGGTTTACAAGCAGTTTTCCCAGATATAATGACAATGGTAGATATTGAATACGGTTTTAGGTTCAGAAAGCTTTTGGAAACTGTGTACGGACGTCATACTGAGCCTGAGGAGAATATTCTTGATTTTGAGATATTGAAACCTCTATTAATGAACACGCATAAAAGCACACCTAACCAGAAAGCACCAGAGACACCAACTACTCAGAAGTCTCCAGCCGAAAATCTGCCTCAAGAGAAGGCAAAATCGTCATCTCTTGTAAAAGGCACGCAAAAGATTACTCCTCCCCAGAAGACTCCAACTCAGAGTTTGTCACAATCAGAAAAAGAGAAAGTATCGTCTGAACCTGCGAGAAAATCAGCTTGGTCCCCACCTCAAAGTCAAGATTCAACACCTTCTTCAATTCACACTTCAGTTCAACCTTCAATTCAATCGTATTTCAACACATCGGTTCCAAAACCGCAAAGCATCACGAAAGCACCCAACGGGTCACCATTACCTAAAACTATGTTATTTGAAGATCGAAACCTTCCAAGTCTGCCACCTGTAGTTCCTACTACTATTCCATCAACGACTTCATTATCTGCATCTCCTTTGAATACAAAAGAGCAGCATCTATCCCAGCAGTCCAGGCCACCACCACAACAGTCAGCTCAAATAATTACTCCTCCAACATCGCTGACTACTCAAGCACCTACATCTGTGCCAAAGTTTTTGGCAAACTTTCGCTCACTCAACAAACACTTTTCAAGAGGAAGTAGAGAGATGTAAGTTACTATCTTCAATCAATTGTATTATACAAACGACATATACATGCCCACTAAAAACTTAAAAATACAGATACTTCATGAGAAGTGTGTAGATGCAGAAAACCAATATATAAAATGTAACTCCTTATCTCTTACCACTCATCAATTGAGTTAACAATTGCGAGCTCGAGGAGATATTATTGGCTGGAGCAGAAGCAGCGGCGGCGTTGTTATACATACCCTCTCCACTATACTGGATGTTTGAGTACTGTGCGCCTTGTGTTGGGTTAGGTGCTACTTTAGGGATTCCTCCAACAGAGAATAATCCTGGTGGGGGAGTAGAGGTGTTTCCACGTTCATTCATTCTCAACATGTTGAATTGGGCTTGGTTTGGCTGTTGTTGTTGTTGTTGAGCACCTGCTTGTGGTTGTTGTTGTTGCTGCTGTTGTGACTGTTGTTGTTGCTGCTGTTGTTGCTGCTGTTGTTGTTGCTGTTGCAACTGAACAAGAAGCAATTGTTGGCGAACTTGCTGGTGCTGTTGAGCCAAGCTGGCTGAGTCACCTTGCTGCAGAGCTTGTTGTGCTTCAATCATTTTCTTTTGCTGTTCCAACTGCAATACCTGCAATTGTAAGCTAGAAGGTTGCTGAGCTTGTTGTTGCTGGGCAGCTACTACTGCAGCTTGTTGCACTTGTTGCTGTTGTTGTAATTGAGCTTGAATTAAAGTTTGCTGTTGAGTGATTGGATGGTTTTGATAAGCCAAGTGGTAATTCTTCAATGGTCTGAAAATAAACCTTTCAATAACTTGACGTGCAAGAATACTTTCCTCTTCTAAGGTTGTGTCATTTGCATAAGTTCCTTTTGGATCGAATGAAAACAATGGCAACTTTTTTGATGTGGTAGATGCAGATACAGTAAACTTAACCTTAAGCTTTTCATGATCTTCAGCCATTGACTTGAGGCTTTCAGTCGTCTGTTCAATAAAGTTTACAGCACTCTCATTGTCGTTGTCAATGTCATCGTAAAGCAATACATTGTCCTTTTGTGGTTTTGTAATCTTGTTCTTTTGCTTGCCATCCTTCTTTTGCTGTTGCTTCTGAGAGCTGAAGATCTCACCCAAGGTAGGGAACGCAGCCACGTTAGCCAAGGGAGTATTATTACTGACTTGAGGAGAATTGGTTGCTGATACAGGTGCAGCAGTGGCCCCGGTGGCCCAGTGGGCGGTTGCAGGGAGAATAGGTCCAGTATTCACAGAACCAAGACCGCCTTTTGCTGCACTTCCGCTGCCAATCGTAATACCAGACGAAATTGGCTGGCCAGATACCGCAGCAGCGCCGCTTTGTGATCCAGTATTGTTGTTGTTACTGGTGGAGGTGCTGAAATGCTCTTCATCTTCTTCGTATTGCTCCTCTTCATCTCCGCTGTAGCCCATGAATTGAGATCCATGAATGTTGGAGCTGCTGTCCAGTCTTGAGCCAGCAGCCATGCCCATCATACCCATCTTGATACCTTGTTGAGTCGACAAGTCCTTTCTAGTGTATGAGTCGGCCTCTTCACCAGGTTCATGTAAGAACATACAGTTAGGGTTTGGACATGGGTGGCCTCTCAAGTATGAGGAGCAGTACTTGGTAGTACCGTGGGCAGCTCTCAAGATACGTCCGTCACAGGAAGTGCCGTCCAACTCGTTTATACACTTTAATGCATCTTCCTTTCTGGTAAAGGTGACGTACACTACCAAGCCAGGGTTCTGGTGGTGGTGGTGTGTTGACAGTGCTGACGGTGCCTTTTTGTTTATGACTATCTTCAGAATCTTGCCGTACTGTCCAAAGTACTTATCAGATCTCAATACTGAGTGTAAGTCATCCGCACTACAAGGAGGATTCAAGCCGGTCACATACACCAAGTTCTTCTGGACAACTCTTAAACCAGCCAAATGCTTTTTGTTTGCAATCTCAGTCTCCTTCTTCTCCTTTTCACGTTGTTTCTTCTCACGATCGCGCTTCTCCTTCTTCAATTGCTGCAGTTTGTATTCCTCAGTACTGATGGTTTTGTATTCAACACTTTCATCATCATACAACCTTCTACATCCAGGACACCTACCATTCAATTCAGGATTCTGTCTAATGTTATTATAACAGAATTGACAGATCTGATATCCACACGGACATGGTTTGAAGTTCTTGTCGGAAATGTCCATTTCTTCCACACATAATGGGCTAATGCTTGTTAGTAATCCTATATAATCAATACGCGTTAAATCTTCATCTTTAAAACGCCAACATCAAAATTACATACCAGAATTCTTCTTCATCTTCACTGATAAACGAATCGTCACTTGGGATCATTGTACTTATGGGTTCTTTGCTATAGCTTATTAATTGCCTTTTGGATGATTTCAAAGTTGGTTTCTTGAGGAAAAAAAAAAACACCCATAAAAAAAAGGTCGTGTCTTGGTAACGATCTACAATCATGTAATCGATTACAAAGACAAGAGATTAGAAAAATTTGGATTAAGAGACAAGAAGTGGACAAGACAGTGGTGATAATGAGTTTTATTACTGAGTTATGGGATTCTGTGTTGACGCCAGGGACTAATCCTGCGTTGATTAAGGCTACGCACGCATCTTTCATATTATTAATTATTTCATTGTTGAGTTTGGTGTACTTGAATGGGTCTATTCATTATATTAATTTGTTGGTGATTGCACTGTGTCTTTATGCAGCAGTGATTTGGTTTATCAATGAGTTGAATAATGTTAAGTTGAAGACCAATGCTGAATTGGAAAAGGAGACTGAAGCAGAAGAAGCTCTGAAAAAGACTACCACAGGGGAGAAGATTGTTGAGTCTGAGAAGAGTATTGCTAGTGGCGTTTCTAGTAGTTCTCCAAAGCCAAAGTCGAGAAAGGCTTGAAAGTGTTTATAGAATATAATTGTGAAACATGAGATAAATTGTGAGTGTAGAGAGTTATGAAGTGGGAATTTGGGAGTTTGAGGTGCTTGTGAGTTAATTGAATGGTTGTGGAGAATTGATTCAGCTAATTTGCACCCATAAGAAAAAGTCAACGATAATAGTCAACAATGACATTTATGATCTTTCTTAAACGAATACAATTCTTGGTGTATTCCAATTGTAGATCTCTCACTTGTTTGTAGTCCAGAAACCAGGGCTTGAGCTTATTTAATTTCAATCTTATTGTCTTATCATCATCATATCTAAATATAATCAGATTCGCACTTCACAATAAAATGAATAACTGATTCTAATGAGCTTTAGGTTTGCATTACAAGAATACATAGATCATCCAGAGAAACTACCTGATAAAGTACTTTTCTACGATGAATCAGTTGTGGTGTTCAAGGATGCGTTTCCCAAATCAAAGTACCACTACCTAGTAGTACCCCGGTTCAAAGATGTCACTTTTGTACACCCATTGAATGTGTTTAACAGAAACTATAAAGACTTTAATGGGTACGATTTATATGAAAAGGTATCTGGATATGTCGAGAGAGCTAAGAGTTTGATGATGGAACAACTCAAGAAAGATCTCATTATTAAGAGTGGTGATTTCAACAGTTCCTTTATAAAGACTGGGGTTCATTCAATCCCAAGCATGAAAAATCTACATATCCATATTATAAGCAATGACTTTCAATCACCAAAACTAAAGAACAAGAAACATTACAATTCTTTCAACACCGACTTCTTTGTTCCTTTTGACAAACTCAATCCATTGTTCAATAGGAAATATCAACAAACATACAAGAAAGGTTCGTTGGGTAATGGCGATGACTATGATTCTGACTCTCATTCAGGTAGCGACTTGGAAGAAAGTCAAGGAGAAATAATAACCTTGGAGAGAAACGAAGAAAAGTTGGAGAATTTGATCAAGAAGACACCGTTGAGATGTTCATATTGTAAGAAGTCTTTTGATTTCAAATTTGTATTGTTGAAACGGCATTTATGGGAAGAGTTTGAGGATAGGTTTAAAGAGCGAGGTGAAGTGGAAAATGATCCCACCAACTGAAAATGAGATTGAGTCTAAGTGAATATGTATGAGATAAAATTTATATTATAGTGATGAATAATAGAGTAATAAGTGATACAGTAATAAGAGACAAGGTACTTCATGATTAATTGAATATACATAAATTTCACAACTCCAAGTTGATACAATGAGAGCCTAATAAAATGATAAACTAATACAATTACATTTACTCTATTGGAAACCCTATTAACAAGAACTAATCTACTCTTCAGCACTCTTCAGCACTCTCTATTGATCTCCATTACCTCACAAGATATAGGGCTAAATTGCAGCTTTAACTAAATCCGGGTAAAATAAAAGTTACCATATATGTTAGACTTTTTTTTACAATTGTATACCACATTCTTCATCATGTATCAATACACGAATTAAGTCATAACGAATGTAGACTGGGAATTATCACTGTGTGCATGCCAACACTAGATGCATTCGGTAAACGACTCCCAAATATTGAATTAAAAACATCTGCAGAAGAGTTGATACCTCCATTCGTGGGGCCATGTATTTATCTTCTTTTGATGATGTTTTACATCTTTTTAGTTTGTTCATTCTGAATGTATGAACTCGTTAAGTTTATATCCAATTACGTTTCTGTTGGGTAGATTTGTATCCATGATTCCATGGGGTACTATGCATTTTTGTTTGAACTCACAGTAGTTACACTTTTCTAGCTCTGAAGTGAAATTTGGAAATCGTTCCCCATTCCAAAAGGTTGATGCTCTTTCAACTTGGCTGTTCAATACGAGTGAATCATATTTGTAGTGGTTTGTGTGGAAGCATTCGCTGTTTCGTGCTGTATGATACTCTACTGTTGTCTCATTGCCCAAGAGCTTTTCAAATAACCTGTAAAATTGACTTGATCTTGCTGCAAAGTACCTTAATGTAGGTGGTGTTTTCCAGTTCGTCATCAACTTTTCAGTTAGCAATTCTTCATAGTTGAGTCCATTTGAAGACGAATCATCCATATTCAGTTGCAGCTTAAGAAGTCGTAAATCATAGTCACTGTTATAGGTCTTTGCATAGTCATCATATGGTTTAAATCCTATGGGCTCACCCTGAGCTAACTTGACAAAGTCATAGTAGTACAAATTAAAGTTCTCACGCAACATCTGCACGATTCTGCTTGAGTTGATTGGCTTATCTACATCAAGACCCCTAGCATTGGCATTTTCAAGCAAACTGAAATATGCAAGATCTTGTTGTGATGTAAGAACTTCAAGCATTTTCCGATAATAGAAGGTTTGAAGTTTTGCAGCTGCAACCACAGACGCTTGTTGTGGGACCATTCTACGAGCCCTTGTCTTTACATCTGTAGTAACAACCTTAAACTCTTGGGTGTGTGCGTCTATAATGGGGCCTAATAATTCAAAAACCCTGCCAAGCTCCAAGGGCTGAACATTGTTGACTGTTTCTGTAAAGTTATAATCAAGACTATCTCTGATGTCATTGAATAAACTCAAATCCGCAGGGTCCTCATTGTTAACTATCTTGAATTGATCAACGATACCACTCACAAGTACTTTTTTAACATCGTTTGTAATAGACTCAGTATCACTTAATATTGCTCTAGAATCGAAATCAACAAAGCAGTGAACCAAAACCTCTCTTGCTTCCGAGAAAGTTAACAACGAGAACAATCTACAGACTATACGATTCGACCAATCATATGCCAACTTACTCTCCTCATGATTCCCCAACACCAAGTCTGTAATTACAGTTGCTAACAGCGGATCACGCGTCTCCACAATTACCTGATTCAACTGAAGAGCCAAGTATTCTGTATCTACTGGTTCATGAACCTCATGCTCTAACTGGTTATGATAAGTCTGCCCAGCTTCTATGGCCCTGGTTGACTCCTTTTTAATATTGCCTGAATAGACCTGGTAATATTCGCGTAGTTCACACCAAGAATCAGTTAATAACTTAGTCACTGACAATCGCGGCGTATTGATATAACTCTCATCTGAGTTGACTCTAGAGTGATATTGGAAGGGTGAAGACGTCAAAGGACTTATCAATGGTAAGTTTTCACTTACGTGGAGATTCCATGAATTATAAATCGCGTGAAGTGATTCGTTAGATAACTCAGCTCGATTCTCTGTCTCTGTGTTCTGTGTTGGGGTCTGCTTAACAAACAGTTTAATTAATTTGCGAACAGCTTCTTGATCTTGCTCTTGAGGTTTCTTCACCAGTAACGAATTGAACCTTCGTACAACCTTCCAAAGACCATATCTATAACTATCTATCAGACTCATCTCATGATACTTTTTAAATTTACATTGAAATAATTTTATGAATTTAACTGAATTGATATCGCTCTATTAGACGGTAAGTAATCAGAGAATTTTAACATATTATATAATACAATGAGAATCTAGGATCGTATGCGGTACACAGTAATGTCTAAAGGTTTTGTATATCGGCTTACAGCTCAGTCCTTTGATTCTTCTTCTTCCTCAGAGTTAAGTAGTTGGTAGTCTTCTAAGTCTAGGTTTTTTTTTTTAGATCACTAGTGGATTCCTCTCTTCATTTTCAAAGAGTCTCTCTTCTTCTCGCTCATGCTTACCGCAGCAGGTAAGTTGATGCGTGCAGAGTCTACTAGCATGGCATCGTTGTTGCTATTGTTTGAGCTAACAGGGCTCGCTCCAATCGAGCTGCTTGCACTTGTGCTTCCTCCGTTCAACGAAGCAAACCCGTTGCAAAAGTAGCCATAGTCATCAGTCGGTATGGTTGCTGACATGAAAGGTGAGTCGAGTGCAATGTCATTTGTAGTCACGCCGTTCAAAGCGTTCAATGTTTGGTTGTTGGCATCTTCAGTGTTGATAGTCAACGGGCGAGGGAAGGAGCTATTGTTACTCCGTATCGACGACGAGCGCGATCTATCACTGATCGATCCAAAAGTGAAATCCTCATAGTCTTGGTTCATGTAGTTTTGTAAGACCAGTGCTTGTGCGTGTGCACTGTTTGGTGGTGTTATGTTGTGTACACCAGAGTTGCCTCCAAAAGCGTTGGGTGGTTGAAGTCCAGAATGGGCTCCTTTGTTCGATGGTGGAGGTGTTTGATAGTCCATCATCATCGAGTTGAAACTAGTTTGTTGTGACCCCCCAGTGTTGCCGGCCAGCGGCGCACCGCCTGCCGATCTATTTATGAACGATTGCGGAACATAGTCTTGCATTGACTGCAAAGAGTCGGTGCTAGCGTTGAAATTCTCGTGTGCGTGTGGCTGATTTCCACTCTGTGGGCGAATACTATTGATGTTTCCCACATGGAGCCAAGTGTTGCCCAGGTGTGAGTTATTCCTAGTGAGAGATTGTTTCCTCAAGCTCAAGGAAGAGTTTCTCGATCTATTGGCGCTGGTCTGTCCCAGTGTAGCGTTGGAGCTGGGGTTGTTGGCGTTGGCATTGTAGTTGGAAATGTTGAGCTCAGTCAAAGATAAGTTTGAAATGGAAGACAGTCTCAAGTTATTTCCCGAATAACTGTTGATGGTTACCGTTCCGTTTTGAGCCGAGGTGATTGATACTGTTGTTGATTCAGGTAATTTGTGAGTTGGAGTGATTGCAGTTTGGGTGTTTCCTTGAGATGGACGGCTTTTGCTTGACTCCGCCTGGTATGCGCACAAATCTATGATTCTCTTTCTGAACAATTGTAAGAAAATTGGTTGGTACGATTGGTTCATCAACGCATCGAATGTGATGATGCGTTGGTGGTCGTATAATGGTGGCGACATACTGTTCAAGGCATTCACAAGACAGTTCATAGTCTCGTTAGCCACTTTGCTCACCAATCCACTTGGTGGGATTGACCCCAGAAAAGGGGTAGTGGTGGGCAACGAAAGGATATGCGAGTAGATCGACCAGACCAACTGGTCAAATAATGGTGCAAAGTTAAGGGTAAAGTTACGTGTGGTTTTAGTATCTGAAGCACCAGCGCCACCAATGCCGTTACCACCCGAAGCACCCAAAAAGTCATCCGACTCATTGTACTGAGGATTGGAATACATCAACTCATGTTTCGAAAACGGAAGTGCTGGAGGCGCAAATGGCCCTCCAACACCTCCAGGTCCATTTGCCCACGGTTGGTCAACTGGTGTATGCAAGGTCTGGTCTACGGGAGTGAACGGACCAGACTCAGGAGCAACCAAATTACTCAACGACTTGTTGAGCTTGAGCGTCAAGTTAACCTTCTTGTTAAGCATAGCTCCCTCTCTTGTTAAATTATTTCGCTTTGATTAATTATCAACTATAAAAAGTATGAATATCTCCAAAAGTAGTACCTTCCTATAAATTCTCCTTTCGTATAAATTGCGGATTCTTATTTATATTATACTGGGGACTTTTTTTTTTTTAGAAGCAGAATGAACAATCTAAAAACTTGACGTGTTTTGTGTAAGGCCTATCTGAAGTGGTAGTAGGGCAAAAGAGAGTGTGTTGTTGTGTTAAGATAGGTATGTTAACGAAGGTAATTGTAAGTGTAAAGTAGAGCCTTGTTCAACATTAGTTGTAAATCAACAACAAAAAAAAAGCCTAATGGACAAACTGATTCATATATATACTGTTTTAAGAAAAGGCAGCAACCCTGTGTGTAGTTTGCTTTGGTGTGGGTATTTTAAAAAAATAAAAATACAGTGACCTCTTTAGCAGAAGGGGAATGGAATTTAATGCCGGGGGTAATGATGTGGATGGGTCCTACAGTTGTACCTTATCGAGTTTAGTGACAAAAATCCCCTTTAATGCCCAAATTGATCAAAGTTGACCGAATAGAAAAAAAAAACCTTGGGGGAGAGGGAGGGGGTGGGTAACGCGTCCTGCTTTTTTTTGTGTGTTTAGGGGCCCTTGTTCATAGTAGTATGAGAGAAAGGGACGCGTGGGCAATGTTAATAATAAAATGAAGCAGGTGATGCACACATAGTTAGACAGATCGAAGTGGTGTGAGTGCTCCAGACCCGCCCCATAAGAAAACAAAGCCTGTGCAGCACCGAGGTTTAAAATTGGCTGTCTAAGACGACTTGCAACTCCTGTAGAATCTCAAATGGGTTGTGAATTTAGCCTCTTTAGGAACTCTAAGTGGGCCCTAGCTTTTGTGATGTCAGGATATTTACATTGGATCTCGACTCTCTCTTAACCAGTGCGTATACTTTCTTCACCACAAACCCTTTGTACCTTTGGTTGACAAAGGTTATATCCTGTGTGTGAAATCAAATCAATAGAGGTGTGTCAAAGGTGAAAAGTTGGGAGAATACGTAAGGGCAGGTGAGATCAGGTGAGGAATGGTGAAGAGCCATCTTTTTGCAGATAGGAGAAGGGAATGGATCATGAATGACACTAGAATGTCTGTACGGATTTGTGAATATGTGTTGGGAACCTTTTCAATATCTTGAATCTTACCTCAACCCTCTTATTACTTTGGGGCGAAGATTCACAGGACCTTTATCCCTCGTGTGCAGCAGTTCTTGATTGTATTTTCAACGGCTGCAAGGACAGTGGGGCGCGGTACATCAGCACCTTGTACTTGCGTCTAGACTCTTGACATCTCTGCGACCAAGTTGTGTTAACAACCTGGAGTAGGTATTCTCGTTTCCGAAATATTATCACGCGATTCCCCTTGTTCGTATAGGTGGGCCTCGTTCCCTTTCCTCCTGAGCTTGTGCTTGTGCTCTATCTCTACAATGCACAGTGGTTACTTCGGCTCCAGAAGTAGCCTGGAGGAGGAGGCAAAGAAAACCTCCACCAGAATTTACTAATATTAAGATTTTAGGTGCACAGTAAAAAATACGCCCGTTAGTTGTGCACTTTCTGTAATACTTGATCTTCCAAGTTTATTTAGACTTTGATGTGGGATCAATGTGGTTTGGACTGGTAATGTATTATGGAAACCGTAAAGATTAAATATGATATTTTTATCAGGGTTTGATCAAATGAAATAAACAAAAATAAAAAATTAACGACAACTGCAGGACTCGAACCTGCGCGGGCAAAGCCCAAAAGATTTCTAATCTTTCTCCTTAACCACTCGGACAAGTTGCCTTACTTGTAGAATTTTTGATTCCTTGGCGATCCAAAAGTTGCAAAAGATGTTGCCTACGTAGGGTTTTTAACATGTCTGGCTACGCATTCACGTCTACTCGAGGTGCTCCTTAGAGTTTGTGAATATTGAATTGACAATTGCAGTGATTATTGTACAGTAATTCCTAATAATTTTGTACAATAAAGCATACGACTGGTACAGTGTGACAACTGGAGATGCCAATTTAATTAGCCCATAGATACCTTTGATGGTACTCTCAGTTGATTTACCCTTTCTTTTAACTGATAGGAGAGGGTATATCACAAATGAAGGACAAAAAGGGGGGGCTTAATGCACTTGGTGTTATAAAATGAAGTGGCGAATTGTTTTGTCTGGTTTCTGCAAACAATCTTAATCTTTGCTAGTCATAAAACTGCATCTCCCTTTAAAACGAGTATTTTGTATATTCTAGATGAGTATACGAAGGGTCTGTCCAGATACAATCGAATGAATTTAAACCATCTTTAAGACTTAGGGGCTTATCCTAACTACAAAATCAACTAAAATACAACAAATACATAATATTTTTTGAATATGCATACTATCCTCAATACAGAATCACCAATCTCAGCCGAAAACATACCTACCTTCACCTTCCAACCTTTGACTCTCCAGACTTCGCCACTTGTATAAGCTAAAAAAATTTGCAACCAAATCTGAGAGGATACACAAAAGCAATAAATACCTTAACACTCTTTGAATAATAAACCCAACTAAGGATCTGAGATTTAAACTAACCCCAAGATATCAGATCCAAAACACCGGCCCCGGTTTGTGCATGTTATTTCATGGTTTGGAAGCCACTATTTTTAACCTCAAGTTTGAAGCTTATATTCAACGCCGTGAAGAAGGGAAATGGTAAAAAATACAGGAAGCTTCATCATGGTTATGATCAGCTTTACACCCCATTTACGATACGGTTCGAGTTTAGATTCATATCTAATTAGTCGTTTATTAGTTCGTAGCCTTAACATTTAATTACTTCCAAGGAAGTCGATAACTTTCTGGAAAACAGGCTTGTAATATTTGTCTTGTTCGATAAATAACGAGTGGTAGGCACCTTCCGAAGCATAGAACTCTTTGTTAACATCATCTTTCAACAAAGCAAAGAACTTCTTTGAACCTTGAAAGTCATTGATTTTATCCTCAGTTCCGTGAAGGACCAAAAGAGAAACATCCTTGTTGAACTTGGCAACATACTCAGGCTTGAGAAGGGCGTCACCTCTGACCAACATATCATTGATAAGCAGCAAACTTCCAATCAAGGGACCTGCATTG
The DNA here is from genome assembly GCA_030568835.1 of Kodamaea hsintzibuensis (nom. inval.). Taxonomy (NCBI): domain Eukaryota; kingdom Fungi; phylum Ascomycota; class Pichiomycetes; order Serinales; family Debaryomycetaceae; genus Kodamaea; species Kodamaea hsintzibuensis (nom. inval.). The sequence goes on from JAJMJA010000013.1 coordinate 111,970, forward strand.
TCCTTGATATAGTCACGGTAAGCTGGGTGGGTAGTGATATACTCGACTACTAATTTACTGTCCATCTTGTGGTTAGGCATAAATTTAGCGGCGAACAGACCAATAGTTTTAACGACAGCATTTGGCTTGGTCTTTGGGTTCAATTCAACCAATGGTCCACATGCAAAGATAGCCTTAACTTGCTTGACATGCTTACCTCTAATACCGTAGTTCAAAACAATACCAGAACCCATAGAGTGTCCTCCCAAGATAAACTTCTCTGTAGGGTCTTTTCTCAACTTCAAGTTGTACTCAATAAAATAGTCCAAGTCACGGAAAACATGTCTTTCATTACTGATACCAAATGCCTTGCCTCTAGATGTCTCACCAGATCCTCTTTGATCAAAGAAGAAGATCTCATACCCTTGCTGAGACAATTCATCAAAAAACTGAATGTAGATAGGTGCATCCTCACAAAAGCCATGGACAAAAATCACCTTTCCTTTGTACTCAACTCCTTCAGGTACTTTCCAAGTAACTGTTTTAAAGTTGGCTCCTTCATACTCGATGTACTTCTCCTCAGGGGTTCTCTCAGTTTTGTATGGGTGCTCAGTTGGCATGATGTGCTGGACTTGACTGGTGTTTAATTTTTTGTTTAGATTTTTGTTCCAAATACGAATAATCACAGGCAACTTCGGGTTTGGATTACGAGGGGGAAAAGATCGGCTGCAATTACTCAACTAAAATTTACTAAAGTGGGTAGATTAGATACGATTGTTCGAGTGGTGTGCTAACTGGATGAATAACACCCTTTCCTGGTGGTTTCAGATTTGAACCAACAATACACTAAGCAATCTTATTGTTGGAACAGAATGATAGGAAGCACAGTGGTCACTCTGAAGAATGAAATTATTCGAGCGGACAAGGCGAGGGGTGTATGCTTAAAATGTGGCTAACTATTATTGACTCATCTGGCTTCCACACTTCGATTTTATTTCTGTCCACACTTTAAAGCTTGCAGGTACATTTATTCAATTAAAGATAGAGAGAGAGAGATCTTCGCGGACGAGGTCCGGAAAGTTATTAAACACGCACAGAATGCACCAAGAACCGCTCTCATATAATTACATCTGATACACAATCTCAATTCGTAAAGGGTTATTAGCGACTCCTTTTGCACCCCTATGAATTCGAACCACCATGCATGGAACAATTGGAATTTTTCTTATTCAAGAAGCGAGCAATAAGATAGTACCAATCAGATGTATTTTCTAACCCTTGCCCCACTACCACATCTTGGCATTGAAAATAGGTATGGTTGGTTAAGTGATGAATCAAGGAACATTTACGTTGTAGATAATTTATTTTATTTTAAAGGCTTCCTATGAGTGATAGTGTATTGTATCTTCACCTAGCTCAACTATAATGGCTAAATTTCATGTTGAAATCTATACTGATTAGAGTTCATTTTGGTGGCCAGTGCATGAAGAATTAAACTCCTGAGCACATTTCTTTGATTAACTTTTGAATTGTGGGGAGCACATTCTTTATGTCCATTCAACCATAGTCTGAAAGAATTACAGACTATAATTGAGTCAATTAATACTGAATACACCTTTATTCAAGCTATACTATTCCCTTCTTTAGATTCTCTTGATAACCTGGACTACTGATACAAATTTTGCAACTTGGTAATTTTTCGCAGCCATTAAATTATCAACTCTAGAGTTATTACACATCCTACAGTTATAACTTTAATTCACAAGCACCACAATTATTACTTAATTGATTGAGAGAAAAGTGAAGTACTACTTGAATTATAGAGTGAAAATCTGAGGGATTTACTTAAATCCTCAGCTCACTATTGATCTACAGATACGAATCATTTTAACATACTTTCAATCAACAAAATGTAGTTCATCTAAAAGACATTGGAAAATATTTTGGGGTAGCAGACTGATGCAAGAATTTGATGATACAATTTCGGGGTGCTAGTATTCTCAACAAATTGCTCTTGCTCTTAGTTGCATGTTTGATTAAAATAAAACCTCAATCATCCCTGTCCTAAGATTAAACATTAGCTAAAAACCCGTAACACATTTGAATCTTGAAACTACTTGTTCAATTCACAAGTGGGCTGAGATTGTCATCATCAAATGCCGTGTGTAAGTGTTGACTTATTTTTCAATTATTTTAATTGATATTAAGTTTAAGAAAATAGTGCAACTGGCATTGATGTTGTGAGCTCTTGGTCTGAGGTAGATCATACAACGGCTTTTCTAGATTAAAGCATCAGCCTCTTGAGCTCCTGATCAGGTATCGTTATAATTTTAGATCTGATACTAAAGTAAAATTAGAGGCGCAACATATGTTGGTGGCGTAGAGTTCGTAAGGCAATAACAAGATTGAAATTGAAGATTATCAAGACCAACATTATTTTACTCCCTACGTCTTTTATTCTCGCTCGAATCCCTTAGTCTATTGATAGCAGTCTAGTCTGATAGAATGCACTTTTATTTTTCCTAGAGGAATATTAAATTATTGTCACCTCCAATTCCTTCATCATTTGGTTCTTCAATTGGAGCTTCGCCATTATCATTAGTGGATGTGTTCTCGACAGCTTCAGTGTCTGGGTTCTCTTCAGGGGGGAAGTCCTCGGGTCGTAAGACTTCGGGGTTATTCCTTACTGCATATTCCAAATACTGGTCTCGCGAATCGTCTTGCAAGTGCTCATCGTACTTCAAGTTGTATGGTAGAATCTTCTCTAGCTCTTCTGAAGGTTTGATTATAGCTTCCTCACTTTCTTCTTCGGCTGCAGCATTCGATTGATTTGAAATGGTGTTAGCGTTTTTATTTGAAGCTTCCTTTCCTGTTGGTTTTTTGATGTCATCTATGTTGATCAATATATGATCGTTTTTATTAGCATTATTCATGTGGTGTTTGAACTGTTGATACTTCTCAAATAATGCGTTGTTCCCACTACTGTTTATAGGATGGAACTTAGGATTCGACTGTGACTTCATAAACTCATCAAACAAAGACGTATTCAAGAATTTCAAGTCATGTCCCAACTTCAAGTCCTTTTCGATCAAGTAATTCACCCACTTCAAGTTATCCTTTTCGTTGATTCTATCATTTAACTCGTCGTCATCCTCCAAGTCGTTCATTATGTTCGTGCTCAAGTGGTCGTTCAACTTTAACTGGTTGTAATATTCTTGTCTTTCTTTATATTTCCTCTTTTTCTTCTCTTGGTCAGTTTCGCCATCATCCAAGTCGAGTTTCCTCTTTTCTATTAAGTTTTTGATTAAGTTCGATGGTAGTTCATTCAACTTACTACTGATTCTGAAGGAGTCACTATATTTCACCCAGTTCACAAACGATTCTAGCGATTTTGTATTGTATGCTGATTTCGATACTTTGGACATGGAGAACAAGTTATACATCTCATTGTCTATACTATCATCTAATTTCAAGTAGTTTTCTGGCTTGACCAATCCTGTCAATATCATAGACTCAGTGATATCCTGTATTTCCACATTATTCGAACTGTTTCTTAATTGTGAACACTTGATAGCTTCTTGAGTTATCTTCTTTAAAAATTGAATGTATATATCTGTTATCACGTTCAATACCGAGGGCTTACACTTTTCAAACCCATTAGCCTTTAAAATCTGAGCTATCGATACTTTGAGTAGCGCAAAGTGAAAGGTTTCATCCATTTTATTCTCTCTGAAGTTTATGTTATTTTTTTTTTCTTACTTTGTTTGATTAATTTGTTTAATGAGAGGAAATCAATGGGAGATGAAATGAATTAAATAACTAGATTATGAGGCTTAAGAGGTGAGAGGATGCAAACCGTTTAATGGATGGTTTAGGAATACACTAAAACAATCAATTCTTCCTGTATATTTATTTCTAAAGTGGGTACATCAATTATTATATCCAATTTAATTGTACAAACACTCTACTTAATCGATATGTTAGATTCGACAATCAATATCGAGCATCCTATATTCAAGAGTCTTACAAACTTTGTTGTAATCTCTCACCAAACTTTTTAGCCAAGGAGAATGCACTGAACAAGGTCTTTTCGTTCAATTCGATGTTAGTTGGGATGATTTCATCCTTTGGTTCGTTAGTGACTCTGCTGACAATCACGGCAGGGTCGATTTCAATTAAGATTCCGTTTTCCACAGTCTCATCAATGGCCAATACTACCAAGTCGTACTTGTCCAAGATCGTCGCACTGTCGACAGAGTAGTCCAACAAGATTCTTACACTCTCGTACAAGTTGGATACCGCAGAGTAGATTAATGATTCATTCTCGCTCATCTTTGCAACCATAAGGAATACAACATCATTGGATTGTTTGTATGCGATCAAGTGGTTGTCGTACAAGAGGATATCTTGGTGTACCTTGTTTATTTTCGAGAACACAGCCTTTTCAAACTTCACCTGTTGTTGCAATGTCAGGAAATGTCCCTCGAACTCCTTGCCTTCCTTCCCCGATGCATGGCTCTCACTAGGGTTTTGATAGTATTTGGCAAATAATCGACTACCTTCTTTATCTAGTATCAATACTGATGACACTGTGTACAATGATATATTTAACGACATATTCAGATACTTTCAATTATTCGTTTCTGGATCAACTAAACTAGTTATTTGGACTCGGGGCTATGAATGTTCAACCTCCTATCTCTACTTGTCGTTGTTGTCTAACTTTGATTTGTTGGAGTCGTTTTTTTTTTTCAGAACACCGTGTTTGTCGTGTGTGCAGGAAAGATCAAGTTGGATTCACTGAAGGGAGATGGTGAAGGGACGTGGTGAGACGGTTAAAGAGGAGATGTAGAGTGTATGGACGTTGTTGTGATGATAGTAATGAGGTTATTAAAGTATTTGAAAATATAACTGGTATTAGTTTTTGATTATCTATAAAGTTAATGAGTGTTATTAAAATGAAGTGAACCCTGAGAAGAGAAGTGAAGTGAGAGCTTGTTCATAGTAGAGCCCATAGAATTGAGGTTGTATTCTCTTAAGTTCAGAACTCAACAAGAAGTTTCTAATTAAAAAGGACTAATAACTGTATACTTGAGAACTAGCTCCTTTACTTATATTCTCCTGGCCCTACTCTCTACTCACTCTACTCTATACTCTTTACACCAACATTCAAATTTAATGCTCAATTGTTAATATATATATGTAGACAAATCAAAGCCAATAGGCTGGTATTATTTTTACTAGAAAGAGTTAATAACATACTCATGGATGTTCTTATGGATTGTGTTGTTGGTGTAGAAGTCATCATCAAAGTCCAACTTCAAGTTCTTCCAACCGAAAACAAAGTTAACAACCAAAGCAAAGGTCAATCCACCAGCGATGATCAATGGTCCGGCAATGCTGTCCAAGTGCTTACCTGATCTTTCCATGATGATATCTCTTCTGTGCAAGAAGATGTAGTAACCCCATGCACCTGAGAATAAGGTCAAGCCAAAGTAGAAGTAAGCCAAGTAGTCAGAAAGCGAAGTGAAGTTCGACTTTTGAGACGACGAGTAGAGAACAAAGGTCAATGTTGACATCAAGGTGGTTACATGTAACCAACGGTTGAATGTTCTTTCGTTAGCCAACCACACCTTTGGCTCAATCTTAAGCGGACCAGCATTCTTGATCCAACTTTCTGGTCTGGTGACACCAACGGGCAACTCAATCTCCTCGTCTTCAGAATCAGCATCGATCAACTTGGAGAATTGGTTAGGAATGTTCAAGAATCTCTTAATTGGGTTTCTGAAAGCGTCCAGGTTGTCATTTTCATCCTCATCGTCATCGTCGAGGTCCGATGATTGGTCGTCAGTCAAACCTTGAGTTGATGGGTCTTCGGTAACTTCCGCAATGGTACCAACAGCTTGAGGGTTGAAACCTTCGCCTTCTTGTTCACCATTCTTACCAAAGAAAAGCTGGCCTGAAAAGGAAGCAGATCTAGGTTGAAAGTTCGAAGTGTTGTTCTTCAATATCATGTCCTTAAACTTGGACATGTTATCTTCATCAGTGACAGCCTCAAGTTGTTCACTGTCACGTCTTTCTTGATCGTTTCTGTTAGTGTTCAAGTAGAATTCTGGGTTGAAAGAAAGATCGCTTTCCAATTCATTGAACCACAATGGAACATTGTCCAACTTGTCGTCTTCGACGAACAAAGAGGCAATACCGTGGATAAACTTGGAGAAGTTAGGGATTTCCTTAATCAAGTGCGATGAGTTGATTAATTCGTTGATCCAGTTCAAGTTCTTGAACTTCTTAACTGAAGACTTCTTGATCTTGATTTCCATAGTAGAGTATGGGAACTTGGATGATTCGCCCTTTCTCAAGAATTGCAAAGGCTTGGACGACTTCGAGTCGATGTCAGTTCTGTGCCAGTTGGATGGGTCTCTAATAGGCAATTGAGAGTCGAACGAGTCTTCACGGATAAAGGTCAAGTCAGAGTCAATGACGATTCTAACCTTGTCATCACCAGGAATCTGGAAAGCTGTTCTCTTGTAGACAGTTCTCAATGTTGGTTGCAAGTCGTATTCCTTGATGAAATCCAAAACGCTGTTCAACAGGCCCTCGTCGTTGAGTTTCTTCAACTTCTTAGGGATTTCCTTGTTTATGATGTACTGGTTGATGTACTTTTGCTTCAATGTAATCTTGTCATCAAGGTGGAAGTTTGAGTTTGCGTCAAATTCCTTCTTTTCAAGTAAGATCTTTGGTTTATCCAAAAGTTTGCCAATCCATTTGATTCTTAAGGTTGACGAGTTACTGGTCTTGGTCAATTTATTGTTGTACAATTCAAAGTGGTCATTGTCAAAGTAAAGACAGTTGATGGTTTGGTCATTGTCCTTGGTGGAGTCGTCCTCATCATCATCGTCATCATCGTCATCGTCATCGTCGTCACGGTTGTCACCGTTTTGGTTTCTGAAAATTAATACAGGTAAGTGTCTCAAAATGGTTGTTTTAACTTCCATCAAGTTTTCAGGGTGAATCCAGAATTTGAATGACTGGAATTCGTTACTTGAGTTGGAGTCGTTAAAAGATGACAATTTGGAAAGGGTTTGGTCGACACCGTAGTTGTCTCTGAGGAACTGGAAGAGAGTTCCAATCTTGTATAATAATGGAGAGTAGTCTTCTGAGTGGAAAGGTAATGACTTCAATCTGACATTCAATAATGGTTTGACCGAGTAGTTGGAGTGGATTCTGTCGTGTTTCTTGACAATCTTGGTGAAACCAGTGTAGTTCAATCTTTGGAAGTGTTCCAATTCTTGAGCAACAGTCAAAACTTCATCCAATTTGGTAGAGAAGGTTTCGACTTCGAACTTTTGCTGTGGTAATTCAGTTAACAATTGCAAGCGGTTCAACTCCAGGTTCAATTCATCGAACTTGGCATGTTGGAAACTGTAAACCTTTTCCAAGTCTGAGTCCAAGGCGCTAACAAAGTTCTGTTCATCATTATCAGTCCAGTTGTTCTGTAAGATAACACCCTCCTTCAATAACTTCTTCAAATGATTGTAATTCAAATAATACTCTTTCCATGGACCATACAACTCATGCTCCAATTTATTGGCAAATAACATCTTGGAATCCCTCTGCGATTTAGTAGCAACGTTATCAGCAGCACTGTTGGTGGCAGTTGGAGATAACGACGACATCTGAATGAAAAATTTATTAAAAGGATTTCCAAGTCAATTAAATTAAGAAAATGCAATGGTCTAATGACTTCAACAACACGCACCCCCGTTTCACAACAAGTTTTGGCACACAATAGGTTGTAATTAATTTAATTTGGCTTCTCCAATTTTTTCCCGACTAGAGAGAATTTCTTAGGGTCCTCTTTATTATGGTCAGGTAGATTATCAGTTGGGCACTAAGCTTTTTTGTTGGTGCACAGTGGGTTGAATTCTATTGTAGATTGGGGTTATAGAAAGATGCAATGTTCACTATATATATATACACAATCCTTCTATTACTAGCAATGTCCCTTACGTTCTTACTCTGCTCTCATAAGATACTACACGTGGGTGCAATCGTTTTTGAAATAAGCTACTTGTTCCACAAAATTACCCTTTCCCTATCTGGGATGAAAATATGCAAGTCAAAATTTGCCAGCCTTTACGGAATTTCTACTTCAATGTCAATGTAATGTTCATGTAGAAAGCACTTGTTAGTTGTGTATTAGAATAAGTGGATGTATGTAGCTGAAGGGGTATAAGGTTTGTTTTATTTGTTAGTCTTTAATATCAATATGTTACCTTTGTCTACTGATTTTGACGTAAAATTAATTCTCTCAATTTTGTTATCAATTGTTCGCTTTTGCGACAAGAATGATAAAATTAGCGAACTCTCGTACTGTGAAGATGTTTATAACACGAATGTAGATGTTGGGATTAAGTTAGTTCAACTCAATCTTTTAAAAACTTATCTTGGTCTATTGTTAGTAAGTACTATGGCTATCTCACTTTTGAATTGAGCTTAAGGAAATCAGGGGGTTTTATAAGCAAGATGGTTGTTGCAGATGTATCGTTATCAACTAACCTTTTTGTACTGTAACAAGTAGGAGTGACATGGTATTACTTTAATCAAGTTGTAGTTAAAAGATAGAGTTTATTTAGTTGTTGCTTGAGATTAGATTAGATGCATATACTAACCATAAAAGTGAGACCATTAGTTGGTTATTACTTTTTTGTATGATATTATATGGTGTTTGAATTCAAATGAGATAGAGTGAGATGAGTGAGATGAGCGTAATATAGTGCACAGAGATCTTCTCAGATAATACTATTATAAGATTACTGAAATGAGAGTAGTAAGACATATACGAAATATAATTTCGATACCACTTGTGGGATGTCACAGTGTGTACAACATTGTTGTGTACCTATTATTCTCTAGCTTTCATTGGCTTTACATGAGTCTCGTTTATGCATTTTACTACACTCATGCTTCCTGATTCACTAGATTATCAGTAATCCTCTAGTGGACAACCTTCATATTCCTCTATCTAATTCTCTCTGCTAACTACCATCCAATAGACTTTTTATCTTTTTGAGTGCTATACTTGTTCAGCCTTGCGCTTCTACGTCATTGTATACTATCACATTGGTTCCACAAACACCATTAAAGCTTACAAGCAAGTATTCACAACTTATTCACATCTTGGAAACACACAGATAACCTCGAATTGAAATTAACCTTTTGTTGATTCTACAAATCGCTTCCTATATAACTCTATTCTCCGCTGTCTTGTTCCATTGCTGCAAAATCTTATTTACACAAACACTAATTGAGAAGAGCATTGAAGTAACTATAGACCCTATGTGCATAATGAACAATAATAAAAGAACTAGAGAAAAGGTAATTCATTGGTATCTTACAACCCAGAATCTTCAAAATTGAAGGTGGAGTTTAATCTACTTGGATCTGATTACACAGCAGTTTTAGAACTCTTCTGAAGATAATAATCATATATCTTAACCTAGCTGAACTGAACTAATAATTACTTGATTCCATTAACTTTCTTGCAAAAGTAATTGCCAACTCTTCTAAACATAATAAGGCACTCCTTTCAATTAACTCTCTTAATCTGCTAGACTTCTCTTTTCAACCACTTCAAACTGCAACGCTCAAACAACTTCAACCATTCACCATCATATAATGGTAAACAAATAGATACTCGGTCCTCACTCAATTGAAGTTTCTACTCCTGCCAACTCATTCACTTCAATAGTTACCTCCCACATCCAACTTCCATTCCTAAATCGAACCCACCACTCCCAGGTTCTGAATCGAAATTTAAACAAAAAAAGAATTGATAAATAACAGAAAGACATGGAGAACCCTCTTCCCACCAAAAATCGATTAATCGAAGATGGAACTCCAGATACTGAGCAATCTATTACTTACACATTCAATCCAACTACACAGCTACAGAAACAAGAGCATTCATTAGGTTATTCTGTGTTGACATTTCCGATACTACAACTCTTCAAGTTGATTGCAATGGTTTTGAAGTATGGTGAATCTACTCCAGAACCCGAAGAAAGAGAAGCCAGTGAACATACTACTTCAACTCCCACGTCAAAGGATACTAAACATACTTCGGTGAAACGATATGGTAGCCCTAAGATAAGCTCTATTGTAGTCACGAACGACTATCACTTTGTTCTCAAGGATACACTCCCCATTGAAAACCAGAATAGCATATTAATAGATGACGAATTCAACAACTTTGATGATTTCGATGGTAGCTTGATAGAAATACCGAAGCCAAGGGATAACGTATTACTGTCTATACTTAACTCTAGACTTGGAACAAACAAAACCACGGCATCCACATCCTCACAATACGGTACTAATTTAGATATTTCTGCTCTGTATTTGAAAGATTCAAGCTATCAAAATGACTATGTACCAAACATATATTTGGACAGTCTGGACTTAACACCTCCAACAGAGAAGGAACCACTAGACAACTTGTTCAATCTCAATGAAAAGTCGAATGATGAAGAATACAAGAGGTCAGTGGCAACATATTATAATATCACGAAACCAGCATTTCAAGACTCTACACCATTAGATTCTTTGGTCTCAAACTTCTACATTGATGACAACGTATCATCGAAATACTTTACTCAAGAAAAGGACTTACTCGCAAAGATTGGAAAATCTAGGTTAGACTCCAAGTCCAAGATTGAACCTTTGGATGCTACTAAATTATCGAAAGTGAACAAAATATGGCAGTCCAGAGAAAATAAATTGATAATATCTAAATTCCAAATCGATATAATGGCCACAGATTTACAAACTCTTCGAGATGGTCGCTGGTTGAATGATAATATTATTGATTATTATCTCAACCTTTTAACAGAGGATAACTCTAAAACATATGGATGGACAACACACTTTTTCAGCACATTACAATCCAAAGGATACCAAGGAGTTGCCCGTTGGGCAAAACGTAGAAAGTTGAACGTCTTTGAAAAAGATATAATACTTGTACCTATTAATATTCTGAATACTCACTGGGCATTGGCTTCCATCGATAACAAAGAAGCAAAAATAGAATACATCGATTCCTTGACCACCACAGGTAACTTACCAGCAGTGAAACTCTTATCACATTACATGTCACAAGAAGCAAAACGTTTGAACGTAAAAGAGATCAACTACGAATTATTTGAAAATGTCAGATCACCACAACAGAATAATGGTTCTGACTGTGGTGTATTCACATGTACCAATGCTAGATTCAAGGCTCAAAGAAAAGTACCAAACTATAGCCAAAAGGATATGAAACTTATCAGAAGGAGAATGGCCTACGAAATTATGTCCAATCAATTAATAAATTAATCACTATATACAGAAAGACATTTTTAAATCAAAAGAGTTTGAATGAAAATGAAGATTTCTTAGGCTTTGTTGACAGATTGATTTCAACTATTCTTGTTTCATAATCAACAACCTTCTTACTGGAGGCTTCGATTTTGTTGGTGATGTACTCAATTCTGGTACTTAATTTACTACCCAACTCATGAATTGAGACCAAATCAGTTTCAAGTTTCTTGATTTTCTCACCTTCGAGCTTAATTAACTTGTTGAGGTATGAAATCTCGTATAATTTGTAGATCTTTCTATCATTAATCAACTTATCAAAAGCAGCTTTGTAGATGGGTCTTCCAGTCAGGATTTCATCCAAAATACCATTCTCTCTCTTCAATGTGATCAACTCATACTTTTCCAATGTGGACAATGTAAGGTTAGTTTCACGAGAGTCTCCAAACACAGGAGATTTAACTAATTCTTCGTATTTGATTTCTTCCTGTTTTGCTAAAGAATTCATCAACGACCAAACTTGTGCTGAATTCCAATTGTTTTCGGTAGCTTCAACGTTATTCAAAAAGAATGTGGTGATCTGTTCTGCTGCTTGAGTAATCATTTCTTCCAAGGCATCTTCTGGAGTTTCTCCTGATTTAATACGTCTAACAATAGCTTGCAAGTCTGTCATTCTACCACCCAATGGTTCTAAACAATGATCAATAAGTTTAGAGTCTTCCAACTTCAACTGGTTCATCAAGTATTGCTTTGCACCGGAACTTGAAGCATCAGATAATGATATCGACTTGAAGACTTGGTTTGGTAACGCTTCAGTCAAATGCTGCATACTTCCAACGTCAGAAGTGATAAATATTACATGAGCCAAGTTATTTTGGATCAAGCCAGCTGACCATTCGGCAAGAGACTCATAAATGAAATCGTTGCCTCTAGAGTCGAGTGATTTTCTAGCAAACCTAGTTAAGACAATAATTGGTTTACATTCTGGGTGTTGTTGCAAAAATTCCTCTTCACTGAGGATCTCAATTAATTCCTCACCACTTCTTTGGTTCTTGCTGTTTCTCTTGTTGACAGACTTGACGTAGTGTTTGTAACTGTTAAGAGCAATTCTTCTGATTGCAGCGTTACTCAAGGAAAACATATTCTTAATCTGTGTTTCCTTGGTTTCGCTCAATCCAGACTTTTGTCCGGTGATACTCTGTACACCCAAGTCAATAAATTGGTTAATTGAGTTTGTCCATGTGAATACAGGGAAATATCCCAATTCTGCTGCTGTGTTCTTAATCAAAAGACTGTCAGATCTGGACTTGACCAACTTGTCACAGTCGATTTTGAGAACCTTGTTGCTAATGGTTGAGTCATGCAATGAATGTTCCAATACAAACTCTTCTTTTCCAGAACCCTTTGGACCTTTGACAACAATAAAAGTGTTGATGTTCTCATGGATCCACAATTTCAATTGTTTAGACAATTCCCATCTTTCGTTCCATAACATGTTGTTATTCAAAGTTTCAAGGCTTGGGTCAGTGCTTACTCCATCTGCGTTGTTGTCCACGAGCTTGCTTACGCGGTCGTCGATGTAGTCGTAGCTATCAGTGAGCCAACCGGTAACAGCGTGGAATGGAACCATGATCAATTGAACGTATGGGTTATCCAAGTAAGTTTCCAAAGAGTACTTTCTAGTTATTTTCAGCTCGATGAACCATTCTCTAATAGGATCGAAGATAACCACGGCAAATGCAGCGAAGAATGCAAGGATGATTGGAATCGAGATTCTTTGATGGTTTACAATCAAGTCAGCAATGAAGGCGAATCTCTTGACAGGAATGAATTGGACATGTAATGTAGTTTCTCCTTTACCAAGAGAAAGACCAGTGATGCAGTGCTTAGCACTGATAGCTGCCCTAGATCTTCTGAATACCACAGTGGCACTGTCGCTTGCAGGAATAATATCATCAATAGGACCGTATCTTCTTAACAAAAGGTATAATTCCTCTTCAGTCAATGCATGACCTTCGTACTTGATTTTCAACTGGTTGCTTGGGTATCTTTTCAAGTCTTCAATCCAAGGGGTTCCTTTGACTGTGAATACCCTTGGTTGGTTGTCAAAGATAGTATTTGCCAAATACTTTAAAGGGTTTTGATTTTCATTTTCATTGAATTTGTTGATGTTAGCACTAATAGCCTTAGTAAAGTCTTTAGGATCACAAGTGGCTGGAATAGTAAATTTGATGAAGGCTCCACAATCTCTTCTCAATGGAACAAATTCTGCGATTTTGATGTTAGATGGCAAAGGAGCTAAAGCTTTTTCTGCTCTTTTGAACCCATACGATTCATTCAATACCCTTTTTCTAAACCACAGTTTTAACGTCCCAAACGAAACACCCAAAGGATATAAACGATCATAATAAATTAATATATCACTAACATTTTGATCAATCACACCTGTTGTTGACGCCGAAATATCATTCTCTGTAGTTTCTGTTTCTTCTTTGATCTCCTTAATATCAGCTGAATATCTTCTACAATACCCAATTGGTCTTCTCAATGTAGAGTACTGGAAATCTCCTCCTATAGATCTACTTACTGATCTTCTTAATAGTATTCCCTTGATCATCATCGAAGAAGAAGAATATGATGGCAAAAAATTATAATGACCCCCTTTGTATTTTTGCTATAAAAGCCTATTGCTATTGATAACGCCGTGCATATAGAATATCCGTGGTCGGTTACGAACGCCTTCAAGTGATACAAGATTGAAGGATAGTATGTAGAGATTGAAGGAGAGTATAGTCTAGTTATCAAACTATATTGGTAAGTTATTATCTAAAAGTATAATGATATTTAATAGTGTTTCATAGGGGGATAAGAAGGTTAAGTTATTACCATACAAAAGTGAAGTGGGCAAAGAAGTCAAGCGAGCAAACAAATAGAATGAGCACAGAAGTAAAGTGAGCATATAGAGAAATAAAACAGTGGCGAGATTAAACAAAAACAATAGCTAGTTTATTCTATGACGCTAAAGAATACTTCATGAATACTTCATAAATACTTCATTAATTCTTATATGTATCGAATATTGAACTTAGAGTATTTCAGTTCAATTGTACATAATCAATTCAATCTTCAATTCTTCTTTACTTGATTCATTTAGTTTTTACTTTATTTTAAGTTCGTTAACTAGAATATTCTTCTTCTACTTCTTCTTATTATTATTCTCAAGCTTCAAACACTTACAAACTTGTCTGTAAATATTCTTAAATATGTATCAATCTAACTTATCCCAGTGATAAATCACCAGTTCTACCCCCTTTGTATTCTTTGATACTTGAAGGTAAAAGCGAAATTAGGTTTGAATGGATTTCATTCGTTCTGGGCCTCGCTTTGAATCTTTATGCCACGGAGTAAAGGCATAAAAATCTTCGAAGAGGCCAACGTTTCTACATTTGTTTTGTTGGTTTCTTATTTATTGATAGACTAACCCCATAATAGTGGTCTAAGTAAGAGGTCTTCAAGTATTCTTTTATTGATTTTATTGTTCAGTAAATTTTTTCACTACTTAAGTTGTTTAAAATCCGGGTAAATTCTTTAATGGTATAGAAGGGTATATTGTGTGCGAAGCCTACCAGTAGTGTACCCATATAAGTAAGGTGGAGGTGAAGGTGGGGTTTACTTCTACTTGTATACCATATATTTAAAACGAGATAAACAAGTATTTGCAAACTACAAATATACCAATAATTAGAAGGCGAATGGTAATGGTAATGGTAATGGTAATGGCATTGTATATACAAATATTCTATCCTCCTACTAGTATACCAATAAATATAACTGAATGGTAATGGTATTATATATAAATAAAAAAAGTGTACCTTTTTGATTCTATTCTTGACTGACTTAGTAGTGCATTAATCTATCGTTGCACTAGGAAGTGTAGTGCTGATAAAGTCTGAAGTTCTTAAATATCTCACAGGCAATTCATCATTTTTGTCTTTGATCAATTTCCCATTCTTATAGTTATCCTTGATGTACTCTCTAACAGGTATTATGGCAGCCTCTCTACACATTTCTCTGAGGTCAGATCCACTGTATCCTTGAGTGAACGATACAAGGGCATTCATGTCGAAGTCATCATCATCGAGTTTGGCATCTTTTAATATTTTAGAGAGAATTGAGTGTCTTTGCGAGCTGCTTGGTTTGGTGATGGCGAATGTTTTTGGTAATCTTCTTAAGAATGCAGCGTCAATGTCATGTTTTCTATTGGTTGCTCCCATTACAATGATCCGGCCATTTGAATGTAATCCATCCCATAATGTCATAAACTCTGCCTTGATAACAGCACTTACTTCATGATCATTAGTTGATCTATCTCTCAAGAACGAGTCAATCTCATCAATAAATATAATACATGGTTGTAACTTGTTTGCCAATGAGAAGATGGCGTCAACAATCTTATTAGACTCCCCATACCATTTATCCATGATCGTCGACATTCTAATCAGTAAGAAGAATGCTCCACTCTCTTTAGCTATAGCCTTGGCCAACATAGTCTTACCACAACCAGGTGGTCCATGGAATAACACTCCCTTAGGTGACTGGATCAAACTCAGATGTGCTGCAAACAAGTCAGGCTCAATCAAAGGCAAAATAACCGTTTCTCTCAACTCGTCAATAATCTCTTCCAATCCTCCAATATCATTGAAATCAGTACTTATATCATCCGGCACCACCAACGATCCAAGTAATGCCTTCTCATACTGATTAAACACAACCTTCTTTAATTGAGGATTCACATCCTGAAGCTTCTTAAGTATACTATTACCCTTTTCCTTCTGCTCCTTACTTCCTCCACCACTTCCTGTAGAATGATAGTCATTCAAAATCGTGTGCAATAAATAATAAACTGATAATCCCGCTCCTGCTAAAACAACTAAATCCCCTATTAACTTATAGTTGACCTTACTAAGATCAAACCTAAACTTATTCATCCTACCGAACTCTCTCAATACTTTCTACTATTCTCTTTTATAACAGTGGGTTTTTTTTTTTTGAATATGAGACTAACAATTTCCAAAAAGAGTGAGGAAAAAATCAGATGAGACTGAGACTCGATAGTTGCAAAGTTTTCTAGAGTAAGCTATACATAAGAGATGGCACGAGGTAACTTTGAGGATGATGGTGAGCAGCCACGGGGAATTCAAATCCCAACCAAGCTTATGGATCAGATCCAGACTAAAACCGATAAAGGTGACTATGAAGAGGATGAGTCTAGATATAATTTGACTGTAAATAAGAAGAGAAAACTAGATGATGATGGGAAGAGCGTTTCTAGAAAGGATCAGAGAAGACAAGATAGAGAGGCAAAGAAGCAGAAGAGAATAAAGCCTCAGTCTCAGACCAGATCTGGTCCTTCTAGTAAGAAGTCTGACCCTAAAGGTTCTAAATCTTTCAAGAATGAGAAGAGCGGTAATCATAAGAATAAGAATAATGGTGATGAAGATCCAATAGCTAAGTTGAAGGCATTGAAATCAAAGAAATCTAAACAAGAAGATCCATTACAACAACTAAAAGCTTTAAAAGAACAGAGCAAATCTAAGAAGAATAAACCAAGCACAAATGAAATTAGAATAGTTAAGGAAGATGACCTTGATGATGAGATGTGTGATGAGATGACTGGTTCGGGCTTTGATAATGAAGATGGAAATGACTTCAGAATCGTAAAAGAAGATGACTTGGATGATGAATATTCTGGTTCGGATCTTGAAAACATGGAAGATGATTTTGAGAATGGTGATTCAAATGAAGAATTTGATAATGAAGATGATTCAGATGATGAATTTGAAGGATTTGGAGATGAATCTGAAGAAGAAGATCCATTAGCTAAATTAAAGGCATTAAAAGAAGCAAAGAAACAAAAGGATCCACTTGCTCAATTGAAAGCATTAAAAGAAGCAAAGAAACAAAAGGATCCACTTGCTCAATTGAAAGCATTAAAAGAAGCAAAGAAACAAAAGGATCCACTTGCTCAATTGAAAGCATTAAAAGAAGCAAAGAAAAAGGGACTTGAACAACCTGAAGAATCTGAAGAAGAATTTAACGAAGAATCAGAAGGAAGCTTTGATGAGGAATTCGATGAAGAATTTGATGAAAATGACTTCGATGATGATGAAGAAGAATTAGAGGAAGAAGATGACCCACTTGCAAAATTAAAAGCATTAAAAGAAGCAAAAAGTAAGTCATCTTCTGTGGATAATAAGTTAGCAATAAAAGAAGAGAAGAAGAAAGCAAAGGAAGAGAAGAAATTAGCAAAGGAAGAAAAGAAGAAGGCAAAGGAAGAAAAGAAGAAGGCTAAAGAAGAGAAGAAAAAGGCCAACAAAGAACCTGAATCGAGAATTCTTTCCTCCCAAGATCAAGCCATGTTTAAAAAGGATGAAGATGAAATGGACTTTTATGCTAAGAAATTGGGTCTCAAACATGGTAAAAAAGCTAAATTATCAAAGGATGGAGATGACGATTTAATTGGTGGGTTACTTGATGGCTTGGACTTGGAGTTTGGTGATTATTCAGATGAAGAAGGTGGAGATTTGAGTGACTTCCCTGAAGAAAATCAGGATAATTCTGATGAAGACTCAATGGATGATTTCGACTCTGATGATGAAGATAAACCTAAGCAAAAGGAGAATCCATATATTGCTCCAGGAGCTGAAGAAAGTGAAGAAGAAGAAGCTGACCAGCCCACCCAAAAGTATATCCCACCTGCATTACGTCGTAAGATGGCTTTAGAAAATGCTGAACAAGTCTCAGAAGAAGTACTTAACTTGAGAAGATCTTTGAAGGGTCCATTGAATAGATTGTCTGAAGCCAACGTTTCAACCATTGTCAATGAAATTAATGGCTTATACATGAATCACCCAAGAAGTACAGTAAATGAAGAGTTGACCACAATTGTTTTGGACAGTATCATCCAACAAGGAAGATTATTGGATACTTTTGTTTACTTACATGCTACTCTTGTCACTGCTATCTATAGGCTCCAAGGTGTTGAGTTTGGTGCTCACTTTGTGCAAACACTTGTCCAGAAGTTTGAAAGCAGTCATAAGGAATCTAGTGGTAAACAAGCTTCCAACTTGGTATCACTTTTATCGTCCATTTACCTTTTTGCCTTGGTATCTTCAAAGTTATTGTATGATATTATCAAGGACTTGATTAATAACTTAAATGAAGACAATGCAGACTTGTTGTTACGTTTGATCAGAAATTCAGGAAATCAAATGAGAACAGATGATCCTTCTGCTTTAAAGGAAATTGTCTTGTTAATTAATCAAGTTTACTCGACCCTTCCAAAGTCTGAAGTCAACACAAGAACACAATTTTTGATTGAAACAATCACTTCATTGAAGAATAACAAATTGAAGATAAACAATGAAGCTAATCACCAACTATCCATTAGACTTAAGAAGTTCTTAAGTTCTATTAACAATAATAGATTTAATGATCCACTTCAAGTGAGTCTTGATGATATTCAAAATATCGATACTAGAGGTAAATGGTGGTTAGTTGGTTCTGCATGGAAGGGACGTGATGATGGAAATGGGGAAGAAGAAGGAGTAAGCAACACTTTGGAGATCAACGACGTTTTGGATCAAGCTGAACCAAACTGGATGGAATTGGCCAAGGCACAAAGAATGAACACTGATATTAGAAGAGCCGTTTTCATTTCGATCATGTCTGCTAATGATTATGTTGATGCAATGACAAAACTCGACAAGTTGTCATTGAAACGTGCTCAAGAAAGAGAAATCCCAAAGGTATTAATCCACTGTGCTGGAGTCGAACCATCCTGGAACCCCTACTATGGAGTCTTAGCTACTAAGTTGTGTAATAATCACAACTATAGAAAGGCTTTCCAGTTTATTGTGTGGGATTTAATCAAAGAATTTGAGGGTGGGAATGGTGACGATCTGGAAGATGAAGACTTCCTTGGGTTCGATGAGAGTGACGATGAAACCAAGTTAAAGAAAATATTAAACTTGGGTAGATTCTTTGGTCATCTTTTAGCTGAGGGTTCATTACCTTTGCACATCTTGAGAACTGTGAACTTTTTAACTGCAACTAACGATACAATCTTATTCATGGAAGTGATGTTTGTTAGATTTTTAGATCAATTGGGTAAGAAGTCACAAATCAATTCTGTTGGTGCAGGCTTGGATAAGAAAGCTACAAAGATGTATGAGCAAAAGTATGATGATAAACTTCTTATTCAACGTACCTCAACAGCTCAAAAACAACCTATTTTATTGAGAGGTATCCAGATGTTCTTACAACAAAAGGTACTTAACAGTGAAATCATAGATGGTAAGAAGCAAAAGAAAAGAATAGAATGGGGAGTCAATTCCATGATTGACATTATAGACGAGTTCTTAACTAGTAAAGAGGATTAAAGAATTAATACAAGTACAAACATAATACATAAGACGAGTTTTTGTAACCATTGTTCCATTATATTTACAAGATAGTACACCATATTTACTCTATTAACTCCAAGACAGCAATCGTTTCGACATGCTTTGTCTGAGGAAAGAAATCAAACCCAGTAATGTCCCTCACTCTATATTTTGCGTCTTTATTCTTTTGGATATTGAAGAAGTCATTTAAATCACGAGCTTGTGTGAACACATTGCAACTGATATAGATGATCAACTTCGGTTTAAACTCATGCAACTGCAGAAGAAATGATATATTAGATCCTTTTCTTGCAGGGTCCATGATAACTACTGATTCTTCACCTTTGATATCTGATCTAACGAATTCTTGTGATTTGAACATTGCTTCTGCGAGACCTGAGATGAATTTAACTTTATGATGGTCGATACCGTTCAACTTAGCGTTGCTTCTGGCATCTAAAACAGCCTTTGGATCTAATTCGATACCAAACACTTCTCCATCTTCATGAATATCTTTATGTAATGAGATCCCAAAGAATCCAGATCCACAGTATGCGTCAACCAAGTATCGGTACTTCTGTCCACTATAGTTCATATGATGTCTCACGAAATCTAAAACCAGTGGTAAGATTGCATTGTTGATTTGAAAGAAACTTGCAGACTTAAACTTGAATAGTTTATCTTCAACTTGTTCTGTGATCATTTCATCTTGGTTTGTTTGACAGAAACGGCGAGTTTCTCCAGTTTCCAAATCAACCTTGACACTTTCTCTGAAATATAATGATGTTTGCCTATTCTTCAGTTTGGGAGAGAGACTTGGGATAGTTTCAAGAATCTCCAGTCTCTTATTTTTGTATGCTTCATTAAGCGTAGGTGAGATCAAGTTACAGTTCGTAATGTCTATTTGTTTCTTCGTTTGGTTGACTCCTAGTAATCCAATGTTGGGAAGCTCATTCTTAGGGTCCTTGGGAAATTCATAATGAGGTGTGAATTTAGTTCTGTAACCATATTCTATGGGGGATGAGACAACACGGCCAAAAGTATCATCCAAGAGTGGGTACGATTCCTTCAAGTCAGGACAAAAGTACTTGTAAGCTCTTTTTATTATTGAGCTTTTAAATTTGAGCTGTTCATCATAACTTACCATTTGTAGGTTGCAGCCACTGCATTGAGAAAAGTGTTCACAGGCAACTAAATCGTCGTTACGTATTGTTTCTTCTGACTTTGCATTCAAAACTTCCTCTAATGCCCCCTCTGAATGTACAGCATCATGTCTTGCTAAAGTCACTTTGACTCTATCACCCACAACTGTTTTTGGCACAAGAATAGCTGTGAATTTGTTAAAGATATCGTAGTCATCGTTCGTGAATGCACCTGCGTACATTGATTTGGGAATAAACCCTATACCGTCACCTTCGGACGTCACATATACTATTTCAACACTTGGAATAACAACCTCAGGACGCTCTCTTCTAAATAAGAACATATCAATCAATTCTGGAGGGTTTATGAGGTCTCTTATTTTAATGCTTGTCTTCTTAGACTTATTGTAAAGCTCCAAAGCGTCGTTAATTTCAAGGTCTATGATATTGGCTCTGCTTGTGAAATCATCAGAATCTCGCTTGGTCTTCTTCAGTACTCTCTTTAAATTGGAAAGTACTTTGACTGCACTCTTAACTGGTTGTTCTGATGCCACTACCATATTGTCTGTAATGTGATATGTTTTCTTCCGAACGACAACTATTCGATTAACTGGAGATGTGCTGAAGTTCCTCAACCTTATGTTCCTTATAGACACCCTGCCTCCCCATAGTTGCATCATCTTAATGGATCTTGAAAGTCTTCACTATTTTTTTTTTCATTTTTCATATCACTATAAAAGCTCAATAAAGAGTGAACTTAGTGTTGATCTCACTAATGAATGAGAAGGTTAATGTTAACCTGATGATAGTAGAGACGACCTTGTTTACATATTAACTATACATTCTACCTCTGTATAGTATAAACAATAAATAATCTTCTCATTATTACATCTTTCACATTAAATTATACAATCTTAACATACTTTAATTACCTCGAAACAACAATTGAAATAGAGGAAGCTAAACAGCTGCTGCAATTTCTTCTTCTGGGTACTCTCTCAAATCTAAAGTAACTGTTTTAGAAGAGTTCATTCTCTGTTCTCTGTAAATACCCACCAAAGCATCTGACTTTTCAAATAGAGAGTTCTTTAAAGAGATCACAATGAATTGGAAATTTGGACCTGCGTGTTTCTTAATGTATGTTGCAATTCTTGCAACGTTTGCATTGTCCAATGCTGCATCAACCTCGTCCAATACAAAGAATGGAGATGGTTGGAACGAGTGAATTGCAAAAAGTAACGCAAGTGCTGCAATGGTTTTCTCACCTCCAGATAACAACTCCATATCTCTAAATCTTTTCATTGGAGGCATTGCATGATACTTGATTCCAGAACTGTACGGAGAATCTTCGTCTTCCAATGTCAAGTATGCCGATCCACCTAATGGTGAAGCATTTGACTTTGTCAACTCTTTGTATATATAATCGATTTGCCCGGAAATGTGCTCGAATGCAAGCATAAACTTTTCAAACCTCTTGTTTTTAACTTCTTGGAATTTGCTTGCAATCTTTCTTTCTTGTTGTCTAGCAATAGTATGATCCCTATCGAACTCCCTCAATTTAGATTCTACCTCTTTTAATCTTTCAACTGCCTTTGCATTGGGTGTTAACTTTTCCAACTGTTCAATAATCCTTTCCAATTGAACTTCTAATTCGGCCTCTAACTTATTGGTGTATGACTCTTTGAGTCTCTCATCTAAAATCGAGTAGTCCAACTCAATCTCATATGTGTTCTTAATAAGACTATCTGCATTCTCTCCGATTGGCATAGAGTCGAGCAATCCGTCGACCAATGGTAAATTGACATTACTAATCTTGCAATTCTTTAAGATATTCACTCTTTCTGTGTCTAGTTTCAATATATCTTCCTCAACACTCGTGATGTTCTGCCCGATCGATGAGATTTCTCTATCAATCTCGCCAACTTGTGTTTCGAGTATTTTAGCATTCTTCAACTTTGATTCCACCTTTTGAGAGAACCCATTTGCTTCCTGCTTCATCACCTCAAGCTCTGCTTCATCACGGTCTATTTCGTCTTCTAGTTGTTGTTGCTGAGCCAAAATAATCAGAATATCTTTTTCTAAACTGGTTAACCTTTCTTCTAAAGCCTTTCCTCTGCTTTCAGTTTCCTTGTATCTTTCTGTTTCAAAGTTAAACTTGTTGGTCAATGTTGATATAGCCTTTGCATACTGAGCTCTTTCCTTAGCTCTGATTCTTAAAGTAGCACCATGCAAGTTTTCGTAATCGTCAATACCATTATTGAACCCATACTTTTCACAGAATGATTGATAAATTGAATCTTGTAAAGTCTTGATATTGATTTGTATAGTGCTGTAGTCATCATCTGTTGACTTTAAGGTATCCTGCTTCTCTGCTATGGTCTCTCTGAATTTAGAATCAAGTTCAGTTTGATGTACTATTTCCCTTTGTCTATCTTCAATAACTCTTTCGACACTCAACTTTTGGTTTCTAAGAACTGGAAGTTTATCATCCAAAGAGCTAATATCTTCTGCAATAACATTGATTTCCAACTCCTTTGGTTTGTTTTCTTGTAACTTGGAAAGTTTCCCAGTTATTTCATCTTTCTTTTCATTCAAACTCTTCCATTCATTCTTATCCCAGCTTAAGATTGCTGCTGATGTTTGTGTCTGTTGACCACCAGTCATTAAACCAGATTTATGGATAATAGATCCATCCACGGTAACCATTTTGCTGTCGAGTCTATATCCAGAGTTCCACTTCAAGTCTCTTGCCTTGTCGATAGTTTCAACTACCAATGAGTTTCCCACAACATAATGTATAGCTTGTTCTAATGATTTATCATCGTACTCCAAACAGTCAACTGCAGGTTGCACAGCAGGGTCTATTGATCTCAAGAAATTCAAATTTATAGGATCGTTTACGACTGAATCCAAAGGAATGAAAGTTGCAATACCAGCTCTTCTTTCTTTCAAGATTTCAACACACTTGTATGCTACTTGAGTGGTTTCAACGATTATGGAGTCAAAGTTTCTACCCAATACTGTCAGTAAAGCCACCTCATATTTCTGTTCGGAAGGTCGTACGAGATCATAAACAAAGCCTTTGATTGCATCTTTGGGGAAAAACTTCTTCAACATAGAGAGGTTTTCTCTCAACTTACGTTGCTTGTTTGACTCTCTTTGTTGTGAAGAAAGTTCATCTAATTTAACCAATACGTCTTTTAATTGGGAGTTCAATTGTAATTCTTGGTAGTTGTATTCTTCTTTTGATCTTATTAAAGCACTCTTCGCGTCGATCTTCAGTTGTTTCAATGTAAGAACATTGTTTATCTCGTCTGAAATATCAGATAGTTTTGACTTCAATTCGGAGTTGACTATACTCTCCAATTCAGAAATTCTGTTTACAGAATTTGCAGATTGTGCTTTGAGATTAGAAATATTGGCTTTAACAGATTCTTTTTCGTTAATTAGTATGGCTGCTTCGTCTTCCAATTGAGATCCTCCGTTAGCTAAAAATTGAGATCTCAAGGCTTCGTATTCTCGTTGACCTTCAGCTGTCACTGACGAAGATGATGATGAGACGCTGGCTGCAATCTTATTCTGGAATTCAGTATACATTTTGTCAGCCTCTTGGAGATCTCTTTCTGTTTGAGCAAGTTGTTTCTTCTGTCTGTTGTAATCTGTCTTGATGTCATTGATCTTGTTTTTGATTTGGCTGATTTTAGTAGATGTAGCTCTTTTATTTGCTTCAACGGGGATCAAGTCTCTTTTGCTAGATTCTACTTTAATGGCAATGTTGTCAATTGAAGATGAGTGTTTCTTTTCTTCAAGAGAAAGTTTTGAGTATTCAGCCATTTCCTTCTTCAAAGCCTTTGTTTCAGTGCTTAACTTCTTTTCTGTATCCTTTAGTTCCTTTTTCTTATAATTGAGTTCATCAATAGACTCAAAATGCTTTCTTTCGTTGTGGAATAATTTGTACAAGTTTATCTTTTTGATAGTTTCAGCCTTGTCATATAATTTCAGTTCGAATTCACGTTGTTCTGCCATTTGTTCTTTGTATTGTTTGGACTCTGAGTTTAAGGTTCTTTTTCTAGAGAAGACAGAATTCGAGAGTTCGTGAGCTTTTTCCAATTCTTCGGTGAGTTCTTCATATTCTTTTATGAATTCTGCAGATCCACTAATAGTTTCGAGCATTTCAGTTAAATCTTTAGATGATTGTGATGCGATTTGTTCAACGTCACCTTGAAAAACAAGGAAGTTTCTTGCCTTTATCAAGATATTTTCTGCTTTGAGGACCATCGAGTAGTTCAATGCTGTTACCGATTGGTTATTAATTCTGTATTCGCTTGCCCCACTAGCTGTTATAGTTCTCTTCATAAGTAAGACCTCTCCATCATCTTTTTCATATGTAGCAGTAACATGAGCTCTTGTTGGATCTAAGTCCTCCGTGGAAATAGAAGTGTCATTAGCAGAACCAGTCTTCCTACCTCTATAGATCAAATCCTTCATGTTTTGAGATCTTAAATGGGATGATTTAACTCCTAACACAAATGATATAGCATCCATCATATTCGATTTACCTGCACCATTAGGACCAATAATCGATGTAAAAAATGATGTCCCAAATCCAATCGATGTAGTACCTCTATATGACTTGAAATTATGTAACTCCAACCCCGTTAATCTACCCATTATTAACCTATTATCAATTCCAGTTACTTGTATCCAAAAATATTTTACGCGTATCAAAGAAAAACGCGTTGATAAAATCAAATATCAGGTCACGTGCTATCCAAATGTGTCAAGATGATTCATGTATTACATAACAATCCGAATTAGGAATTGAGATTAAAGCCATTGAATTATGTGGAGACTCAAAGATTATAATTGTGGATTAGCAAGTTGAGTATGATGAGTTATTCAGAGAAGTATAGTTTAATTGAAAGTGATGATGAGGATGTTTATTTTCCTCCTGGAAGTAAGCTGGTTGCTTTAGAAGATGAGGAAAATACCCAAGGATGTACATCTATTTCATCCATTCTTTCCACACCATTGTATGGCTTAGCTTCACAGTTCCGTCAATTAGTGGTGGGTAAGAAGGATGGTATCAATCTTGAAGAGTTCAGTGATGCTGATGAAGAGGAATCAGATGATGAGGAATTACAAGACTTGGACTATAACAATACTTTACCTGTCTCTTCATTAGATGCTGGTGATAAATTGGCTAAATTACGTGAATTAATGAAGCAACACAACATTGGAGTTTATATTGTTCCATCTGAAGACGAACATCACTCCGAATATACTGCTCTTGCTGACAAGCGTAGAGAGTTTTTGACTGGCTTTACTGGAAGTGCTGGTATCGCTATCGTTACATTGGATGACCCAGAAACCTTATCTGGTACTGCTGCCTTGTCTACAGACGGCCGTTACTTTTTACAAGCTGAGAAACAATTGGATCCTAAACACTGGAAACTTTTAAAGGCTGGAGTTGAAGGATATCCTTCATGGTTGAAGTTTGCAACTGATGGTGCTATTCATAATAAATTCAGTAATGTGATTTCTACTGACCCAAGGCTTATTTCTGTGGCTGTAGGAGAATATTTTGACAAGAACAGAACTAGTAACGGAGAAACATATGAGTTCAAACCTTTATTGGAAGTCAATCTTGTTGATGAATTTTGGGGTAAAGAAAAACCTGAAAGATCACTTGACCCACTTTTCCCATACACTATCGACTACTCTGGTGAAACCTCCAAACATAAAGTTAAGAGAGTTCGCTCGGAATTGAAGAAGCGTAGTGCTACACACTTGATTGTAACTGACTTGGATGAAGTTGCCTGGTTATTCAACTTAAGATCAACTTCGGACATTCCATTCAATACCAGTTTCTTCTCATATGCTATAGTCTCGTTGGATTCTATAACTTTATACGTCAAAAGTGAAAAGATTGATGACTCTTCATTGCAACACTTGAAGAAGGAAGGAAATAAATCACTCAAGATTAGAAGCTATGAAGAGTTCTATGATGACTTGAGTTTATTGAAAACTAGTATTGAAAATCCAAAATTATCGATTATCCTTCCTTCAAAGCTGAATGCTTCTTATGCTTTATTGAACACGATTCCACAGTCCCTTGCAAAGGCACAAATAGTGTATGAATCCGTTGTTTCTCTATTGAAAACTTACAAGAATTCAACAGAGTTGAAGAATGCTGAAATTGCTCAACAAAAGGACTCCTTGGCTATCATCATTGCAATTGCATGGTTGGAATACCAATTACTTCACAAGAAGAAGACTATCACAGAATATAAGTTTGCTCAAAAGATTTATGCTATTAGAGCAAAGTTCCCCAACTTTAAAGGATTATCTTTTGAATCTATTGCATCCTCTGGTGCAAACTCTTCTTCACCTCACTATTTTCCAACAAAAGAGAATCACTCGGTAATTGATCCAAAGCAAGTCTTCTTGGCTGACACTGGTGCTCAATTCTTAGAAGGTACAACTGATATCACAAGAAGTTTCTTATTTGACAAGAGAGGCTTAACCCCAGAATTACGCAAGCATTATACTTTGGTATTGAAGGGTCACCTTGGTGTAGCAGTTGCAAAGTTTCCTCCAAACTCGAGAAACACAGGTGCTATTTTAGATGCTATTGCCAGACAACCTTTGTGGAATGAAGGGTTAGACTTTAACCATGGTGTTGGGCATGGCGTTGGATCGTTTGGTAACGTCCATGAAGGACCTTTGGGAATTCTGAGCACAAGCGGTGGACCTCTTAACGACTCCTTGTTTAAGAAAGGAGGAATATTGAGTGACGAACCAGGCTACTACGTGGATGGTGAATATGGTTTCAGAATCGAAAGTGAATTGGAAATAGTGGAACTTGATGATAAGTTTGGTAAAACTAGAGGAGGAAAGAACTACTTGGGTTTCAAATACTTAACACAAGTTCCATTCTCAAGAAACTTGGTTGATAAGAGATACTTGAGTGAAATCGACCTTCAATGGATTAACGGTTATCACAAGAACATTAGACATCTCTTTGCTGAAAAGTTGTGGGAGTTTGGTGACCGCAGAGCTTACAAGTGGCTCTTGAGAGAGACGAGACCTTACTAGCACAGTCAATTTTATACAATCATAATTCCTATCTATTATTAAACATTATTATTATAACTAAGATTGTCTAAATGTAGTCTTCAACAACTGCGGAAAACCTAGTGATTTGCCCCTCTCAGTTTTAGGGGCAGGCTTTTGAAAGCTTCCTGGCTTTCTTAAACCACTTGGTCTGGAAGGTGAGGTTGGATTAATGTTAGTTCCAAAATTAGCTTTGTTAGAAATGAATGGGGAAGTTGTGGGTAACTTTAACGCTGGGTTCTCAACTCTATTCAAATTAGTTGGGATTAATGCTGGTGGTGAGTTTGAACTTCCAGGTTTCTTGTATAGTGGCATCTTCAATGAAGAGTTGGAGTTCCAAGCTGAAGATCCGGTCGACAACGAGTTCCTTATTTGGTCTAAATTGGTGGCTATCTTAGTATACGAGTCACGGTCATCATTGATATTCGTGAGCCTGGATCTTTTGGCTGTACCAGTGCTGTGTGAACCAGGTCTTTTTCTGTCATGTCCTAAATCATTCAACAGAGGGTCTACGACAGTTTCGTTGTCTTTTGAAGTATAGTCTCCAGTAAAATACAACGAGCTTTCGTCTTTATCATTCTGTACTCCTTTAGAGAGCGTAGCGATTTTCCGATGGTTCCCTGAACTTTGGATGCCTTCCATTATCGTAGACAATATTGAGGATATAGCTTGTTCTACTTGATCTTGATCTTTGAGCTGTCTGCTTTCGGCAAACAACGCAGCTGTTGCAGCTGTTGCAGCAGATGTGGCTGTCAAGACTATATTTGGGTCTTCATTGTGTGCAAAACCTGATAGCATATTGAAGATATCAGTCACTGGTTGCTTCAAGCCAACATCGTCAGCTAGTCCATCGTCTTTCCCTATAGTGTCATCTGATTGATTTCCACTCGAATTACTTTGCTTACCTTTCCTTGCGATACGCTTTTCTTTACGCGTATTAAACTCTGAATCAATCCATTCCTTTTTCTTTGGAGTATCAGCTTCTCCAAATAATTGTGTAGCCTTCTTCCATACCCTTGATCTAAGATCATTGTCTTTGTTCCGTTCAGCGTTTTCTTCCCTCCACTTCTTTTTCCTAGCTCTATTCTCGAGTCTGATCATTTCCTTGATGTCTTCATATTCTTTAGGTTTCGTTTTAGTTGCTGGAGTTGAAAATCCACGCCTGGAATTTTGAGAATAGCTGGCAATTGCAGTCACCACAGATTTACTAAAGTTGGAAATTACCTCGGATGAAATCTTAGGCATTCCAGACAAGTTCATCTTTTCAAGAAGTGTTAAAGTACCATTGCTTTCGGGTTTGGAATCAAATTGCTTCAAAACAGTTTCTATTAAAAAGCACGCCTTGGTGTTATCTTTAGAAATTGGCTCCTTTGTTTCAAGGTAGTTCTTTGCTAACATCAAGGATTTGATAATGGTAGATTTTTCCTTTTCGTTATTTTGGTAAGAAGCTAACACATTTGCAACAGAAGAGGCATCAGTAAAAGCATGGTTGGAGTCTGTGCGAGATTCTGAAGTCAAGATATGTGTCATTTCTTTAATGGCACTTAAAACATTTGACTTTGTAGAGCTTGAAGTGCCCTCCTGTGAAGTGATTGAGTTGATCACATTAGATATTTGAGATCTAATAGGTCCGGAATATGCTTTACTTGCCTTCAATGCCTCATCTAGAGATTCTATCAGGGAGTAGTTTCTTCTTGGGACGTATGACATATATGATCTGTGGAGCGCAAGAGTTTCTGCTATAGACAATTCTTTTCTTCTAGGCTCTCCATCATCAGAGGTTCCTTCTCTGGCACTATCGGTTGTAGTAGCTTGAGAATAATCAGAAGAAAATGACTTTCTAGATGGTTGTGGTACATAAGTTGGAGGTCTTGATTTGTATCTATTCTCCGGAGTACTCAATGCAGGTGGTTTGGGAGTGGTTCCTTTAAATGCTTTCAAAGGTTGCAGGTCGCTTTGCTTGGGTACGTCGTTTTCTATTTCCAAGTCAGCGAGTAATTCGTATGGATTTTCCATAGCCATGTTCAATGCATTCTGCCATATATCATTCATTTTCAAGTCTTCCAAATCGGTTTCCTTTGATATCGAGGAACGGCGAACTGTACTAGAAAATCTACTACCATCGTCGCCATGTCTATTGAAATATTGGGGTCTTGATAAGTTACTGGTAGTTCGGTAACCTTCATCTTTATGTGCTTCATTCTCAAAATGTTCGAGAATATTGTCATCAATCTGTGGAATATTTAATGAGTTGTTCTGTTTGTTGTTGGCGTCGTTCTCTTCCGACAAGTGATCCTGCACTTGGTTGGTGATTTCTAATGCCAATTCATTCAATGCATTTCCCGAGATCGTCGATCTGATATCTTCAGTCTCACTTTCTCTGCCTGAAATTTGATTGATCACTTGCAGTACAATCTTAGAAACGTCCACTGATTCCGATGTCAGTGATTGATGAAGTGAATGTGAGATTGAGTCCTTGGACCTGTTAATTATAGCTTTCAATGCTTCTGTATCCACTATCTTTGCTATACCTGGTTGCGAATCTTTGGTCTCTGATTGGTTTTCTGTCATGGCCTTCTTGAAAGATGCTGAAATCATCGCAGTAAGCTCATCGTCTTCTGTAGACTTTGGTTCTTGTTGTGGTTCTGGATCTTTTTCTTCAGGCAAAATACTTTTGAATGCATTTCCTATAGCCTCGTTCAAATCTAAGTCATCGGAACTTGACTCCTCAGCGGATTCATCAAGTTGGTGGAGTTCTTGATTTGAAGATGCTGGCTCATTATTTATTTCATTCTGGAACATACTTCCCAATGCATCGCCGATAGCATCCTCCAACTTTGTATCGTCCGTTTTGTCCAACTCCTCGTTCTTGTTTGGATCATCTTCCATTGTGAATGTGTTACCAATTGCGCTATTCAAGTCATAGTTAGATTCTTCAGTATTTTCATTGTTTTGATCTTTGTTGTCTTGTTTCATAGCATCAACAAATGCAAGACCAATAGCATCGTCCAATTCTACTTCTTCATCTTCTTCTTCTTGTTCTTCCTCTACTACTACTTCTTGTTGATCATCAGTTCTCTTTTCTGAGGGTTCATCTTGTTGTATAACTTCATGAGCTTCTGGTTCCGTTGTTTCATCAGGATTCCCATTTTTCAATAAATCGGCAAATGCATTACCGATCGCATCATTCAAGTCTTCATCGTTATCATTATCATTTGAATGTAGTTCCTCTTTTTTTTCATGAGCTATAGTTTCTTCGTTCTCATGAAAAGCGTCAGCGAACGCATTCCCTATTGCTGAGTCGAGGTCTTCATCATCATGTTTGGATTCTACTTCATTGAATGCGTTACCAATTGCATCATTTAGTGACGTATCTTCTGCTGTTTCCAATTGGTTATTTGTTGTTATTTCTGAATATTCATGATTACCTATAGGTAAAGGTTCAGTGTTTTCAGTAGCAAAGTGATTGCCAACATTTTCATCTCCTACTTTAGAAGTCTCTTCAGTAATTGCTTCCAAACCTGCTTCAGCACTTGCTTCATTGAAAGCATCAACAAATGCATTTCCTATTGCAGCATTCAAATCATCATCATCATTATCAACATTGTTCTCTTCATTTGTATGATCTGCTAATCCAGTTATATCTTCTGTGAAATTGTCTTGTTTCTCTATATGGGTATTCTCATACGAGTTGTGATCATCTCCTGTTTGAGAATGCAGAACCTGGTCCTGAACCTGCGCTAGTTCATCATTCTTATTATGTATATCAAACTCAAACTTATCAAAAACATCATCGATAGCATTTTTGAGATCGTCAGGAGATCCATCTTGTTGGTCATTACCAGCATCCTCACCACTTTTAATAATTGCAGCTTCCTTATCATCATGACTAAACTCATTTTGATCATTTTGCAGCAATTGATCTGCATGAGAATTCGCACCTAGTGAAGTCAATGAGTTTGCAATAACCAGATTGAGATCTAACTCATCTTCAATATTAGAGAACTCATCATCATCTCCATCCTTATTTCTATTGCTGCCATCTGAGTGATCTATCTTCTCGATAGTATCACTAGGCATAACTGTATTTCGGAGTCTCTTAACCCTATATGTTTCTCGGATTTGTCTCGTGGATGTGACTGTTTTTCATGTTTATTATTGATCTCTTTTGTTATTCCTTTACTGGTCGATGGCCCACACGTGCTACCACACGTGCTCTATATATTTTTATCATAATATCGCACATTTCAAGAATAATTATTTACCGTAAAACCTAAAAAAGTATAAAGTTTCTAAGGGTCCCTTGGTTCTTCGTCTAATAATCTGAAGTTAATTACCAAACCCACGGAGCCATGACCCACACCTTCGTAGCCGTTGTGCTTGACAACCCAGTTAAAGTTATCTAATTTTTCGTTTGCGTACTTTGATGCATCGATGTCGAAGGTTCTACCTGCGATAGTTGGTATCATGATTGCGTATTTCGAGTCTGCCATTTTGACCAGAATGGTGTCAAATACCATTCTGTAGGATGTGTCTTTGCGGAATTCGAATTGTTGGCAGTTATTCTTTTTAGTGAAGAATGATTTGCGTGGCCCTGCAGTTGAAGGGATGGCGATGCCCAGGTCTCCGTTTTCTGCCAAGTTCTCTTCGTAGTCTCCTCCTCCATAGCCACCTGCATAATTTGCAGGTGGCAATTTCGATGGCTTGTTATTTTTATTTAATGTGAGGTATGTGATACTGCTCAATACCAACCCGTATAAAAATGGTTTATCACAGTAGATGTCACCTTGGAGGGTGCTATTAATGAATCGGGTGAAGATTTTGAGGCCTGTTGACAACAACATCGAAGGTACATAATCTCTAATAGGTACGCTGAAGTCATTTCCAAATAATAATGAAGATCCATTTAATGGTTGATTTGGTGTAAAGTTTATAGTCAACCGTAAGTTGTGTTGCTCTCTTTCATCAACAACATCTTTACTGTTTACAGGTTCACCATTGAGGAACGCGGCATCGCCCATTCCATAACAACTGTTAGATAAGTGGGGCTTAGAGCCGTCGAAGTTCTTTATGTATACTTTAAGATTGAACACTCCAAGTTCGGATTCCACTTCGACACTCTGGTTCGTATTAACAGGCACAATTTTGCGCTCCGTACCGTAATCACTCGATACACTAACTAACAACCGTTTTATCATGATTCCTATTCAATCCCAATTCCTCTAGATCTCGTAGATGTGTACAATTTTATAAAAAAAACATTCACCTGCTGTGCCTTCGAGGCTATATCCGATCTCCATACGCGAATGATGTTGCTACAAAGGTACCCCAAAAAAAGCTTAGAAAAAAAGGTTTCGTAAATAGTGCCGCAAAATACCCAACAATACCCTCTATATACAAAGGGATTGTTGCTCGTAGAATCATCCGAACTTTGGTTTGCACTTGAAAAAGTTCTCGTGAACCACGTTGGTGACTGTTGCTTGCTCCAATGTTTGTTTCTTATCAGCAGCAGTGAATAAAAAAAAAAAAAAAAATATGCACACGTATATGCAAACTCACGTGCAAACATTAATATACAGTTAACTCTGATTGTGACTTGAATGGAGGGGTGGGAGTTGCTCCTCCACGCTAAGAAAGTGTAGGATTGGGTTGCTGCAACAGAGTTCGGTACATCCGGTCCCAGTGCTTCCATATGGAGAGAATCTAAATAGTTAAAATGGGCGGAACTAAATTGTGGAGAACGGATCTCCTGGTGATACCGGTCTTGGTCGCCCCCAAGTAGTAGCTGATTATATCGGCATTAGTAAGTGATATGAAATTGATTACTTATAGAATATGTGAATAGAACATTAACGATTCTGGAGTGTTTGAGAATTATGACGAGGGGGGTCATCTATATAGGTTCGTTCGGGAGAATTGTGTATATTACATAACTTACTATTTATTGTATGTAGTCTCAACAATTTTCGGTTGAGACTCCCCCATATAAATTTAAGTGCTTGATTTTCCACACGTTTGGAAAAAGTTATAAAAGCTTCTTTATCAATAGTAAAAGCCTCATACATACTATGTCCTCCAACTCCTTAGAACAATTGAAAGCCACCGGAACAGTTATTGTTACCGACACTGGTGAATTCGAGTCGATTGCCAAGTACACTCCTCAAGATGCTACCACCAACCCATCGTTGATTTTGGCTGCTTCTAAGAAGGCTGAATACGCCAAGTTGATTGATATTGCTATTGAATACGCTAAGCAAAAGGGTGGAAACGCTTCTGCTAGCGAAAAGGCTTCAATTGCCTTGGACCGTTTGTTGGTCGAATTCGGTAAGGAAATCTTGCAAATTGTCCCAGGTAGAGTCTCTACTGAAGTCGACGCTAGATTGTCTTTCGACAAGGAAGCTACCGTCAAGAAGGCAATTGAATTGATTGCTTTGTACAAGTCGATCGGAATTGAGAAGGAACGTGTTCTTATCAAGATTGCTTCTACTTGGGAAGGTATCCAAGCTGCTAGAGAATTGGAATCCAAGCACGGTATCCACTGTAACTTGACTTTGTTGTTCTCTTTTGTGCAAGCCGTTGCTTGTGCTGAAGCCAACGTTACCTTGATCTCGCCATTCGTTGGTAGAATCTTGGACTGGTACAAGAAGAGCACTGGTAAGGAATACGATGCTGAATCCGACCCAGGTGTGGTCTCTGTCAGATCTATCTACAACTACTACAAGAAGTACGGCTACAAGACTATTGTCATGGGTGCTTCTTTCAGAAACACTGGTGAACTTAAGGCTTTGGCTGGTTGTGACTTTTTGACTGTCTCTCCAAAGTTGTTGGAAGAGTTGATTAACTCTTCTGAGCCAGTTCCACAAGTATTGAACGCTGATTCGGCTTCTTCCCTTGACCTCGAAAAGGTCAGTTACGTTGATGACGAAGCTCAATTCAGATTCTTGTTCAACGAAGATGCCATGGGAACTGAAAAGTTGTCCGAAGGTATCAGAGGTTTCAGCAAGGACTGTGTTACATTGTTGAACCAATTGGAAGCCAGATTCTAAGCTATCTATATATGTTTTGTGTCTCTCTCAATATCTTAACGAAGTAATTGACTAAATCATTTGTAATGTGTATACTACTGGTGATCTATCATTAATGTCTGTATTATTACTAAAAGTTGTATAACAAAAAAATTCATTACCCGGATTAGATACGATTGTAAGTTATAATGACGAGTGATCTATAACCGAATATTCCAATAAATATCAACTATGACTAGACCAGAAACGATAATAACAGATGCTCCTGTAGCTCCGTATCCTATAACGATCCAATCCGAAGTGATTTGTGGATTTGGAAGAGGATCATCTGACTTGGGTATCCCCACTGCAAATATCCCAATTAATAATGAATTAAATAAATTGGAAACAGGAATTTACTATGGGTGGTGTCAACTTGTGCCCAACAAAGAAGCAACAGCAACGTCTACAAAGAGAAATGACGGCTGCGAAGTTGCTGTCAATAATGGGATAAATTTGAGTGCCATCGAATTGAAAAGTTGGCCAATGGTCATGTCCATAGGATGGAACCCATTCTACAACAATAAAGAAAAGGCTGCTGAAGTACACATCATACACAAGTTCCAAGATAACTTTTATGGTGCAAACATCAAGTTTAACGTTTTGGGTTACATTAGACCAGAACTTAATTACACAACAAAAGAAGCACTTATTGATGACATCAATTTAGACATAAAGATAGGCTTGGACATCCTTGAAAAGCCTGACTTCATGAAATTTCGTGATTCATTTGATTGATTGATAAATTATCGTCCCATTAGCTGATAAGCTATAGATTATTAGAACCAAAGTTATTGTATAGATTACTCTAAAGAAATAGAGAGAATTATAGATATGGATATAGATCTTATTATACCCTCTTATCATAACTCACCCCCGATTGTTGTGTAGTAGGTAGCAGTAGTTATCTCACCTCTAATCAATCATTTATAGGTTGCTTAACCTGTATATAGAATAGCAATTTTCAACCATATACGAATCATGTTCAAAGAGCTCAACTTTAAAATAGAATATAGATCAGTATAGAGACTTGACCAGATGAATAAAGGAATGGTAAATTGGTTGCATCGACTAGTTCCTTTTGTTTCATTTATTGCAGTTGCTTCCTTGGTAATCTTATACGCATTTAATTTTCTTGAATCTGATAAGAATAATAATGACTTTCTGCAACAAAAGTTAATTAACCATGGAGAGTGTTCATTCCCATCCACTAAGTCTACACACAACCATTACTGTCGAATAATCAGAGAAAACTGTGATTCTCGCTATTATGCCATTGCAGAATACTACTACTGTCATGCACCTTCACTCTATAATGCAGTACTCTTATCATTATTAGTGTTCGTGTGCTTGGTAGTGATCTTAATATCATTGAGTATCCTTGTATCCGATTACTTGTTCAGAAATCTCCATGAGATGTCTTCCATTCTTGAAATCAGCAGTGATATACTAGGATTTGTACTCATCCCTATTACCAATGCAATCCCTGACTTAATTAATTACTACATTATTCTAGATTCAGGATCTAATGATTTGGTACTAGGTCAAATATTTGGTTCCGTTCAAATCATGCTCACCATTATTATAGGAACAATCAGTGTTTTGAACTCTCCATTCGAGGTTATAAATCGCAAGAACTTGTTTATTGAAATGACTTGGGTCTTCTTCACCTTCCTGGTGTTTCTGATTATACTACTCGATTCGAAAGTCACTTTGACTGAATGTCTCGTCATGATAGTGGTATACATCTTATACGTTTGTTATTTGAATTGGAACAAAAACGAAAAGCCTATGGTTGACATTGAAGTACGAATCGATCCACCTACCAACTTTGAAAGTTCGTTATCACTACCAGATTCTTTTAATCTTCCTTCTCCTCAAAAATCACACGAGTCATACAACTTTGAAGATGCTTTAAGTATTATATTACCACACAGTCCTTCTTCTACAAGCAGGGGTTCGTCACCTCAAAAAACTCCAGAACCAGAATCCCTTATCTCTGTGGTCGAAGAAGACTATGAACTGTCAATTGAATCCGAACCAAAAGACGATTCGCCAAATGGTTTACAACTGTTGGCAAACATCATTGACATAGCTTGTTTGATCTTGATTCCAATCTCACACACTGATGGGTTTGAAAGATGGAGGTTCGAAAAATACTACAACAGTAAAACCTTACTTTACAAGCTTTGGTTTGCTATCGAGATTCCCATGTTGATTAACTACCTGATGATCCAACTTCCTATCACAGACATGATACCAGTGGTGTTGTTAGTTCTAGTGCTCGTATTTGGATTAGCACCAGCATTATCCACTTCAATCTCAACTCCGTTCGTCAATGGAACAGGGATACTTAACAGTATTTTGATAGTTTCATTCATTTCCAAGGTGGTTCTTATGCTTTTGAAAAACTTTGGTTTGATATGGAACATATCTGATTACTTATTGGGACTCTTTGTTTTCTCAATCAGTAACTCTACTAACGACATTATTACCAACGTCACCATCTCAACAAAAATAGACCCCATTTTAGGTATAAATGCTTGTTTAGGAACTCCACTTCTTCTTATCATGCTTGGTTTGGGAACCAGTGGAGCTGTCATCATACTTCGAAATAACGGAGAACCACTTCGCTTCCATTTAAAAAGAGAAGTGGCCGCAAGCATCATTGGTTTGTTGGTGATGATAACAATTTACATTGTGTACCTTCCGTACAACAAGTGGGTGTGGGATAAACGTATAGGATACATGGGGATATCATTCTTCTTTATAATGGCTTTCGTTAACCTTCTGTTGCTCTAACAAGCCACAATATGACGATAAAGATCGAAATGATATAATTAACGATTATGACTTTTTAATGATAGTTTTAAATATCCAAGCTGATTGTAGGAATTGTAAGAATATGATCTGCATGCTCATTGCTGCAATATCGAGTTCAATTCGTCATCATAATCTTTTACGAAATCGAACGGTTTTGGTTCTTGAACTTGTACAAGTTTTCCTAATGCTTCACTATAAGCTTGTGAATCACTATATGTCAGTTTGAGATCTTCAAAAAACTTCTCCTTTTGTTCATGTTGAATTGACCCAAACAATAAAATGAATTCGAATATCCATTCCCCTTTTGTTTCCAATAGTATCTCTTTAAGCAATGTTAAAAGATATTCATCATCACTAGGGTTTAAGATTCTTTCAATGTAGATCAACTTCTGATATATAGGAATCGGAATTGAAACATTTGCAGCCATGTAGGAAACTATAAGATCTTTAGCTTTAGCATAATTCTCCAACACAATGTGTATATCAACAAGCTTCAAAAGTAGTTGATAATGGTTACTGAAGGAATATCCCCTTATTAAAACATCAATTGCCTTCATATATTGTCTTGAGGCAATGAAGTAGTTAGCATACTTAATCCAAGAGCTGGGATATAAGCTTGTGGATAATAAAAATCTTTCAAAACCTAGGAGTACAATTTCTTCAGGATACTGTTTAATTTTGAGAAAATCAATGTACTGCGACCAGTTATCTTGTTGCTGGATCAGCAAGTACTTGACATCAAAGTAGGGTCGTGTTATAAGTTTCTCATATTTGAACAATTCGTATACTTTATATTGTGTGGTAATGAACACATCAGTGAATATTTTCTTTAAAGACAGTGAGGCTGCCTTAGGTTCCATTTTCGAGTATTTGGGTAAATCCTTTTGCGGCACTAAACTCGTCAAAAAGGACCTGTACTCTTCATCTTGTGGTGAGTCGAATTTGCCCAAGTCTGTTATCAACTCCATAAACTTCTTGAATACTTGCTCGTAATGATAAAGTGGGATTTCGATGATAATTCTGTACAAGATGCCTAGCTTCAACTTGAACTTGGGTGGATCAACGTATCTGAAGTCTTCAAGGAATTGTATATACAACAGGTAGAACTCAAAACTGTGAAAGTGGTTCCCTATCTTTCGCTTTGCAGTTTCAAATAGCGTAGATATTTCACCGACATTATCACTAGCTGTGTTGATTTTGAATTTCAAGTATCCCATCCAGATTTCAATAGAGTATGACAAATATTGCAAACTCCTCTGGTAAACAAGTTCTGCTTCGGTGGTATTACCCAACTTAAACTCCCATTCAGCCAATCTGATCCAGTATGTAAATAACAATGGGAATTTCTCTAGGAATCGTTTGTAAGTCAATCTTAAAGTTTCAACTTGTTCTTTGGGTGTAGACTTATTGATACCATTCTTGCTATTATTTTCTGCACTCTTTATCAATTTCTCCCAAAGAGATAGATTATCGGGATCTGAAAGAAGTTCTATAGACGTCTTTGACCATTCTTGATTCTTTCCATCCATTTCAGTTGACGCTTTTGCTTGTAACTTCAAAATTTAACATTAAGATCAAAGACTGCACAATGTACATTTTTAAGATGGGATGTGATAAAGTATGAGGTTGTGCCGTTCGTTTCTAGTGAACTGATTGATACTATAGATTATCATTGACGTATATTTACAATTAGCAATGACTTAGTTTACTGTTTATATGATAGTCTAGAGATTAGTGTGTCAAGGAGCAGTAGTTTTGTTGTTAAATGTTTCTAGTGTGTATAACTCTGTGAGAGGTTTGATCTACCATTACCTCAAGTATAAGCTATAATACTATTATCAATTCAATAAAGTACATGTCTATTCTTTTGAAACTGCTTGGTTGTTAAAATAGACTCGATAATAATAGTTCCAGTAGAATTCTACTCAATCTACACATTCAACTCATTTAAAGTTTGCAATATTTCAAAAAAATTGATCAATATTTGCAATAATATCATCTATAACTCAAGAGGTGTCGACATACTACAGTTTACAAAACACATCAGCCAAGCATTCTTACCATATTATCTTCTAACTCTTTAATCTATGGTAAGTATTCAAATTATTTGCATGGTTTAAGATACTTCACCTTGTGCTCAGAATTTTGCAACCCTCTTCATCTCACCTTTGTGAATTTTTCATACGAAAAATCTACGAATCCAATCTCATCCTACAACCACTCATAATGTCAGACGACGAACTTAGTCTTGAAGGAGGTCTTTTTGACGAACCTGAAGGATACTTACCTCCTACTAAAGAGGCTCATTTTGCTAAATATGAGAGAAAAGTGGCAGCTGAGCCTAAAGATGTGACCATACGTTTAGTTGGTAGTTCACCACTTTGGGGACATTTATTGTGGAATGCAGGTATCTACACAGCAAACCACTTGGATAAACACGCTCTGAAGTTGGTTAAAGGGAAGAAGATTTTAGAGCTCGGAGCTGCTTCTGCTTTACCTTCTTTGATTTGCTCATTGAATGGAGTTTCCAAGGTCATTTCTACAGACTATCCAGATGTAGATTTGATAAGCAACATAGAATGGAACTTTAACAACTTGCTTGAAGAAGGACGTATCACTAAAGAACTGTTTGAAGTTAAGGGGTATATTTGGGGTAATGACGTGAAATCCTTGATCTACGGTGAAGACAATAAGAAAGACACCATTACAGAAGAAGACAAGTTCGACTTGATTATCTTATCCGATGTTGTTTTCAACCACACAGAGCACACCAAATTGTTGAATACTTGTAGAACCGCATTGAAAAAGGATGGCCAATGTTTGGTGGTGTTCTCCCCGCATAGACCATGGCTTTTGGAAAACGACTTGGAATTCTTCACTACTTGTGAAGACTTTGAATTCAAAGCTGACAAGATCGAGATGGTAAACTGGAAACCAATGTTCGAAGAGGATGACGAGACGATTGAGGTGAGAAGCA
The DNA here is from genome assembly GCA_030568835.1 of Kodamaea hsintzibuensis (nom. inval.). Taxonomy (NCBI): domain Eukaryota; kingdom Fungi; phylum Ascomycota; class Pichiomycetes; order Serinales; family Debaryomycetaceae; genus Kodamaea; species Kodamaea hsintzibuensis (nom. inval.). Next base: position 152,873 of record JAJMJA010000013.1, read on the forward strand.
GAGTGTATGCTTACTATTTAAATCCTCAATGGTAAGTTTCATTTTATAGAGATTTAAACGTTAGATCAACAAACACACAATAAAACGAATAGAAATAAACCATACATTCTACAATAAAATCTTACAGTACTTCACATTGCGAAGTTACTACATGTACAATATCACTTTGCCTTTGAAACCTTACAACTCATTGAGTGTAAAAACATCGAGCATAGTAACCTTTGTTTCTAAAATAAAATCTTGTATTAGATTACACCTGTCACGCAACCCACCGCTTATTGAGAAGCTGGGGATGGGTTCATCTTTCTCTTACCGTTAGTCAAAGTAACGTTGACGAATCTTCTAGTGTATAACAATCTCTTGTAAGCTCTACCCTTTGGTTGCTTTGGCTTCTCAGCCTTTTCGACCTTTGGAGTTTGAGACTTAACCTTACCGGCACGAGCCAAGGAACCGTGAACTTTACCCTATTACTTGTTAGTATATGTTGTGCAAATTATCAAATTATGAGTACTGTTTGCCTTTCGCCACTATTACCACTATTGCCACTATTTGCCATTCAATTTAGTTCAACATTTAATGAGCAAGTCTTATCACTTTTCATATTCATTTGATGCCCGTTGATTCAGTATAACAGTAATAACTCATTCATAGGCCATTCGACCATCATTCCAATCTACATACCATATTGTATGATTATTTAATAAAGTATGTTTGAAGAAGGAGAAGTTCTATAAACTGAAGAAAAATTTTCGAGAGTTTCCCTCGCGACTCCACTATTTGGTACACGTGACCGGAAAAGGAAGTTGTATCACGTTTATTTATTTTTTGTAGGGGCAGAGCCCTATTTTAATAGTCCTTGTTTCCTGTACATAATGGCGACATTTAAAACGACAGAAAATTGACGCGTAATTTGTTATTCGCTTGTTAACATAAGTAAATGACACTTTAATGAAAGAAGGTTTCGATACACATAAACACAACTCGCTTATTTAAAATAGCCTTAATTTGAGATGCTGTGCATCACTTACATAAATCATAAACGTACATAAATCATAAAACGTTAACCTTATTAAATGAAATTTCCAAAGTGATCTTTGGCAATTGTAATTTTACTATGATCAAGATGACGACGAACCCCATAAATGAAGTGTTCGGTTGTTTCCAGAGCAACGCGTGTCGGTAGAAGTATTCCACTTTGAAAGCACGAGTACAATGGTACTTGGCTTTGCTGGGGGTGATGCTGTTTTAACTCGGCTGTGCACTGAGGATTGAAATTATGTTGCCTTTATGGCAAGACCAAACGTTACCAAGATGAGTGCAATTACAAATACAATCAATGCCAAGATGGCCAACCTTGTAGCAGGGAAGTGGTTCTTGGTAAGCATAGTTTGTACTTGGAAGTACCTTGAAAAGCCCAAGATTATAGTTGCAATCCCCAATACTATGAATGTGGCTCCAAGAGGTTTACCATATTGTTTGACACCGCCATCCTGCGAGTCATTATTGAGTCTGAATAACTGAGTTACACCAATGCCAAGCGAGATGAATGAAAGAGATGTTCTTAACCATGCAAGAAATGTCCGCTCATTAGCCAAGTGGTCTCTTGCGACCGTTCCTTTATTCTCTAAATGAAGTGATTTGATTTGGTCAAAGAAGCTCGGCCCTTGTTCGACTGGTCTTGTCCTAGAACTTTCTTCTTGCGTGTTTTCTTGTTGTAGAAGCCTGTTCAGCTCTGCCGCTGTCCCATATCCCTGCCTCAAACTCATCCTGGTTGTTTCTAGCTTATGTAGAAGTGACTGTGTATTTACTTAAATCAGTAACCACAGTTTTACCTCCCCATTCGATACAACATGGCACGTGTAATCCGTCAGGTGGTCTGGAAAAACTATAGTTAGTCCGAGTATTTTTAGACTGCACCTAGATCATAATGTTTTGGCATATTATGGTCAAACGAGATGCTAGGTTGCAAGTTGATTAAGACTTGATATTCGTTCAACTTGACCATTTTTCGTTTGTGAAGTCTTGCTTGGGTTGCTATTCTTGTCATCTAAGCTTTCTGTTTTCTTGAATCGTGTTCGTGCAATGTTTTTGCTTGTTATTTTCCTCTACTTGGTGGCTGCGCGATTGCATAGTCGTCGAAGAAAAGAAATTTCAGCTTTTTGCAATTTTTTTCTTTAATTTTTTTTTATTTTTATTTGTTCATCCACCCCTTCCAAATGTACCTGTTGCTAAGTATGGTTGTTAGTAGATATAGATTAGAAAATGGTCCAATTATTTGCTGCACATCCACTCCTATGAAGATTTTCTACTTGTCAGATTCCAATGATATGTGTATTTCTATGAATCTAAAACCAAATGTGTCTGATGATATGACACAGTTTTCTCCAATCGCGACAAGATTTATTATTAAACTGTAGCTAAAGGAATGCAATGTACAATGCTCCCAATACCGCACCGTAAGCCACTCTTGACACGACTTTTTGATTTGTGTCGGCGATGAGTAATCTGTTCGGGTTGCCAGCACCTCCGGTGACGGTTGTGTGTGAGTACTGTCTGACGTTTCCAACGTCACCAGAGAGAGAGCCCATTCCAATTACACCGCTGGATGGCGATGCCACAGCGGAGTACATGGATGAAAACCCCTGTGAAAAACGAGACTGTGTGACAGTGGTTTGGCCATTAGCGTCTGTTCCAGTCACCCAGACAGATGTGGCAGGGACAGGAGTACTAGTGCCATCTCCAGTAGTGGTAGGATCTGGGTCTGCTGCAATGACAGCTCCAATGAGTGCCATAAGTATATATGCAAATTGTAAGACGTTCATCTCGATCTCAACGCTTACACTACTAATGAAAACTAATCCTTCCTCAAAGTGACTCAAGAATTGAGCGATATATATATAAATTGTGTATAAACGAAGGAAGGGAGGAGGGGCGATTCAACAAAAAATAAATAATACCACAGAATTTTTCATTTAGTACTATAAATAGGAAGGTACAATAACCCTGTGCGGACCAGGAGGCTCTTTACTACTATTGTACTCAGTAAGCACTTTTTATCTAGATTAAGGTTTTGTCTGCTTATTAACCATCTCACTTCCCTACGCACCAATATGCTTTGAGCTTATCGTTGACATGTTTTTGGGTGCACAAAACTAACCTTAGATGCTGTTGATTTCAATGTTTGGTACCAAGGTGAAACAAAGGTCTGGCAGTGTGTGAAAATTTTGTAGTAGGGGTCGGCTATGCGTTTACCAAGTGCAATTTCTGCGGTCAAGATTTCACTTTACTTGCAGGCACATCGGAGATACTTGGGTGGCTGTGCTTTGTGATTCGTTAGTGAAATCTGGTCATTTTGTCTTAGTGGTATCGCAAGCAGAATAGAATACGCGCAATGCTGTTAGGCGCACTGCTTGGCTTAGGCTATAAGCCTATGGGATCTACCATTCTATTTCATAAATAATCCTTGTTGCATGTAGTGGATGTGAATTCGTTTGTTTTTGGATATCAATGAGCAATCAATTTTCATGTAGAATGTCACTCGATTGTTATGTTTCATATGATGTGTAAAGGTCATCGCTCATAGCTTCCTCATATAAAATACTCGATAGCTGGTTTTTTTGACGGGATCGATCCCATTTCCTGGCTCGATGCATCAAACACCTTGTATTCTCTGTTTAATTCGTCATCTATAGCCAACACACTAGCGATGTTCCCGCATCGGTAGCAATAATTGGGTGCCAGCCATACCGTCACCAACTGCTGGTTGAACATCTCTTTATATCCTTCCATCACTAACTGGTGTGCACGTGCAATTAAGGAAATGTCATTTTGGCGCATGAACTTGGCTACCTCATTCTCCCCAAACAAGTATCCTGCTCCTCGCGGGCTGATTGCCCAGCCTGGAATGTCTTCTGGGTCTGACCAGAGTAAGTCGCACATTCCTCCTTCATGCGGAACCTCTTGTTTCCGGTCAAGTAACCGGATCTGGTCAATCGTTTCGATCCCAGGACTGAGACCCCCATGGATGCAAAAGACTCCGTTTTTCCCTCCAACAATTGCTCCAAGAGACAAGTAATCAAACACTTCACAACAATATCGCCATACATTTACAGACCCATACTTTCGTACACACTCATCGTAGAACCCGTATACCGTCGTGATTTGTCTAGACTCGTGATTGCCTCGTATCAACGTTATCCGATCAGGGTAACGCACCTTTAAACTCACCAATAGTAAAAACGACTCTAAGGAATAGAAGCCTCGATCAACGAAATCTCCCAAGAAAAGATACTGTGTTTGCGGACACTCTCCTCCTGTCTTGAATAAGGTGATCAAATCATGTAGTTGTCCATGAATATCACCACATATAGTCACTGGTGTATCTACATGTTGTATATTGGCTTCCCTCACAAGTAGTTCAATAACCTTTGAACAGAGCTCTTCCACGTCCGCTTCTGGTATATGCTTGCATTGCTTGATATTCTCTATAGTTCTATACGAGTTAGTATACGTTGGTATAGCCAGAATTGGTGTACATACTCATCCAAGTTCAACATGCTTGACCTTAGTTACGCGTATTTTTTTTTTCGACTCCACATCCAAATCTTAACAAAGAAAACAGAAGTTGACATCTTTGGTCATTATCAATGGCATAAACTATACACCTATACTCTCACTATTCAGAATATATCTATTCTAATATTACAAATAATACAATACGGAAATAAATGAGTTCACCTTCTCTATCCCCTTGTTGGTAAAGTATACTTCTGGAACGATTTTTGCAATTGTTTCCTTACCGTGATCTTCTGTGCTCCCACAAAAGAATCTATACTTACCTTGATAGCTCTGTTCAAGTCATTCTGCGATACGAAATCGCTCAATCTCATCTTTGCAAACAGCTCGGCAATTCTCAAAATACTTTCCAAGTGACGGACTGTGATTGGGAATGACCCTGTGGTGATCGATTCTCTTCTTAAATCAGCATACACTTTCGATACTTTGTCCATATCCATTTGATGTAACCTCGGCGTCACCTTGATTCTTGCGTAGTTGATATATTTGACGAGCATCTTCTGTGAAATAGGCGAGATTTCGTTCATTTTGGCATTGTTAACTTCCTCAATACGTTGCTGCCTCAGAAGCTTGGATTCTCCGTCTTCCATTTCTTCATCTTCTTGAATATCGACAATATCGTCGGTGTTAGCTGGATGTGATCTCATGTGTGAATCAACAACGAAATTTGCAAGTCTCTCATCCAGTTCAGGGTTCACCAAATCTCTGACAACACACAAGATATCGAAACGAGACAAGATCGGCTCTGTCAAGTCTACATTCTGTGACAATGGTAACGTTGAATTGTAACGTCCTCCATTCGGATTGGCTGCTGCAATAATTGAGCATCTGGCTTGAAGAGTAGTGACAATACCTGCCTTCGAAATCGAAATCGATTGTTGTTCCATCGCTTCGTGGATACTGGTTCTGTCTTGATCGTTCATCTTGTCAAACTCATCAATTAAACATGTTCCCTTATCTGCAAGAACAAGAGCACCACCTTCTAAAGTCCACTCCCTTGTAATTGGGTCCTTCCTCACACTTGCAGTCAAACCAACAGCAGACGCACCTTGACCTGTAGCGAAAACAGCTCTGTTAGCTGTCTTTTCCGCGTACTTCAATATTTGCGACTTGGCAGTACCTGGGTCTCCCAAAACCAATATATTGATATCACCTCTAATAGACAACTTCCCGTTGACATCCTTAGGAACACCCCCGAAAAGCGAACAAGCTACAGCGGTCTTAATATCCTTGTGTCCATAAATAGACGGAGCCATTGACGAGATAATCTTGTCAATAATCCCTCTTTCTTGTGAAAGTTTTCTGAACTCGCGTTCCTCCTCTTCTGTCCAGCCACTAGAATCAGACACTTCCTTTCTTTTCACTGAGTTCGCGTCAATAACTGTCGCAAACACAGGGAACCCATTCTTGGCATTCAAATTACCATCATAGTTATTCTTGTACACTCCGGTAACTTCAATTTCTTCGCCTGGCTTGGCTACATCCACCAAATCGGAGAGTAAAATAACCTCCCTATGTCTTGGTAATCTACCGGCAGGCACAGTTCCTGGTGCTTCTTGTAATGTAATTCTTTGGTAGTTACGGTACAAGGTTTTTTCTGAGTTGATACGGAATGGTCCCTTGGACTGACAATTGGTACAGAAGGAGATCCTCACCTCTGTGTTTGAATCTTGGACGAATGGTCCTAAAACACTTCCACATTTGAGACAGTCAAACTTGACATACTTGAGTTGAGGGAACACACCTGTTCTTCTAGTCACAACACCCGAAACCTTAATCAATTGGTTCAAGTTACTTTCTCTTAAGTCTCTCAAACTAAGTTGATTGGGGAAACTGGTAATTCTAACATGGATTTCCTGATGGATTTGCGAATAGTTGGGGTAATGTAATTCTGTGGCCTCCATTGCAACAATATCGAAAATCTTCAACATCTCAACAGGCGAAGTAGCCAAAAACAAAGCCAAGATGGCCTTGGAGTCAGCCAAGTGGTTGTATGATACTTCCAACGACTCTGCGTTGACTTCACCCAAGGTTCTAATTCTGGCACCGTAGACAGACCTACCCTTGTCGTCAGTGTATTCTAATAAGAAGGATTTCAATTCACGAGCAATCGATCTAGAAACAGCAGGCTGTACAATCCACTCCGTAATACTTGGAGCCTTGATGTCGGTCAAACTATCCAACGACAATTCTTCATTGAAGGGATCTATTTCAACGTCATCCAACATATCATCACCACCAATCATTCCATCGTCATCGATATCCTGTCTTCTTCTCCTTCTTCTTTGAATAGGTAAACCATATTGGTCCATATCGTCACCCATTCCATCTTCATCTTCGTCGTCCTCACCAATACCATCCATGAACGCTTGACGTCTTGATCTATTTCCTCCACTAGTTTGGTTTAAAATAGCATCACGACGGTTCATTTGTTGGTCAATTCTTCTACGAGTAGCAGCATCCATCTCCTCATAATCTGCTTCATCATCAATATTTCCGTCTCCCAAATCATAATGATCTTGTTCATCTCTATTCCGATAATCGTTCTCCATATTATCCATTAAATCTTCACCATCTTCTTCATCTGAAGGGTTCAAATCATTGAAATCGTTATGGATTTCCTCTTCCTCTTCATCATTCGCAAAGGGAACTGCGGGAGAAGAAGGTGGAAGTTGAGGACTTGAAGCCAACGTAGGTGAAGAAGGCTGATGAATAGATGATCTTTCATCCTCCTCCTCTGCTTGTCTTTTACGGCTTCTCTGTGACATGGTGTTTGAAAGTTGGAGTTTTTGAAAAATCAACGCGTTTTGTTTTTTATCCAATTACATTTCCTAATTGGGTGAAATCGAGATGGCTATGGAATGGTGTAGTGAGGATGTATGAATAGGTAGAGGAAGGAGAGGAGGAAGAAGAGGAAGAGTAGGAAGGAGGGAGAAAAGTCATAGGAGAATTGATGAACGAGAAGAGATTAGTGTGTGACTGTATTCAACGCAAAATCAGTTACACTTTGTCAGAGTGAGGTTGTAAGCCATATATATTACTTGAAGTGGATACGATAGCAAGTACTATATGTAACTTATTGTATTCTACCTAATATCAAATAAGAGGTAAAAAGAGAAATATTGTTGTAATGAGAATCCAGTTACTAGTATAACTTCGTTCATTCAAGAAGTTGAATTGTAGATGTAAACTGTGGTTGCAAAAAAGCTCGAGAGTGTATAACGCGTAAGACAATGTACGCACTTCGATGTGTGAAAGAAATTAACACTGGGTCTTGTAGAATGCTCTATTAAATATGTTTAATTTGAGTCTTTAATGCTATTGTGCGATTTCACCTATTTTGACAGCTAGAATTATCATGATACAGAAAGGTTTACCATTAGAGAGTACAATAAGTACTCCAAGATATTCCCCTTCTTAAAATAACACCTACTATAATATTAAATATTACACTTTGTATTTGCTAGACTATATAACTTATACATCCTTTCAGTCAAATTTGATTGCAAATAATCGTCATTTCCCAATTTTTATAAAAAATCAACCAAAATTTCAAAAATCATCAAGTAAACCTGCTTGAGGTTACTTCTTATGTTCATTTACTACCTTTTGCTATATTATAATTCAAACTATCTTCCCCATTATTATTACATTCCTTTCTCATTCTCGTTCAAGTCGTTTAATTTTAATTTTAATTTTAATCAGGCCCTCGCAACAACGGTTCACCCAATCCATAGGCTGTTCGATCTTGATGGTGACCTTGTCCTGGTCCATGTAAGTATCCACATGAGCATTCCAAGTCCATAATTTCCTCAACTATTTCTTCTCTAGTGTCCATATACTCATCAACTTCAGTTTCTGTAAAGTCCAGGAAGTTGACCGGAGTAAGTGTACCATTTGCATTATTGAAAATAGCAGTTTCTGTTATAATATTCCTTGGGTTCAGAACAGAAGGGTTCAAAATAGTAGGGTTCAAAATAGTAGGGTTCAAAACAGTAGGATTTAAAACAGTAGGGCTCAAAGCTGTTGGTACTAATAGTTGTGGTAACTCTACATATCCATTATACTTTTGTCTTTTAGTAGGTATTTCACCACCATGCTCATCTTGCTCTCCTTGCAAGTTTCTTTTCAAGTTTACTTCATCTTGTTCCATATAACTCGTATCTACCAACCGTTCTTTTCGTGTCCTAGAAGCAAAGCTACCAGTCATTTCCATCTTTTGAAATCGCCATCAGATATATATATAGCAATATTCAAACTGAATCTCGGAGATGGAGTACTGGAAAATGTTGGTTTTTTTGGCATATATCACGTGACACTATCAATTGGGAATTGCTATACTTTGAGACGATTTAAAGTTTAGTTAAGTTCTTGTTGATGGATTGATTATGTTATTGGGGTGTAGTAGTTGATAAGGTGAAAACGTGTAGTAGCTTCTCTCGCTTATATCAATTCATCTAACTAATTTTCAGCTCACGCTTAAAGTTTGATTTCCCCACTCTTCATTCCCTCTGTCCCACACTCTTCAACTAGATCTTGGAGACGTTTGTGGTATCAAGTATTACCCTACAACCAACCCTACATCACAATACATCAATCACACTTTGATCAGAGTATCAATGTGACGTCATAACATATATACCATGAATTCCCCACTAGAAACTCCAGTTCATTATAAATAAGAATCAACTACCGTCATAACCGTTTGGATTCCATTTGTAAAAAGCTTATTTGAATCCATTCTTTCCACCTCAACTGCCCCCCTTTTAGGTGATTCTTATCTAAAGCGAATTTTTTCAACTTCTTAATATTATTTTATATTAGTATGAGATGTCGTTAAGACGTAACAGCCAACAGCAAGCGCACGTTAAGATCAAGGAGACTTTCTTAGTAGGAAAGCCACTCCTTGTGTTTACTTCACTCTTTGTTTCACTTGGAGTCTTCTTGTTTGGATTTGAACAAGGGTTAATGAGTTCACTTTTAACCAACAAGTATTTCAAAGATTATTACAACAATCCTACTCCAGTAGAGATTGGAACTATGATTGCAATCCTAGAGATTGGGGCTCTTTTTTCTTCCTTTTATGCTGGTAAGTTCGGTGACAAGGTTGGTAGAAGAAAGACTATTCGTTATGGTTCCTTCATTTTCGTCGTTGGAGGTTTGATTCAGACCACCTCAATTAGTATTTTGAACCTTGGATTTGGTCGTTTAATTAGTGGAATTGCCATTGGGTTCTTAACTACTATAATCCCATGCTATCAATCTGAAATCAGTCCACCAGAAGACCGTGGATTTTATGCTTGTTTGGAATTTACAGGTAATATTATCGGGTACTCTTCAAGTATTTGGCTTGATTACGGGTTCCTGTTCTTGGAAAATGACTATTCATGGCGCACTCCTTTATTTGTACAATGTGTGATTGGATTCCTTTTATTCTTGGGCTCGTTTGTCATTGTGGAAACTCCACGTTGGCTCTTGGACCACGACCACAACGTAGAAGGAATGATTGTCATTGCAGATTTCTTTGCTGACGGAGACGTAGAAGACGAACACGCAAGAAATGAATACAGAAACATCAAGGAAAGTGTCTTGATTGCTAGAATTGAAGGTACAGAAAGATCTTACCGTTATTTGTTCACCAAATACACAAAACGTTTGTCAGTAGCTTGCTTCTCACAGATGTTCGCTCAAATGAACGGTATTAACATCATTTCTTACTATGCACCTATGATCTTTGAATCTGCCGGCTGGGTTGGCAGACTGGCAATCTTGATGACAGGTATCAACTCGATTATTTACATCTTCAGTACCATTCCTCCTTGGTACCTTGTTGATCAATGGGGACGTAAACCTTTACTCCTTTCCGGTGCTATTTTGATGGCTGTGCCTCTCTATATCACTTCGTACTCGCTTATGTTGAACAACAAGTATACTCCAGCAATTGTGGTTGCATGTATTATCACCACAAATGCAGCGTTCGGCTACAGTTGGGGACCTATTCCATGGCTCATGAGTGAGGTTTTTCCAAACAACGTGAGATCTAAAGGTGCTGCCTTAGCAACAGCCACTAATTGGTTGTTCAATTTCATCGTTGGTGAAATGACTCCTATATTATTAGACGTGATTACCTGGAGAACTTATTTAATTCCTGCTACTTCTTGTGTTCTTTCGTTTGTTGCCGTTAAGTTCTTGTTCCCGGAGACCAAGGGCTTAAACTTGGAAGACATGGGGTCTGTCTTTGATGACAACTCTTCTGTTTTCTCGTTCCATTCTAGTGGCGTGGCAAACTCGAGTAGTTCCTTGTATGGTGCTGTTAGTGATGGAGAAATCACAAACAGAGCTCAACCTGATGCTTACAAAAATGATATCTTCCGTAACGACACTTCCTCACCCACTCCAACTATTGGTAAGTCCAGAGGAAAGACCGACACAGAACAAACGCCCTTGATACCTTCTACCTCACAAGTTCTTCAAGAAGAAGAGAACTTACTGATTCCACAAGTTATCCAACCTCCTTCTTACGATGAGATTGTTAGGTTCAAGTTGCAAAAGGCGAATGCTGGTTTCTTCGGTTTCGGTAAATCTAAAGAAGACGTTCCAGTTTGATTACAGTGATTAAAGTCAAAGTATAGATACAACTACTAAAATACAACTAGCTTACATTCTTAAACTGCAGTTTTCTACTTTGTAGTAGAATATATATATTTTAATATATAGAAGAACCTTCGTTTGAAGTAGTCTTCAGATAATGCTACAATCTACCAATGTAGAATGGTCCGTACTTTTTACGATCACTAATTCCTTACGTGAACGTCCAGTCCAACAGTTTCTGTAGGGGAATTCTTAATTGGCGTTCTGGTGCTCGCCAGCTTCTTTTCTTTAAATAGCTTTCCCATCTCACGCTCAATTTCATTTAGCAAGGAGTTGTACCCACTGCTCTTGGCTCTCACGCGTGATTCTCTTAAGAATCTTTCTGATTTTTCATAGTTCGAGAGATGTAAGTAAACAACCCCAAGGCCATACGTTGCCAACGCTATTGTTTCGTCAAGGGACTTTTGGTTTTCGGTCTTCTTGACTAATGTAGGTGATTTAAGCACAACTTCGTATAAAAGAATAGCCAATCTAAAGTTTTCTTCCTTTCTAGCTTTAGCTGTTGACCACGCAAGTCTATCTTCTTCAGTCATTCTTTGTTCAAAATCTGTGTCGTTTTCTTCTGTTGTATACTTCTTCTTGATACCGTATTCCTTTGCCTCAAACTCTTCTGCTTCCAAGTACAAGCAAGAACCTAAGTTACAGTGTGACAAGAAGATCTTTGCTGGATCTAAACCTACCAATACCATTCCTCTGGTGGCACTGAAATTGACTTGGATGGCCATTGCAAATTCGTGAGTGAATAAACACATTGCGGCAAGAAATTCCATTGCATCAAAGTATTCATTAGTGAAAGGTTCGGTTACTTGGGGCATTTGCTCAATTGCAAGATCACCTTCTTTAGTGATATCCTCATCAATTAATACAAAGTCGTCTTTCTTATTCTTTAACCATGCCTCTGTGAATGTAGCGTTTCCCAATTTCTTCTTGATTTCATCTTGAGCTATCACCAAGTGTGTGATCAATATTGCTTTCACCAAGTGAGGGTCGTTTTGGTTTAAGAATGCTAACTTAATTGCAAGACGCAAGTCCTTTTGAATCAAGTGTCGACGCTGTGATTCGTCTAAATTCGATTTTCCAGTGAGCACTGATAAGTATAAAGTGGAGATTTCATTGTATACTAATGTAGCATCTGCTTCCAAGTTCAACCTTTCGTACATCTCTCCGATTTTGATTTGGATCCCGGTATATTCGTCACTTAATTTATTCATTCCCAACCTATCGCATTCTTCCAATGCTTCCAAGTAATATTTGAGAGACAATTGGAAGTCGTTTTCACCTCTCTCGCTTTCAGCCCACAACCCTTTACGGAGAATCTTAGCAACCAGGATTGGAAACGTGTGCTTTGGCCACCACAAGAAGTATGCTCCGAAAAGCGCTGCACTGAATCCAGCCGTAAAGATAAGAAACTTGGTGAACTTGGATCTTGGTGGTCTATATTGCTGGTGGTAGTTGTATTGTGAGTATTGTTTGGATTGTTGAATAGTTGGAAGGTTCAAATGGGTACTCAATTGAATGGTACCCGATCTAATTGGATCCCTCTTTATATAACCCAAGGCATTTCTCTTGAACGTATTTCGTAACATATTCTAAGTAAAGAGTAATATTTAAGGATTAAATTGAACTTTTCGTGACATCAAAAAAATTGTCAAGCAAGTGATGTCTAATATACTTTCAGTGTTCAACCCTCCTCCTCCAAGGGATCTTCCAGACGAGGAGGAGTGTTTAGGATGTACTACTATCCAAGGTCTTGTGGCTATTGCAGGAGGTGCTTATATTTCGAGTACGATACCGTTTAGGGATCCCAAGCTGAATATGATAGATTTGGCAAAGCATCCATTGTGGTGGCAAAGAAGTTTGAGGGGGTTGGGAGTCGGAGCTGTTGGGTTTGGAGTGTTTAGGTTGGTACAGGCTGGTAGGATATGGAAATCAGAGAATGAAAACAAAGGATTGTAGGTTGTTTCCATGGACATGAATATTTAGAGATTTCAGGGTCAAGAAGATGGAATCTAGAAAGAGAATACGAGAGAGATCAGACGATGAGAATATCATTCAAAGAATTTTATGCAAGGGAATAATTCACGAGAAGAATCTAGACACCAAAGCTCCTAGTTTCAATACATCGTCTATTGAAGATGGCGTGGTTTCATACTTCATATGTATATACTAAAATGGAACTATAATGAAAAATCGTAAAAGTTGATATTGGAAACCTAACCTTTAACTCTTAGAACAATATATATTAAAGAATACAAACCCTTTTAGATTTTAATACTAAGGGTTGTATAAGATCAAATATGACGGAGATTGAAAAATTTATAATTCCATCGAATGGTTTGAGAATTGAAGAGTAGAAACCATGAGCTGATTATCTAAAACATATTGACAATCAAAAGAAACTCGGCAAGGCTCATTAACATCTTTAATCTGTTGTTTTGCAGCTACAAAAAGTCAAAATGGAAAGGATCCAAACCGTTTGAATTGAATAAAATATTGGCGTTGTAAATAATTGAATTTTAAAAGGTTAGAAGTACTTGACCATTTTGCAGGAGAATTTTGCAACCATTTCTCAATAGTTTTGCAATTATAAAACGTTCATTGAAACTTCACCTACATTGTCTTTAATAGTATTTGTATAGTTATACCAATCAACTTTTAGATAAACAGTCTGCAGGTTTTCGAGGGTGCAAATTGCCGAAATCTTGATGTACTTTTTCATTGGGTGCAAATGCATGTTCTACATAACGAAGTGGAGTTATTGTGCGGGGAGAAGAGATCGTACGGTAAAAGGTACACCATTCCAATGCAAGTCTTTTAAAATAAGTTTATTCTTTTGAGCTTCTATTAAACAAGGACAATTTCCATCTGGTGTGTTTGAAACTTCTAAATCGAATTGTAATCATTCAGTAAATTTCGACATCATTACTTTCAGTATTCAAATGACATCATTACAAGTTTTATGAATTATTCATAATACTCAGGGCTTCATTTCTTACGACTTAAAACGTTTTAGAGTATTACGAGGATTATCAGTTTATCTCAAGCTTTTCCAATTTCACAAGACAATGGCTGAGATCCGCCCATCCACGCAGGAGGACCAATCGCATTTTATCTAGTTTAAACAGAACTTATCAAAGAACCATGGGGTGAAGATTCCTAACCCACGATAGGAGTCCACTGTATGCAACTTTTATTTTTTTTCTAACTCGCTAATGAGCATTGGAACCGTTCTTGTAGTCTGAAAAGACTATTCTCGTCAAGCCACCGGGTGAACATTCTAGTTAAACGTAAATGCTATTGTCTTTTTCTTTTTCTAAATGTTCCAAATTTTATTCTATAACTTTGAAATAATTCAATTGAAGGTGGAATCTTAAGAATGGATGAAATGACCATTAGGCCCTTCTCTCTCCCCACCACACTCACAAAAGGCTGATCCCCTTAAAATGATTTGACCCAAGCCAGTTAATTGAAATATTTTTTTTAGAAGTCAATGACGGCAATTTCATAACTATGTATGTACCATTTCAACCCTCGCAACCCGTACACAGATTGACTTTTTTGTATTAGGGGGACCCTATAGAAAAGTAAAAAAAAAAAACAACAACACAACGAGTAAGCAGGCGCAAGGCTTCATTCTAAGAAGGCTGACTGACGGGTTTCGCCTACGCATCTCCTCTTGAATGGAGGTATCACCTGTGAGGTGCACAATCGGCTGTGCCTCACAAGTTAAGTTCAACCTTTTTAGGAGATTCAAAAGTGGCACTCCGAACCGTGCATGGCGCTAGTCACGGAGATACCTATGCCAATAGGTTCCCGAGTCTCAAGCCCATTCAGCCGGCAAGAATGCCCTACCGAGGCACCTACCGACCCTGGGAGCAATCGCAAGCAAAACTCAATCGTACCCCCATTGCTGCAGTAACCAAAAAAAAAAAAAAGTCTGTTTGCCCTATGACCAAATGTTAAATGACGTCGCCACGCAGTACACATCAGAAACACCACAATACTAAAAACACAACAGTGCTAGCACAAGTAGCGGCACCTCCACCCCCCCTAGGGAAGGTGGAGATTGTGACTTGTCTTTGTACGCCCTGCGAAAAAGACTATTTACAGAGATGCTCAGCAATAAAATTAAAGTATGGTTACAACGCCAAAGACAACATCCAAACACAAAGTAAGGAATTCCGTTTTCCCCTTGTTCAAGCTCATATTCTAAAAGGAGTGAAGGAAAAGAAACAGGACCTACTCGCCTTTGGAATGGAAGCAATTTAGCACAGGCAAATTGGACAAATGAGCAGCCTCCGCTAATGTGCAGTAGAAAAGTTTAAAACGCAGTCTGACTAAAATAGACTGTTCAAAAGATACAAGTTTAGAAAAATAATTGTTCGAATGACGTCAGGCAATCCACGAGAATCCAAGACGAATTTCTAATGAACAGCCCCAAGTGTAGCAATTTGGGTACTAAAGAGTGAATGAAGATGATGGCTTAACTTTTAACAAGGGGCATTCTAAAGATGTTATTTCATTTACCTGTACTCACAAAAAACTTCTATTGATTCTTCAGTTACTGTACCACCTTCTTCCTCCACGCTCATTGCTTTCACCGCTTTTGTTCCAACAAATCCTTAAAAAATATCCCAGAGGGTCAAGTCCAAAAAAAAATTATTATTTCAGAATCGAATCCACTAATATTCATCACAATAACTCTAACAGTTCACATTCTATTCTGTAAATACAGGATTAGCAATCAAATTAGGCACAAGGACGTTAACACTCAACAGTAACTAAACAAATAGGAATCTGCTTCTGTTTACATTTAAATATATATATATACGCAGGGTTCCTTGACAAACTTTTTTTGATTTGTTCCACCAACTTGTGAATATCAGTGCTCACATAAAAATCGTAACCAAAAAAACATTTAGTTGTGTTTTGGAGTGTATCATAACGATGGAACAGCCTTACCTTGAGTTAGACCATATTCACCACCATAGTATTCCCACTGCTGTTAACCAGAGTCAAAGCCAGTTAAGTAATCCTCATCAACCAAGGATCTTGAGTAAGATGAACAACGGTCATCCCACGCTTCCGCACCCACATCTTGGTGTGCTTCCTCAGCAACCGCACCCTCTTCAGGTGCAACAGGCACAGCAATCCCAGCAACCACAGAGCCAGCCTCAGCTGTTGCAACAAATGCAACAGATTCAATATCAACAGCAACAGCAACAACAGCAACAACAGCAACAGCAACAGCAACAGCAGCAGCAGCAACAGCAACAGCAGCAGCAGCAACAACAACAGCAACCACCACACGAGTATGATTTGGCGTCTCAAAATCCAATGATACTATCAGGAGACCAACAAAGGTATGGGTCAATGATGCATGCGCCATTAAATTTTAACCCAAACCAAGCAGGCCAACCTGGTATTAGTCAACCAAATTTGGGACAATATTCTCAATACAATGGTACTAACGTATACCCATATGTCCAAACACCACTCCCACCTCCAGCTTATCCTACAATGGAAGTTCGTTTTGATGACCAACAACATCAACAACAGCAACAATCACAGCTCCAATCCAAATCAAGAGCACTGCTGTACTCAGAAAAAGGTTTGGTACAACCAATTCCTCCATTACATATTCAACAACAAATTGTTAATCTGAACACAGAATCTACAGATCCAGCAGCTATCCCGATCAAGGCGGACCCATCACCACTCTTATCGCAAGAGTTGGCTAAAACGAACCCTGAACTGATCCCACCAGATCAAATGTTACGTTCTCTGTGCTCAAGATGTAAAAAAGATTTTGACCAACCTCTCATCATCCCCACCACAAACAATAAAGATGGCGGAGGACCAAAGTTTTTGGCTGAACCTAAGATTTTCAAGTTGTGCCAGCATTGCCGTGACTTACAAAGACAACGGTCTCGGAGATGGCAGAAGAAAACAAAAGACAAGCAAGGTGCGTGTCGTAGATGTGGATCGGACATTCCGATCGAAGAACAGAAGTTTGTATTGTGTCCGCTGTGTCGTCAGAATCTCCGGAAGCGTAAGGCAAACCGAGCAGCACAAGGTCGATGTGTTCATTGCTCAGGTCCATTAGATGCTTCGATTATAACCGAGGATTCTAAGCCTAAAGACAGCGAAGACGATTCCGGAGGTAGCCGACCTCGAATGGGTAATTACAAGGTGTGCGAACGATGTCGTGAGAATGACAAGATCCGCCGTACCAACTTGGAGAAGATGGGTAACTGTAACCGGTGCGCCAAGTCATTGGACTCACTCGACGTGGGTAAGCACAAGGTATGCATCAGTTGCCGCACAAGGAAAAAGAAGTTGTCTCAAACATTGAACACCACGAGCAACGCACCTTCGGCTAACATGATGGGGCAAACGTTTGGCGACTCGCACATGATGTCGATGCCCCAGCAAGTGGCTGTCCCTCTTGACCAATCTGTGATCTCGATAATGGCAGGGCCTGGATCGAACACGACGGCAAGTGGGGCTTCGGCTGCCCAGCCTGCCACCGTAAACAATGCGAATCAACCGGCGCAGTCAGCGTCGTACCAGCAGTTTTCCTATAACCAAGCAGTTCAACAGCAGCAACAGCAACAAGCGTTCAACCAAGCGATGGCGCAAGCGAATGTTCGCCTGCAACAACAATCGTACGCGGCTGCGTTGGGTGTGAAGGTGGAAGAGTTTGCGTACCCCCAATAGGTGGAATGTAGTATAGGCTATAATAGGCCCAAAGCCTTAAAGAAAGCACCCCAGGTGCACAGGCACCCCTATTTATTGGAATAAAAGTGTAATTACAAACTGGTCTTCTGGACTTCAGTCTAGACTTAAGAGGTGAGAAAGAGTAAGGAATACATAATACTTATTCTTATTAATGTAGGCATTATGTGAATATGAATTGTAAAGGTGATTAAATTGATCAATAGAAAATGGTAAAATGCATTGCAGAATAAGAAGTACATTGGAAAATAAAAGAGATTATATTATCAAGTACTAATGGAATTACCCATGAAGGAGAGTTAAACTCTCGCTTGAAGGATGTTCACTCTATTACCTACGGAAAGAAATCAAAAAAGTTTCACTTCAAATCTGTTTGATGTTCGTACTTGTTTCATCGTGTCAAGTCCGAATAACAAAACCGGATGAACACCTAATCCAATAAAACAACCCGAATTTCAATCCTATTGTTGAGTACAATCAAAATCACCTCCAATCAAAGAAGAAAAGCCATTACCCTTCTTTTCATTGACTTCTCTATTTAAACAACAGATCCAAACTACAACACTCATACCTAATATAGACTCAACAAATCATCACCTATTGCAAAAAGTCACAATCTCCTCCTTCACTCCTCACTTCCCTCCAATTTTACTCCCCTCCTCTCTCCACCCCAAAGGAATTTAGAATAGGAACTCCAGATTAACTAACTCCATAACTCCATCTATATTCCATTCTCGCTTAAACTATTCATAGAAATGTGCAAAGGGTTAAACATCAATGTATCACAAAGAACCATTACACCTAAAACTGCATTCAAGGCGGTCTCTTACAAGTGCTTTCACTTTTAAACCTTAAAGACGATTTCTCAAGTTGATGATTCTATTTCAGCCTAAGAAACCGAAAACTTTGATCTGTTTTGCCTCTACTAGGTTCACTTTTCCCGCCTCTCCCCTCTCTCAAGTTACAGTGCTGCCTCCAAAATTTCTCCTTCTTCCGTCCTTGATTCTACTTTACATGTATGGAAATCTAATATGTACATATATATATATATACTAAACTGCCACATTCTAACTGAGATCCAATCGATGAAACTCGATTCCAATCATGCCAAAATAAACCTGATTTTAATCTTCGCCCCAAACTCAACCTTACTCATACACGTAACACCAAATTCACCTGTCCTCCTCTCACTTTAGTCCAGTTTGTTGTGCATTTTCTTCTTTTCGAATTCTCTTTTAAGCAATTTTTTTTACACAGCAAATCATTTTTTAAATCTGTTTGTTGTTCATAGCATAGTGGAAGGAACCCCCATCCATTGTGCCCTAAAAAAAGAGACGAAACTGAGCCTTGGTCAGTGAGACTTCCCTTGAAGGTTGTATATTTTTTTCCTATTGTTATTACTTTCTTGACTGTGTGACAGACAAAGTGTACGGCAGATAGTCCAATTAGGAATCAACGTTAGTGGGATTTTAATATTCGAAAGAAAGTGTTTTAACAAGTCATCACTTAGTGAGCTCGAGTGTCTTCAAAAAGTCAACGAGTTGAACGAGTTGGATAGAAATCGAAGGAAAAAGAAGCAAAAGGTTAAAAGTAAAAGACAAATCTTGAATTAAATATTTACCTTTCAAGTTGGAATAGAAAACAAAACGTTAAAGTGGAAGAAGGTAAAGGAGAAATAGTAAAGATGATGCGCCTTAGTAATAGTTCGCTGTCATCTGTTGGATCTAACAAAGCTAAAGACCTTCCACCCATTCCATCACCACTTCCTTCGCCACTCGGTAAAAGTGTAGGCGGAACACCAGGAACAACAACTAGTGGAAGCCCCTCTAGTTCGTCCAAATCCGAAAAAGAAGTACTGACACTGCTGAAAAGCACAGCTGATGACTTGCTCTTACAAACCAAAACATTAAAACGTAAGAACTTCAAGAAGTTATCGTTGAGCGCATCTCCAAAGAAACTGGACGCAACGGAAGACTCTTCAACGTCACTCAACTTTGAACCGAGTAGTTTACGTCAAAAACGAAACAACATGCGACCAGCACCACTTTTAAACCTCAGCGCAGCAAATAGCAACAACAGCAACATTAGCAATATCAGCAATAACAGCAATAGCAGCAAAATCATAAACCAGGTGGTACCACGAAGCAATACTCCAACACTGCTTAACATCAACCAAAGTAATAGAAATATAGACCCAGAAACACAAACATCGCATGACTTGATCAACGAACTCTCCAACATGGAGTTGTCTTCGTCGAGACACAGTCCGAGCATTAAACAAAGCAGCATCCAACAGTCTCCTTACGGAAAAGGAGGTAGAAAAAGGCAAACTGTCATCTCGTCCATAAGCCCAACGAAGTCGAACGCACTGTCTCCCTTGGAACCCAGATCTCAGCACTTGACCTTGGAAGAGTCAATGTCGGGAGAACATGCGTCGTCTCCAATAGCAACCACATCCAACATCAAGTTGAACAATGACGACCTCTTGACTTTGAAGTCACTCGGCTCAGGTAACTCGGGTACTGTACTGAAGATCTTACATGTGCCGAGCCAGAAAACAATGGCCAAGAAGATTATCCACATAGACCTGAAAACTGTCATCAAGACCCAAATCATCAGAGAGTTGAAGATCTTGCACGAATGTCACTCACCCTTCATCATCGAATTCTACGGCGCCTTTGTCAACAATAACAACACGATTGTAATATGCATGGAGTACTGTAACTGTGGCTCGCTCGACAAGATCTTACCGTTATGCGAACAGAAACAATTTCCATTGTTTGTCTTGAGGAAATTGGCCTACGCTATATGCTCGGGATTAACATACTTGTACACAACACACAAGATTATCCATCGTGACATTAAGCCTAGCAACGTCTTGATGACACACAAGGGTGAGTTCAAACTCTGTGACTTTGGTGTTTCTAGAGAATTAACCAATTCGCTTGCCATGGCCGACACGTTTGTTGGTACCTCAACATATATGTCACCCGAACGAATCCAGGGACTTAACTACGGCGTAAAATCGGACGTGTGGTCGATGGGACTCATGTTGATCGAGCTCGCCAGCGGCTTACAAGTATGGAATGACGATGACGAACAGATTGAAGCATTCTCTGGAAATGGTGGGCCAGAGGGAATCTTGGACTTGCTCCAACGAATCGTTAATGAAACTCCTCCCACCTTGGCAGGAAAGGT
The DNA here is from genome assembly GCA_030568835.1 of Kodamaea hsintzibuensis (nom. inval.). Classification (NCBI taxonomy): domain Eukaryota; kingdom Fungi; phylum Ascomycota; class Pichiomycetes; order Serinales; family Debaryomycetaceae; genus Kodamaea; species Kodamaea hsintzibuensis (nom. inval.). The sequence goes on from JAJMJA010000013.1 coordinate 174,035, forward strand.
GAACCATAAAACAGACCAAGTATTTGATCCACTCTTGTGTTCCTTCATCGACCTGTGTCTCGTAAAGAACGATACTGAAAGAAAATCACCCTGGGACTTGATCGGCAATAAAGAAGGCTTCTTAAAGTCAGTGGAAGAGGGCAAATACGATAAAGATGTTAAGAATTGGGCTAAGAAAATTAGAAAAGCACATAAAGAGAAGTCGGAAGGTGAAAAATAAGGAATTTGATTGTTTTACGTACGTCCCTGACTTCAATGTCAGATACTTAAAACCAAGTATTTGGGTGGAACTCATCTCAGAGTTAGATACCGTCTTATGATTATACCCACTTTTTAGTTCTACATATTAAAATAGTTCGTTAATGGCGTGTTTATTGGGATTTTCAATTGTAGATGTCATGGTTAGTGAATACGTGGATATGTAAAGAAACCTATTATATACTACATTGTTTCACTCGAGATCTGATGTGACCCCTAGCAGTGTATTATTACGGAATGTCTCTTTCTATTGTTTGTAAACTGTTTTTTTTTGCAGCCACTCATTTATTGACATCTTATACAATGGCGTCACTACAACTTAACAATCATCCTTATCAGACTGTAGCAGATAAGTCTATATTTGGATCTCCAGAGAGTAGTTATTGTGATATTCAAACATTTTATATTGCAAAACCAATTTTTCAAATTAACTTACTTGGTAAGACGAAGAAGGTTCTTACAACTACTGAAGAAGATAACAGGAACCAAAACGACAAGGAGACTATATTAAGCGAGGTTTTGGAAGTAAAACCATTGGCTTTGAGCCCATTACTGTCAAGTTTTCTCAGTATCTCAAGATGGATAAATGTTCAAAAGGTAGACGATAATTCTTCAAGTATTACCACAACAACCGAGTTGTTTCCATTTTGTAAAGTTACTTCAACATGGATGATCTGTTCATTCGTGCGGCGGTTTGTGTTAGAGTTTCAGCCGGATCCATTCGATAGTAATTTGAAATTCCTGGTCGTTATGTTTCTCCATAACTACTCGAGTTATGCTGATGCAATTTACAAGGGCACCAGGATCAGGTGGATAGGAACTACTCCACTTGCATGGAGCTGCACTAAGAAACACTTCTACATGGTTTTGCTTGAAGATGATGAGCCGTCTCTTGTTGATAACATGGACTCTCAGCTGTTATCTCCCAACATCAACTTGATAATGTTTGGTGATTGTGGAATAACCAGATTTATTAAAGGGTTCTTACCGTTTAGAGATTCTTGGTATTCGAATGCAGAATATCCTAAAAGATGGAATCATCCATTTGCTATTTACAGTGGATTAGTTCATGACAAGACGAAGCGCTATGACTTCTTAAACAATTTGCGGTTGATGGACAAGGTTCAAGTAAGACAGACAAAGTCGGGACTTATTGACACCTTGGTAATTCTTGCAATGTCTCTAGTTTTAAAACAACAAGAAAACGATGAAGTCTACTTTCCACAAGATAACTCTAATGGTACAGAGACCGACAACCTTAGGCCCCATCATTTTTAATACATTAATGAAGAATAATATTGTAAAACCGAATATTTTACCTTTATATTTTACTTAAGAAAAGCTCCATTGGTGATTTCCAACTCGTACTCATAGTCTGGTTGGAATTCAGCATACAAACTTTCACTGTCACCTAACATTTGCATAGTGTAGTTGGCAACGTCATGACCAATGATGACTGGCTCCTTACCTTGTCTAGTAGCAGCATCAGCCAACAACTGTGCTTGACAGCATTGTTCCAAGTAAATGAACAAAACAGCAGCCTCGTCGACAGTACCTCCGATAGTAAGTAAACCATGGTTTTGCAAAATACATGCGACACCTTCAGAACCGATGCTCTCTGCGATTTCCTCACCCTCCTTGGCATCAAGAGCAACACCTCCAAAGTTAGTGAACACAGAGTGTCTGTTGTAGAAAGTACATGCATCTTGGTTGATCATTTCCAAAGGCTTACCAAAAGCAGAGTATGCTCTTCCGTAGACTGAGTGTGCGTGGCATGCAGAAGCTATGTCTGGACGTGCCTTGTGAATAGCAGCGTGGATCGAAAATCCAGCGGCATTGACAGCATGTTGGTTACCAGTAGGTAAAACATTACAATCCTCATCAATGTGAACCAAATCACTAACCTTAATCAATGAAAAATGTTTGTTCAATGGGTTAATCCAGAAAGTACCTGGTTCAACAGGGTCTTTGATAGAAATGTGACCTGCAGAACCAAACGAGTAGCCCAAACGTCCAAAAACCCTGAACGATCCAGCTAAATGTTGCAACATCCACTGTCTTTTGGCAAGTGGGTCCTTGAAGCTTGGTAACTTATGTGGGTGCTCCATTCCCTTGGCAATATTATGAGACCCAGAAGAGCCAATCTCGTATCCCTTGGTAGTGTTGGTAGTATCAGACGTCATTCCAGATAAGAAAAGTATATATAAATATCTATTCGAAAAGATGGAAAGATTTAATCCATTTTATATCAAGATGGCCCCGCAGCCATACGACATACAACCAAGCGGCATCATGAAATGTCGCAAATCATCACGTCTTTTCTTGATAACGCTATCAGGAACGGGTAGAAACCCTAACGGAAACCGAGTGCGAAATTCCGAGAAGTGGAGAAATGGTTGTTGGGATTGTACTTGATGGGGATGTAAAGACGTTCTTATATTTCAATCAAATGATAGAAGTTTGGTGGTTACAACTATTCATTTACTAGTAGTTATTGAATAGCTAAGATGAATTAACTATTACAATTCTTCATACATCTTGTCATTTTAAATCCTCAGCCTATTCTCCATTACTAATAATAACACTGGCCGAGATTAGCTCATTTTGAGCTGCGAAGTTGTAGCTTAATAATACCCATAATGACTCTTACTAAAAAGCTGTGGTATTTTATTCAGTGGATTAAACTTTTTTGCACCCAAATATTTGAACCAATAAGTGGTGATGCATTACTGTTGACTGAGGCACCAAATTAGACCCTTTATTGAAAATGTTTACTAACTCTTGAAATTGAAACTCTTGAAATTGATATCTTAACTGAAGGTAGTGTAGAGTTGAATACTCGAAAGTTTTAAAGAGATGTACAAACAGTGTGCTTTATCGGAAACTATCAAACCAGCTAATCACGTCCGAAGATTCATGATAATATTGTCAAAACAGTGGTAGATGCTTTAAGGTCAAAGAGAAGTGAACACCTTAAAGAATATTAGTAACTGCAACTACTACTGTAGAATAAAACAATACTCTCAATATACTTTCAATCTATTCTCTTCAAATATACCAACTATAACAAACTACCACTCCTTTTTATCAATTACATTTCTTTAACTACTATACTGTACATTCTAAAATCTATCCTAAAATGCACAAGAGAGATATAAATATTATAGACCTTACCTCAAGAAGTCTTCAATCTATGTTCCCGTTCACAGACTTGGATATGTCAACACCTGATACTTTTTGAGTATAACTATTGTTAGGTTGCAATTTTCTAGTAGACCTGATTTCATCCATTGCATACCCGGGAATCTTAATGTTCCAGTTGCGTTCCAAATGCAACTGTACGTCTTTGGGTTCAATAGTATCAACTCTTCTGTGCTTGGCTAAACGACATGCAAAACTAGTCACAGAGTGGATGAACTCATCTGCAAGATCGAGTAATAACTCTTCTACGTCTCCATCGACATTAGTCTTTCCATCACCTTCATCCACGCCTACTGTACTGATCAATTCGTTCAACTTACGTTTAGTTAAGGCGCGCCCACGGTTCTCAGGAATACTCAGTGAAGAGCTACCTGTTGAAAGGTCAAACATAGGCAACTTGGTGATTGCAGGGGTATTCAATAAAGCACCGAGTGAACTTGCTGTACCACCCGTGAGCGATGGCCTGTAATCACCAAGTGGTTTCAACGTAAGAGACGTGGCTGGCTTCACGTTGATTTGACTTGAAATAGGTATCGATGGCACTGTTGGCTTAGTGATACCTGCTAAGTTAATAGGTCCTTGTTGGTCACTATTGCTGCGAATCGATGATCCAGGTTGAGAGCTTTGTTTCAGTGGAGACGCATTCTTGCCATCTGTCTCGCCCGCCTTAGCTGTTTTACCAGTCGCATTGGAAGCAGAAGTCGCCGTGGCTGCTGCTGCTGCTGCCGCCGCCGCATTCGCTGCGTTAGCTGCGCTTACAGCTGTTGTTGCAGCATTAATCGGGGCAGGAGTTTGGCCACCACTACTTGGACCTCCTGTTCCTAGTTGTCCTGGTTGACTTCTTGTACCCGTTGGTGTACCTGCGGCTCCACCTACAGCAGATCCATTCATTGCTACCAGAGGAGCCATAGAAGGCATTTGAGGTGTTCCTCCAATATTAGGTTTGGGTGTTGGCGCAGTTCCCATTGGCGTGTGCATTTGACTCCCCACTTTCTTTTGTTGTTGTTGTTGCTGTTGTTGCAACGAAGGTGTTTGTCTGTTAGGAGCGTTCTGTTGCATTTGTAGTTGTTGCTGTATTTGCTGTGAGAGGTGCTGTTGCAGCAGCTGTGCCTGTTGCGCCTGCTGTGGTTGTTGCGGTTGTTGCGATTGCTGCCCTTGTTGCAGAGTTGGAGGCTGATGGGAAGATCCTGTAGCCTGTTGTTGAAGTATTTGTTGAGCCTGTTGTTGGACTTGTTGTATCTGACTTGCTGAAGCCTGTTGGGCAGCTAATTGTTGTGCGCGGAGTTGTTGCTGCTGTTGCTGTTGCTGTTGTAACAGCTGTTGCGTCTGGTTAGGCGTGTTTCTAGCCATCAAATTGGGAGATCCCAAGTTGTTCATACCAGTTTGCAAAGGAAGTTGCGAGTTTTGGGTTTGGTTTGGCATAAATTGTTGGCCTTGCATCCCTTGAGCATTCAAGTTTCCATTCGCTATATTTCCAGTATTGTTTGCATTTGCATTAGTATTTGTATTGGCGTTAGCGTTAGCAATTCTTGCTTGCTGTTGTTGCATCAATTGGTTTCTCATCAAAGTACCAATTCTTTGGAGTTGTGCAAACTTGTTTTTCATTTCAAGGATTTGAATATCAATCTGAGCTATCTGTTCTGCTGTAACATTACCCTTTTTGCTTTGTTCTAGTATTTGTAATTTACGTCCAACCTCCTGTAACCGTTGTTTAACTAAATTGAATCGTTCTACAGTGATTGTATTTGGGGCTGGTTGTTGGAAATTCATTCCACCGTTTGCTGTAGCTCCGTTAACATTTAAATTATTCTGACGAAGTTGTTGCTGCTGTTGTGGCTGTTGGCCCATTTGCCTGTTCATCTGTGGTTGAAATTGTTGTGGAATGGCTTTATGCTGCAGTTGAGGAGTGAGCTGTGGTTGCTGCTGCTGTTGCATTACAGGGGATTGATGTACTTGTAAGTTAGGCGAATGCATCACTGGGGTAGCTTGAGTTGATGTCTGACGACTCTGTGGTGGCATACTGTTCCCTATGATAGGAGACTGTGAAATTGCAGGACTACCTTGAGTGAATGTTGCTGGGGTCGGAACATTGGATAAATTCTGTCTAACTTGAGCTTGCATTTGTTGTTGAGCCAGAATTTGATTTTGATTCTGGGGTTGGTTCTGGTTTTGCAGCTGGGGTCGTTGGTTCTGCTGAGCCTGCTGTGCTTGAGCAGCTTGAGCAGCCTGCTGTCTCGCCTTCTGTTGAGCTTGATAGTTCATCAATAATTGTTTAATCTGTTCGGCCTTCATGAAATGCTGCTGCTGCTTAGCAGTATCAGTACTCTCCTTCCCCATGGCAATTTCATTCTTCATAGCCTGCACCAACAGCTGCAATTGATTTGGCTGGATGGAGATCATTCTACCCCCACCAGGCCTACTCATCTGATTGCCAATTTGACCGAGATTGCTACTACCATTCTGGCCCTGGTTTGGCATCTGGTTCTGTTGATTGTTCATTACTATTAGTCAACAATAACGCGTCTTTACCAAGGAAAAAAAGCCAAACTACACACGGCAAACAAATAAATCGAAACAAACTGTCCGGTACTATCTCAAACAACTGAAAAGCTGGGTTATCCTTGATTGATTAGCAGCTTTTAAGTCTGGCTAAAGTGCAATGTACAAGGGTATTTACTGTGTTTAACTTTTTTTTCCATGAACTTTGGGGATCACGTGAATTGGGCACGAGAATTTATACCGAATATCAAAAAGCTTCGATTTGGGTGCAAAATTTACTTGTTCTCATACGTAAATGAACAAGTCTATGATTCTCTTGTGTTGATATAAATTCATTGAATTAAAAAGCAAACTTGTATTCAAAGATGTTATTAATGATTGTTACTATTATTATTATTATTATTATTATTATATTATTCTTATTATTATCATTAAAAGGTAAAACTATTAATGTAAGTATGGCATTCAAAGCGTAGTCTTAGGACCGAGAGTTCTCCAAGTCCAGTCTATGAATCTCTTGTACGCCAAATGCAAAAAAAAGGTTTGGTAAAATGCAAAATTAAACTCTGTTAGAAGTGACTTCTTCAACATCTCTAGATTCGACTTCTTCCTTAGCGGAAACAGCCTCAGAGTTGGAAGAGTCGCCATGGTTGTGAGCAGCCTTTTCAGCTGCTTCTTCCTTAGCCTTCTTTTGTTCAGCCAACTTCTTAAAGTAAGCAGCGTATCCAAATTTGGATCTAGCTCTGAATTGTGGACCATACTTTCCAAAGACAAATGGAACAGGAACCATAACCAAAGCAATAAAAGCGAAAAGAGAAGTGGCCCATTCAATGTGCAATCTCTCGTACATTTGAACAGTGAACAATGGGAAAACAGAAGCCATGATGTATCTCAACAAGTTGTTTGCAGCCATAGCAGAAGCAACGGAAACTGGTGGGAAGGACATGGAAAAGTATAAAATCACCGAGAAGAAAACCAAGATCAAACCAAATCCAAAGGGGAATCCAGCAGCAGTTGGAGCCATCCAGTGAACCTTGTCACTCTTACCAGTCCAAGCTAACCAGAATAACGAAATAGGCAAGCAAACAGCACCAATTTGTCCCAAAAGCAACTTAGATTCAGGGGCATCGTAAATAGGGTTACCCTCAGCATCCCTCTTACCTCTGGTTCCATCTGGGTTCTTAGGGAAGTAGTAGAACATGTCCAAAAGAATGTAAAAGGCAACACCACTAACCAATCCAAGACCAACACCAATAAATGGCAATCCAGAAACACCCAAATCCATATGGTAGACACCAACAAAGATAATTGGGAAGGCTTCAAAGAAACCAAACAACACAGCAAAGATAAAAGAAATATAGATGGACATTACCAAAACAATTGGTTCCAAGAACAACATTTCCATTGGTCTCAACAAGACGAATGCAAGAACCTTCTTGGTATATTCCTTGTCCTTTTTAGGTCCAACGACAGTATAACCTCTCTTAGCAGCTCTCTTTCTCAAGATAACAGGCTTATAAGTTTCAGGAACAAGCATTAAAAATGGAACAATTGCACCCATGAACATGAGTGGGACCCATGAAGCAGCCCACTTCCAGCCCTTAAATTCGGCAGAGAAACCACCGATAATAGGACCAATGACAGGACCCAAGAATGGAGCCAAACAGAAAAATGCAATCGAAAGCGACATCTCAGAAGGATTGTTAGCCCACAAGTCAGACATGGTTCCACCAGCGATAGAAAGTGCAGGCGAAGCAAAGTAACCAGCAAAGAATCTCAAGACCAAGATGGTACGGATGTTCTTAGCAAAACCAATACCCAAAGTGAAAAGCATAGCAATTGGGAAGGAAACAACATATATAACACGACGTCCAAAGATCTCAGACAATGGAGCAGTGAAAAGTGGACCAATGGCAAGCCCCAAGATGTAAACGGTTAATCCGACAATACCCAACTCTTGGGAAATGCCAAACTTCTGTCTAAGTTCTGGAACACCAGAGACGTAAAGAGAAGAACCTAAAGAGCAACACAAACACACAATTGCTACTGTGAATGTGATGGACCATTTTTTCCAGGCAGGGAAATTGTTTGGGTTGGCCTTGTCAGCCGCATCGTCCCAATCCAAGTCTTCCATGTTGATAGTTTTCTCATCGTTAGAACCTGTTGAGGCACCACTTTGGTATGTTTCTCTTTGCATTGTTTCTAATGAAATGACATTGTCAAAAGATCTGTTAGAAGCAATTCTTTGAAGTGATTGCTGTCTATAAAGGTCACCATCTGGTGCATTTTCATTCAATCTTGCATGTATTTCTTGTGGTTCTTCTTCCTCGTCGGAGAATGCCTCACTTCTTGTAGGTGTATTTACATTAGGATTAGGAACTGGTGTATTGTAGTCTTCATCAGCAGTTTCATAGGCATTGGAACCAACCGATTGACGGTTAGGTTCTTCACGCGCATTAGATGTTGCAGCTTCTCTCAATTGAGCTTCCTCTGTTTTAGATGTACCTAGTAACCCCATTTTTATATAAACAACAAACTAATTCAAACCAGTTAACAAGAAGGGACAAAATAGACTCTTTTATAGGTTTTTCGGGCTCATCGTTAACATCGGCAAAGCTATAAGGAAACGGCAACCTAAAGAGTTATTATTTGTGTTAAGAAAATTATAGACATCGTAGTACAAAGACAACTGCGGCTGACAGATTAAAAAGAAAAAATATTAATTAAAACCTTGTTTTTTTTTTTTTCGTAGTACCGACGCTGAGAGAGTCATTACCGTACCGTACCGTCTTCTTTTTTTTAGTTTCAATAAAGTAAAGGGTGTGAGTTAACGGGTGAACTATCGCCGATATATGATGTGAAGCTTGCAACTTAAATGTTTCAGAAAGATGAATAATTGGGCTCTATCGAGGCTTGGACATACGCAAAACGTGTTTCTTAGCTGTATGTACTATCAGGTGATGCAAGATTTTTTCATTGCTGATCCTCGGTCCAGGATTAGTCGGTGTTAGATACATCGGCAAACGGTTAATGTTGGATCGGGCCTTTGCGGTACTTTAATGTGCTTAAGCCGGACTTTTTTTTATTTGCTCATTGATTATAACTCAACTAGGACCTTTAGTCAGACAACAGAGGAGGAAGAACACCCCCTAATAACACCTGTCAAGTGCCAATTAGCTCTGAGTCGGCCAAAATAAAGAGCGATTGAACCTTTTTTGCCGTGATTATCGTAATTTGCCTCTTGGTTGCCAATTTATTCACAAGAGACCCGAGCTTGGATATCATTTATGCAGGGGGGTGGAGGATTTTGGTTGGGAGACTAAAATCCAAAATTCATCAGGTTGACTTGGGTTTGACTCAACATTGTAATTTTTCCATTTCGAATCATCTTAGTGAATATTCTATTTAGTTCCACAAGAAAGGGTTATCTATCATTCATAAAAATAAGATAAGTAAGCTAAAGAAGTACCCGAGGTTTGGGAAGGGGAGGGGAGAGGAATGACTAGTGATTATTGAGGAGATTGAACTTAAGGAGTTTGAGAGAACTTGATGGTCCCTTTTGGCTTGTGAGTTGTTTAAATGGAAATCTAGTGAGTGTGTGGAGAAAGACCCCAAATGGCCCCTCAGATGAGGTGGGTTAGACAGAATATAAGTTTAAAGAATGAAGTGTTTGAGTGGGGTCAACAAAGAAGAATCTATTATTGTAATAAATATGTTTGCTCTACATTGTATTTCAAAATGACAATACATTAAACTTTGCTACTATAAATTCCTAAGTACTGATTTATTCGTCTCCGTTGCGATGGGTGCAAAATCTCTAAGAAAAAAAGTACAATTTATAATCCATCACTTAAGTGATCTACTACACAATCATAGACGGCAGATCTTAGATTGTAGAAAGATGTTATGTAATTTACTTTGCAGGTTGTGGCTGATTAATTCAGGTCAAATCTAAAGTTGGCCATTACGTATTAATATCCCAATATCTAACATTTTATTTAACATTTCTATATACAATTATATAAACCTGGAGGTGTGCAGTTGAGTTAATTCTCTCAATTATAGTTTACCCACCCCCCTTTCTTTTTATTCTCATTACCCTTAACCATCCTAAACCCACTTAAATCCTAACCGATATCCTAACAGATTAGACATTAAGCATCGAAATTCATTTTGCGATCGTCGGCATTACCATAGTACATCTTTGCTCTGATATACCCAAACAAGAAATTGAATCCAAAAACAAGTGCAACACTCATTAAAAGAATCGCCATAAACTTGATCGACAATGGTTCAACAAGAGAATTGAATATAACTCCTATAGTTTGTGCACTGACTGCAACTACGTTTCCCCCTCCTGCTTCAGGGTTCTGATTCATACACTTGTACCAGAACTCACACTTCTTTCTCAAAAGCGGCACCATGGTTTCTGGTGCACATTTATTGGCGTACCAATCGTGCCTGCAGCTCTCGATTTCGCTCAACAAGTTTTGCGTCAATTGGTCAATTTGTATGTCTATGTCCTTTTTGACGGTGTATATGATTTTATACACCAATTGTACTCCGAAGATTGATACCACCAGGTTCACTACAAACTGCATGTATGAAGAGAGAATGTATGGATACCTTTCGTGAGGGTGTATGTTTGATCTCCATGGTGGTGGCAATGCAAGCTGGAGGGGTTGCATAGTTGATTCTGTTCCGTCAGAATTAACCAAATCAATAGTATATGATTTATCTTTCATACTTTGAATTTCTTGGTTCTTATTGATGGTATTCTTTTCTACCTCGTTATTTCCATGATTATGATAATGATGATGGTGATAATGATGAGTACTCATCAGATTAGTAGGGAGATTACTATTATTCATCATTTGGCGGTACATGTACGACCGTGATAATCCATTGAGACCATTGTTTGTGCTTTTCATTTTGTAATCATTATTTCGAGGATCAAACACGTACTCCTCTTCCTCTTCTTCTTCTTCTTTCTTTGCAAGTAGCAGTGAAAGACTAGAATCTTGTAGCACACTGACGTTTCTACGTTTCATGTCGCTAGTATTATATTCGAAATCAAACTGCGGTGTACTATTCTTTCTAGAACGCCACTCTGTAGAATTTGACAGCAGTGCTGCTTGTGATGGAGGTGGAGGTAAAAGTAACAATCTCGGTTTAATTGCCATGTATGCTCCGAGGTCAGTAGGAGAAAGTATACTTGGTACCAACGATCTCTCTTCCACATCATCAGTCGTATGATCTATAGGGACGACTGATGGGTAGTGCCGTGTAGGCCTAGGATGATTCAATACTGAAGAAGATGGAAGTTCTGCCTCTCGAGGAATCTGTTTCTCAATCACTTCAGGATCATCTATATCCATAAAGTCATCATGTTGATAATCATTAATGTTATATGTTTCCATCAACAGAGGAACCAGATCATTTTCAGGATATGTTTGCCTTTGATATTGTTGTGAGAAAGCCTGAGTAGATGCTTGAAAATGTTGCTGGAAATCCTGAGGTTGCATATCACGTCGCCTCCTATGCACTTCCTGAGTATCATCTAACGAAAGCGCACTGAGAAAACCCTCATCTAGATCCTTAGAATTGAACATCCTCAATCACTCTTTGCCAGACTTTGATCTTTGATCTTTGATATTTCAATTGATATCGCAGCACCCAAAAAAAAAAATATATCAACCCCATCGCAACTTCCTAACAATGTCAAAGAGAAAGAAGACAGAGAAGGCTAAGGATTTCACTAAGAAGAAGTTGAAGGTTGGTAAGACGGCTCCTAAGGCTGACAACCATACTGATACTTCATTCAAATCCAAAGCTATTTCACTTCCTAATCAATCTTTAAATAAGAAAGAAGTGAGTGGTGGAGATTCAAAAGACACCAAGGAGCCGGACTTAACACATCATCTTTCACTTACCAAGCATCATTCCAATACCACTAGACGTGAAGTTTTGAATTATATTGAAGAGCATTTACCATCTAATCCTACAATGTATAAGAGTATTCTCTCTGCTACGATTCCTTTGGTGCATGATCAATCTCAAATGGTTAGAACAGCATTGGTTTCACTTTTGGAGAAGTGTGCTCAGAAGCAGCCTGGATTACTTGACTTACACATCCGTTCGATAGTCTTATTCATTCATTCAGCAATGACGCATATCCAACCTGATATCCGTAACAACTCATCTAAGTTTTTACAAGTATTATTGACGCATGCACATACAGCTTTGGTAAAGTCATACTTTATAAAATCCATCAGGAGTTATTTCAACGTTCTTTCATGGACATTAAGTGATGACAAGAAGGCTGTTTCTTTGGCAGTCACTACAAGTGCATCCATAGGAGGATCCACCAAAAAGGCAAGAATCAACCATTTAAGTGTATTGAAACAATTTCTTGAAAAAGCCTTATTCATTGAAAAAGAAGATACATCAAACTCAAAAGAATTATACACGATACACCCTCAAACAGAAAAATACTTGGTTCCATTTAACACACCACAACCATACGAACCACTCAACTTATTTGTAGCATTAACTAAGGGAAGACCAACTACAGGCTCTAGAAACTTGAAAGAGATCGACGATGGTTCATTCAGTGTGAAGGATTTGGATACTCTTTCTGCCGAAGATTTAGACACCAGACGTAAAGTGATGATGGATGTCTTTTTGCAACCAATGGTAAAGAACTTGCAAGCATTTATGAAAGAAGGTGGAGAATTAGGAAAGGAAGCAAACTCGTGTCTTTCGATATTGGAGAAATTAAAAGCTGAGATGACCAAAGTAGAATAAGCTACTAGGAGGAGATGTTGTTATGCTTCATATTAGAGTAGACTCTACTCAGTTGTATTATTTATAGACTAAAGAATCGCTTTTCTTGACCTACCATTTATAATAAAATTATCCGTGCAATAAGTAGAGGTTTATCTAACTATATAAAAGATTACGAGAATGTATTTTAGCTACTTCTTGAACCTATATTGCAACTCTCCAACCTACACTTTCCAGGCTTAAATCTTAAATGTCGTTTTGGAAAAGGCTGCAAATTTCCAAGTATCGTACGACATTAAAAATTTTTCAGAAATGTCTCTTATACATCTTACCTCTACAGTTCAAGTGATAGGAAACAACAAAGTAGTAATTGGAGTATTCACTTTCAAGCGGTATTCCTATTCCTCATTATACGCTTAATTTCCATTTAATCCACTTTTATAAAAGAATATACTGTAAACATTGTACCTGTCTTGTTTCCAACTCGTGCAATTATTCACGTGAATTCTTTGACCACTCTAACTCAAGACATTAAGCATTTTAATAAGAAAAGTAGACAATAAAGATGTTCAGATCACTTCTCAGTAAACAATTTACACGGATTCAACCACTTGCTATTTCCTCAAACTTAGCCAGACCTCAAGGCATTTCAAATCTGAGGACTTTTCGTACATCCACTGTTGCATTAGCTAAAGGTAAGAAAGGAAAGAAGGCACCTGCAAAAGAGATTGAAGAGAATGATGATGCAGAAGCACCAACAATTGATTTCACCGATGCAAACAAAAAGTTCACAACAGTTATAGAAAAGTTCACCAAATTGGCCAATGACTCTAAGTTAGGTAAAGCTAACCCAAAGATATTTGACAAGTTAGAAGTAAAATTGTCGAAGGATGAAGAACCTGTATTGTTCAACACTATTGCACAGACTTCAGTTAAGGGTAGAAACTTATTGATTACATTATTTGATCAAAAGTACGGAAAACATATCATCAATGCCATCTTAAGTTCAGGTTTAAACTTGAATGTCCAAGCTGACCCCGCAAACAAGTACTCTTTAAAAGTTCCTTTACCTCCAGTGAATACAGAAACCAAGAAGGAAAGCGTAAAAGAATTGAAACAATTATTTGAAAAGTTCAAACATGGCCCAACTAAAAATACTTCATTAGCTGCTGTCAGATCTGACATTAAACAGAAGTTCACTAAGGCTAGTGGTGTTAAAAAGGGAGACCAAGAACATAAAATGTTGGATGATTTAGAGAAATTACATAAACTGTACGTCGACAAGATTAGCGAAGTGTTTAAGTCTGCAGAGTCTGCAATCATGAAGTAATCAGTTATTGAGTATGTATAATATTAAAAAGTCTAAAGAATTTAAAAAACTACTCCATTTCCTATAAACAATCGTTTGTAATTCTTCTCACACCATTTGATGATCTTTAGACCATTCACTATTAATTCCTTGGAGTTATTTTGGTTGGAGTTATTGCATAAGCAGTAAAACTCGAATGAATCATCTGATAACATAAACCCAACCACTCTATTACTCCAATTGATATAAGTGAGTTTTTTATTGACCAAGCCCTCTGTAATATTACCGTTAACACTTTTAGCATCGGTAGTCTCACTGATGATTTTGGTTGCCTTTGTATTATGTAAAACGGAGTAGAAGTATGACAATTGTAGGTAAATATTCATACTTTTATCGCTGCTGAATTGATGAACATCACTCATTACAAACTGATTAGACTTTTTAACCTTGTAAATGAAGTGGTTGATCAGTGTAACTTTAATATCTCGAGGAATCAGTAATCTGTTTGCAGCTTGTAATTCACGGCAGAGCTTGATCTTGTAAGCTTCCTTTCTTGTGAGCTCATTAATAATAAACCCTGCAATCAGCTGCATGTCAAAAAATGAGTTTTTATTCCCACTGATCAATATAATGACTATGGATGGAATTTGTTGGCTTGAGTTTATCATGTACTCAGTTAAGTTTACCCTTTTCACAAAGATATAGAGGAATCCATTTTGGTTGAAGTTTGGTAGACATAAAGGAATCCACAAATCTTCATTAATTTCCTTATCCCCAAACACTGAAGACGAGGAGGAGGAGCTTCCAGGAGTAGATTCCAAAGTAGAGTTTATCATTCCAAGCATGATCTTTAAGTCATGGTTGGACAAATTGTGGTTCTTTGGTTTCATAAAACTGAGTAACTTATTGGATGAGAGGAGTAATGAAAATAACAACTCTTCTCCAATGTAACGTTCAGTAGGGGTTGAAGCAGCTGTTGAGTTGTTACCAAAGAAGGGGATTTTTAAACCTTCTTCAGTCGATGCAATGGGAGGGGGAGTTTGTTTTACTTTACGTTTTAACTTCTTGCATGCTAGTAAAATGTTACTCAACTTAGTTCTTGTAGTGTTGGTAATTCTGATGTTTTGCAATGAAGAGTCAAGTAATTCACTTGTAAAGAAGTCAAAGCTGGAACCGTTTAACTTGGCAGTCTGGGAAGCTAAGATAGGTAAGGCAAAGGTTGATTTCATGCAAATGGAATCTAAGTTTTGGAAGTCCAATGGAGTTAAAACCTTTCTAAGGTCATAGTTCAACCGCTTGTTGAAGCTCTTTTCTAAGACTGGTTTTGAAATTATTGATAATAAGTAATCATATAACATATTCAATTGACCGAGCAACGAACCATCGTCTTCGTCTTTGAATTCGTAGCTTATTTTGGATATGACAACTAAGATGATTTGATTTTTGTTTAAAGCCACCACCTTTAAGGAATTGTCTATTGTAATAGATTGAATTTCTTCCATCATGTTCTCTTGGAATGTCGATACAATAGTAGTGATAATTCCCATGTACCCCAAGATAATACCGTCTGAACCATGCATAGAATAGATTGGTTTACCAGCAGACGATAGTACGAAGAAGTGTTTCAACTTGTTGTGGAATGATACTTCATCATCAGATTTGTCAATGCATATGTATTTGTTGTAGAATTCAGTCTCTTCCTTCTCTGTCATTTCGCCACTATCAAAGCCGCAGTATGGTGATAATCTTGTACGTGGTTGTTGGGTAGTGATCTGTTGTTGCAGTATCTTGTGATTCTTGATAAGCCCACTCAATAAGTTTTGTAAATCTTCTTCGTCACCATTCTCCCCAATGTAATTGTCGTCAAAAGAGTCATGAAGGTTGATATCTACATCTTCATCACTACTATAACCATTTGAAGATAGTAATAGTGATCCTTGGCCCAGGGTAGTAGGGTGTAATTCTGATTCTGTAGAAGTATCAGCCTCTAAATTCTGACTGCTGTTCACTTTAGACACGAAACTTGTATCATTGCTAGCAGTTTCCAAATTGACTGCTGTGGTAGGGCCACTGCTTAATTTAAGGGGACTAGTGACTGGACCTATTCTATAACCAGGTTTACCAATAGATAAACCACCAGAAACATTCACATCTGAGTCATTCGAATGTATGTTCACTTGTACTGGAGGCGGTGATGGTGATACATCCCTCTGTTCTACCATAACTCTTTAGTTGTGATAATACAGAAAATTAAATTTACTTAACAAATGTTAAAAGTAACAACTTATGATTGATACAAATCATTAGGTTTCATGAATTATATATGGTTATTAAAGAGGTATATACAATTGCAATGCTATTTAGTTATAATAATTCTACAAGATTAAAAGCACCATATGAATTAAGTTATTCTTCAATTAATACTTAGAATGAGAGAGTCTATATGAAATTGAAACTCAGTAAGAGAGAAGAGACGATAAAGGGGTATAATTAAAAAGGAATACGTGGTTAGGCATACGCAATTGATGTGAATAAATGTTCAACAGTACCATCTCTGTTTCTTAAATCACATTCTGTAACATCTCTCATACTCACTGGTTGCTCCCATTAACAATTCAATAGTACCATAAAGCAAACAAGTAGAAAATATGTATGCTTAATAGAGGAACTTGTACCATATGATAAAAACAAAGATTAATCCCACACCAATAATAGGAACATACTGTTTGAGTAAAGCTTCAAAGTTGATTCTTTGAGCTCTTCTTCTGTATTTAAGCGAGTCACTCTTTAAACTTGAAGACAAGTCACTCATTTTATCCAAGGAATCACCTCTGTATAACAAATCCTCAATGTTTTTAGTCATCACCTTCTTAACATCTGCCAACTCATCATTTAACTTATCCAAGTTAGATTGAGCTCTTTGGTCTTGATATATCTTTTTAGTTTTGTTTAAAAAGTTATCGAAAGAAGAGAACCCAAATGGTCTTGCAGATGAGCTCAATGCATCTTGTCCATGAGAATGTTGGAATTCATTCGATATCTCTGATAAATATGAAAATGCCAACTTACGTGGATACGATTTATCACATATAGTAAGATAAATGATCGAGTTCACAATCAAATAATGGATATTATGTGTTTTAGATTCAATCGTAGCTTGTGGTTCGGATTGTGGGGTCATTCTGCTGATAATAATCTTACACTTTTTCTTCTCCTCCACCAAAGCTGGGTCTGTTTGATCATCTACTGATCCACATAATGGAAGTGCTAAAAGATGACTTGTTAGTTTCAAGATATTCCAAATCGTTTAAATTTATAAAATGCAACTCTCAACTTACAATCATTACGGTATATTAAGGTTGATAAAACCATGGTCTAATTCAAGGTTATTTGATTCAATGATTGTATTCTTGAAATTGTCGTGTTGTTTTCTTTTGGTATAGATGGGCACGTGATGCAATGTATCAAAAAAGTGTGCATTAGAAGAAGACGATGTGATAAGATAAGAGTCAATGAGTTAGTGTATAGAACAGAAAAATGATAATCTTTAGAGTGAAAAGATAAATGAGAGTGATGAGAAGGTAAAATTGGTCGATTCAAAAGTCCAATTACTTTCAAACATCATACAAATCGTCACCTCATATGGATCATCAACTTCACCTTCCCCGATTCCCCTCCCCAATTATTGACAGCAAATAGCGACAAGATCATATTTTAGCGAGCGCACTCCTAATTTTTTTTTGTGGAGTTCACGCAAAATAGGTATATCTCGTGACCCACATAGCAAAATTTTAATAAGGTAAATCATCTGTTAGAAAGATAGACAAACGTTTACGATAACCACTACGACCAGCATATTAATGATACCTAAGAGATGGATTTATCTAATTTATCATCAGATCTTCCGCCCACAAAGCCAATAAATAAAAATTCCATAGATGAGCTCAGTAAGGATTTGACCAATGAGTTCAAGAATGCTGCCAAATCAGTAGCCACACTTTACAATTCGTCTACGTCAGGCAATACATCTGGCGGTACTCAGAAGGCTGAGTTTGCTAATGCTGCGAAGAGCGTAGCTAGTTTATACCGTTTGAGCAATAATGCTACCTCGTTATTACAATATCATGGATACTTGAGTTGTTTGGATGACCTTTTAGGAGTGATTGCATCAGATGGCGATGTTGAGAATTGGGTCTTAACGAAACGAGCAGAAATAACCAACTTGAATAACATAGGATCATCGAGCTCTACTACTAATAATATCGCCCCTCCAACTACCACTACTTCATCATCTTCACCACTTGCATCATCGTCCCCATCTATAAACGCAATAGATGACGACTTCCAAATCCCACTCGACTTCAAGTTCTCTGTATCACACGACACGAAACCAAAACACCCATTTGTCGCTAGCTTCCCACCACTCTCTGTACAACATCAAGTAGAAAAGAGAAAGATTAAAGAAAAGAAGGAACAAAAGAAGGAACTCAAAAAACCAGAATCAGAAGACGACTTGGACATCCAACGCATACTGAAGAAGAGAAAATTCGTAAATGATAACACTGATGTAATAAAGAAGAAATGGAAAAAGAAGCCGTCCGTTGATCCAGAATACCAAGAATAACATTGAACTTGATATTATTTATTAACCAACTTGCATCCTCATATACGTGACATGATGTTATACTACCTTTAGAATCGTTTGCAACCAACAGAGGTTTGTTTCTCTGTATAAAAAACTTTAATAACGTTTGCTCACTTGATTCAAATGGTTCCTATTTCTTTTGTTACTATTTAAATACAATGCTTGATACATTGTATTGCTGTGATTACATCACACTACTGCATCTGTTTGAATTGCTTTCCATTACATTTCTATCATTAAGTTTGACTTTTGACTTTTCTTCTGTTGCTGTCACTTAAGAGGCTTTGTAGATTGCTGATTTGTTACCTCGATACTCATAACCTGATACTTTGCATTATGATGGGTTTGGATCTTATATAGATATATTTATAGACGAAATTGATCAACTACTTTTGAAAGGTTTGTAATTTATTGGAGAATAAGATTTAAGATATCGGAAAATATTCAGTATAAGGCGATCAGTGAACAGTTAACTTGCTTCCTACACAAACGAAGTACGAACAAATACAAGTACACGTTGCAAGAAGCAAAAGAAACATTCAAAGAAGCAAATGAAGTATCGCACGAAGCAAATGAAACATAGTAACGAAACAAAGTGTGAACAATACTCAGGCTCTTCTACATTGATTTCCTTCAAGTCTTAATCAACTAATTAAATGACACTTAATATTCTATAAATTTGAATTATTCAACCTCTCTTTGATGGTGGGCTGAGAGTGCTTTTAGTATCCAAATAACCCGTCATCGTTATTTGCATATTCATCATAATACTCACTTTCATCACTTTCATCTTCATCACCATCACTTTCTGATTCAGACGATGATATTACTGCTGATTCTTCGCCTTCAACCAATCCTTCTAATGTGAGACAGAGTAAGTTCTCACCCTTGACTTGGCTACCCTTAGGGATTTCATTTGTTGATTCAACGTTACAGTTGGTTAATCTCAGCTTGGATCTGATGGTGGCTCCATGCCCTATGATACAGTTTTCTAATTGTACGTCGTCTTCAATCACAACGTTATCCAAGATGAGAGAGCCTGTTAATTTAACTCTCTTTCCGATCACACAGTTCTTAGCTAAGACGCTTCGTTTCACGTTAGTTTTTTCACCCAAGGTGGTGTTTTCTCCCACCAATGAGTCGAGTCCTACATGTGCTAATGTCTTTTCCTTAGACTGCTGTTGTTGTGCTCTAGTACTGGCTTGTTTCTTCATGAAGTATCTGTTGGCTTCCATCAACACAGGTAAATTATTGCTTCTGAAGAATGTAGCTTGTTCTGGAATCACGAGAAATCCTACATTACCCTTTCTGTCTGTGTGTTTCCATGATCTTCTGGCCAAGTCACGGACCACTTTTGTTACTGGTCTGAAACGGAAGTACGACTCATTAAATTTAGGGTCTGTATCGAAGACCTTGGTAACAGTCTCAGTGTTTCCGAAAAAGATTGAAGAGTTCAACATTTTAGTACTGGTGATCGAGTTGGGGTATCTCCAGCACATTTGAGTTCTAACTTGTAATGCTTGTTGTGGTTCGATATCTTCAGGTAAGAAGAGGTCCAATAATTGAGTTCTGCCATCACTGAGTTCAGTATAAATGGTGTAATTTTTAGGAAATATTTGTCTCTTCTTGTCTTCGATTTCCAATTGGTTGGTGTAGTGTACGGCCATACCCAAATCTGAGTCTTCTCTGTATCTGTATGCTTCGATCAAGACTTGAGGTGGTA
Organism: Kodamaea hsintzibuensis (nom. inval.); assembly: GCA_030568835.1. Lineage (NCBI taxonomy): Eukaryota > Fungi > Ascomycota > Pichiomycetes > Serinales > Debaryomycetaceae > Kodamaea > Kodamaea hsintzibuensis (nom. inval.). Next base: position 194,456 of record JAJMJA010000013.1, read on the forward strand.
AGTTTGTGATGAAATCACAAGGTAATAAGACAAAGTTCAGTTGTGATTTCAATGCATTGCTCTTGTACAAATGGTGTAAAACTTCTCCACTATACTCTGCATCGTATTCGATTACATTAATAGATGTGGTGTATTCATCATCACCACTACCATTACCACTACCGCTATGAATATCGGATTCTTCAGCAGTAGCATTAACGTCACTTTTAGTAGAAGCTTTTTTAAGCTTAAATGCATTCACTACAGCTTCAATCTCAGCCTTCGAATGCGATCCTGCAACGACAGTGACTTTTGGAAAGAAGGCCTTTTCACACCATTCTAAAACATACTCGATCATTGGTCTATTAGCAACGGGTAAAAGAGCCTTAGCGATTCCAGAAGATCTCACCTCCGAAAGCGGCGACAACCCTTTACCCTTTCCACAGAGTATAATTGCATGAAACTCCATTTCTTCAGTCTATTCCTCTCTTCTTTTACTTTGATTAAATTTAAATCAAATCAAATTTTCGTTTCAACATATTCACGTGAGTCAGTGATCTGGATATTGCACGTGCCCCATCTCGTGCCACCATAGTCGTGTAGGGAGTCCAATTTTTCGTTGGGATTTTTTGCCACACGATTACGAACGAAACCAGAAAAGTTACCAGTACTTTATAAAGAGATTCGATAGTTGTTGATTTGTTGTAGCGTTAGCGAATTGAAATATAGAGGGCATACATATAAAGAATGAGTACTGAAGAAAACGATCCGCTTTTGGCAGCGTTGAATGAAGACCTGGGCAATACAAACGCAGAGGATCAACAACAGGCACCACCCCAGGAGCCAGTTGATCCTGAAAGAGAAAGAGCCTTGAATAAATTGAAGGAGAAATTGATTGATCATAGAAAGTGGAATTCAAGGTTAAAAGATCTTAGGCTTAGTATACGAGATTTAGGAAATGATTATGAGAAGACTGAGGATGATATTAAGGCATTACAATCTGTTGGACAGATGGTTGGTGAAGTCTTGAAGCAATTGGATGAGGAACGTTTTATTGTTAAGGCATCTAATGGACCTAGATATATTGTGGGATGCCGTAACACTATCAAGAAGGAGAACTTAAAGTATGGAGTGAGGGTCTCATTGGATATGACTACCTTAACAATTATGCGTATTTTACCTAGAGAGGTGGACCCCTTGGTGTACAACATGACAACCTTTGAGCCTGGTGAGATCTCATTCAATGGTATTGGTGGTTTAACAGAACAGATTAGAGAGTTGCGTGAGGTGATTGAATTGCCATTAAAGAACCCAGAATTGTTCACCAGAGTGGGAATAAAGCCACCAAAGGGTGTCTTATTGTACGGACCACCAGGTACGGGTAAAACATTATTAGCAAAGGCAGTTGCCGCTACCATCGGTGCCAACTTCATTTTCTCTCCTGCGTCTGCCATCGTGGACAAGTTCATTGGTGAATCCGCGAGATTAATTAGAGAAATGTTTGCATACGCCAAAGAACACGCTCCCTGCATTATCTTCATGGACGAAGTCGATGCCATTGGAGGTCGTAGATTCAGTGAAGGTACATCTGCTGATCGTGAAATCCAAAGAACTTTAATGGAACTCTTGAATCAAATGGATGGTTTCGACACATTGGGTCAAACTAAGGTCATCATGGCTACAAACAGACCTGATACCTTGGACCCAGCTCTTTTAAGAGCTGGAAGATTGGATAGAAAGATCGAAATCCCATTGCCAAACGAAGCTGGTAGATTGGAAATCTTCAAGATCCACACCACCAAGATCTCAAAGCAAGGTGAGTTTGACTTTGAAGCTGCTGTCAAGATGAGTGACGGTTTCAATGGTGCCGATATCAGAAACGTCATCACCGAAGCAGGTTTCTTTGCAATCAGAGACGAAAGAGATTACATTTTGCAAAACGATATAATGAAGGCTGTTAGAAAGGTTGCTGATGTCAAGAAGTTGGAGGGTAAGTTAGAATATGAAAAGTTGTAGTTTAACTAACCTTGAAACGAGAAATTTAATAGGTGAGTCGAGATGAAAGCTGAGAGCTGAGTTATTGAACTCAGTAACGAAACTAGTGAATGAATAGTATGTCGAGGTTTAGACTATAATTTACAATATTTTCATAAAAGTTTAAGTATGCTTAAAATACAATCTGATATAGGTACATGTAATAGTTATCAAGTAGTAGTGAGTCCAACTAGTTCTTGTCAGTTTCTTATTCATTACTAGCATTCTATTTATGTCCTCTTCCATCAGAATAATACTACAGTAAGTTTATTGAATTTAAAAGTTGATTAAATATTTACAGAAGGGCATGAATATATGCTCCTATGGTCTAACAACTTGTACCTTTTAGAATGCTTGTATAACTTCAAACCATTCTAAAACAAAAGTTACGGTCTTGTTTCATTACTGTGGGGTGCTTTTTGAAGATAAGGTCTCCAAGTGTGCAATCATGGCAGGGTTGTCAATCTTACTTATATGCTCAGCCATTTTCTCACCAATAAAGTCCTTTACTTCTTGTGATAATTCGACTTCCTTAGCCTTCTTAGTCTCAGTTTGTTGTTGTCTAGCCAAGTATATCTTTTGTTCCATAGATAAAGGCATCTTAGGGGCATTTAATCTTCCGATTTGTATCTTGCTGAAGATTCTCTTCTTGTGCTTGGAGTATGGGTTTCTTAATTGGTCCAATGCAGCTGCTGGAATAGGAGATCTGGCAATACTTTGTTGTTCGTAGGTTTTCTCAAATACTGTATCTTCCATAGTTGATAATTCTCCATCTTCCAATTTAGGAGGGTTTGGCCAAGGGATTTCAATAGCTTCGTGATGTTTTACAAAACGTTTTGGAATCCACTTCTTGTATCTATCATCATAATACTTATCTTTGAATTCTATGTCTTCTGCAACCAAGTATGAAAGAGCTCCAGATTCAGAATCCTTCTCTCTACCTGCCAACCTTACATCTGTACGAGGTACAAACTTTGGAAAGTCAACCAAGTGACTTGTTTGTCCTTCAATCCAAGACGACTTAACAAAGATTTTCTTAGTGGTAGAGTTAGCCAACACATACGAGTCATATTCTGGTAAGTATCTAGTCACAGTGCTCATTTGTCCCTTAAGCTCTCCAGATTTTATATACACAAGGTCTCCCTCAGCGATCCCAGTATCGACAATAGATTTCTGTTTATTATCTGGAATCCTTTGAGGTGGAATCTCTTTATCGAATGTAGGCAATGCATAATCAAGTTGTTGTCTATAGAGAGCTTCACGAATACGCTTAGGCTCCTTCTCAAGATCCCTCACGAACCTCTTTTTGGCTGTATTCCAAGACATGTCTGGTCCTTTTTAATGAAAGTTTTTCAGTGAAAATTTTGTTTTTCAATGGTGATTCAACGTGAGTTCAAGAATGAAACAGGTGTGAGACGAGTGTGAGTTAGTGGTCATTTTAGGGTTGTATGTGTTTATATTACCCTAGGTACTATTCTTTTAAGTGTATTGGTTATTTGAAGTAACATTTAGAGCAGATATGATAATACCTCAACCAATATATCACTCCCATTTTCATTCTTAGTTTCCTTTTTATTCTATATATTGATAGTGGGGCCAGTTAGATTATTCACACTATCTTCTCTACATTAGCTTACTTTCACTTTAAACTCTACACAACTCTTCCTAGTCAATCACTCACAACATACCACCACTTAAATTTTATCATATTATCATTATATTACAGTTTACTATACACTATTCAGTACAAATATTAATGAATTCTTGCTCGTTAACTGCGTTTTTGGTTAGTATTGTTAATTCTTTCTCTCAAACAAAAGCTATACTTACTCTCTCCATCCTCATCCAAGTCGAATTCATCAATCATAGCTCTCAATTCGTCGTCTGTCAAATTTTCTCCTAACTCTTTGGCTACTCGTCTTAAGTTACGCAAGCTGATCTTCCCTGTGTTGTCGTCATCAAAGAGTCTGAATGCTCGGCGTATTTCTTCTAACGGGTCTCTATTGATTATCTTTTCTCCAACTATTCATTTATGTTAGTATACTATTCAAAAAACTTTCAATAGTTATAATTGAACTTCAACAAAGAACAACTGGTTCAACCAAAAGTTCAAAATCGAGTCCAATCCTCGGTTCTTATATCAAATAATATGAATGAAACATTACATCACATTCTAAAAGTTGTAACATACCTGCTTGAAAGAAATTCTCATACGTTATCAAATTCCTATCATCTGTATCATACTCATGAATAATATCTAATACTTCACGTTTACTCAAGTCAAATCCCAAAGCTCTGAAGGCAACCTTCAATTCATGATAATCCAAACACCCATCATTATTCATATCAAATAACGAAAACGCTTCTCTGATCTCCTGCTTTTGTTCATTCAATAACTCAGTCTTCACATTAGCACTAGAATTAACATTACTATTGTTATTAGATGCACGCTTAGATATACCTGCATTACCACCACCAACACCTCCTCCACCACTAGCAAGAAGCGAATTGTTCTGACTGTTCATCATCGGGCTCTGATTATAAGGATCTACCTGCTTCCTCAAATATCCTGACATTAAGTTGTGTTAGTTTTGTTTTGGTTTGCGTTTGATTTCAAGACCGTTATAATTTTCGCGTCATAAAAAGATTCCAAACTCAACTCGAGGCATGTTCAAGTTAGGCCTGAGGGTTGTTGTTAAGAATGAGCCTGGTCTGATTCGGTTTATAGGACAAACTCAGTTTGCTCCTGGTACTTGGTATGGTGTTCAGTTGAATGTACCTGTGGGTAAGAATAATGGTACAGTAGATGGGATCAAGTACTTTGATTGTCCAACTAATCATGGGTTATTTGTGCGACAGTCTTTATTGAAACATGAAGATGATGCCATGGAGGTGTCTTCTTCTCATGGTACTGGTACTGGCTCTGTATCATTGAGTGGTGATAGTTCACTGAATACTACTAGATCAAATACTCCCACTAGTTCTAATGGTGGTGGTGGTGGTGATACGTCTTCCAACTTGCATAATATCATAAGCAAACTACAAACTAAACTACATGTCGTTACACTGGATATCAAAGCTTATAAGCTAACTATTCAAGACTTAGAATCCAAATTGGAAAAGTACAAGGAAACTACCTCCTCTTTGGAACTGCAATTAGAAGAAGTCTCTGTTGACAAAGACTTCCAATCTTCCTCAAGAACAAAACTAGAATCTGACCTCGAGAAAATGAATCAGCAATTCGAAGAGTTGAAAACAGACTATCAACTCTTACAAGAAGAGTTTGAATTAAACAAACAAATTGAACAGGAAATTCAGTCTCAAATGGACATGGAAAACCCTAGTGAAATTGACATTAAAACAATCCTTACTCGTAATAAGCAATTGGAAATCTCCATCATTGATCTCGAAAAGTTAAACACTCACTCACAAACTAGTTTAAAATTGCAAGTACAAGAACTAACAGCAACTTTAACTAGCAAAGATGAAGCATTGACTCGATATTCCAAGATGGGAGAGGAATTAACCAATGCTGAAGTAAAAATCAAGTCCTTACAATCACAACTTGATGCTACACTTGAACTCGAGAAAGTCGTTGAACACCTTAGCCAAGAGAATGATAAACTTAACACCAAAATCTCACTGTTGGACAAAACGATTTTAGAGTTGAATGAATTGCACGAATTGGACAAATCATTAGAGGAAAGTCAACGACTAGTAGAATTAGACTTGCGTAGGGACTTGAAAAGTCTTCTGGAAGTCATCAGAAAAGATAAAGTATTCATACGAAACCTTGAAAAGACGAACAAATACATCGAATCGAAATTGGTGGCATACAAAAACACAGCCAACTTTGAAATAAGTACTCCAGACGTTAGCATGATTGAAATGGAAGAGGAAGAAGACATGGACAGTACTCACTTATTCAATGAAATCGATTCTTTGAAACTTCAATTGTTCAACTACAAATCATTGAATTTTCAAAATGAGTTGGTATCGAAAATGACCCAATTCAAATTGAAATCACTCCAAGAAAAGATTGGACTCCGCAACTATAGTCGGTTCAAAGAGCAATACGACGTCATATACATGATTAAACTATTGATTTCAGATGCTCGATTGGTGTTCGACTCCATAAAAATCGATCCCTACTCAAACTTTTATGCTATCCAAAATTATACCATTCAAATATTAATTCATTTCTTGAATGCATTACTTCTGATTTTGGAATCCAATTATTCAGACGAGATTGTCTTGGGAATTATGGATAATTTGAAAGAGTCAGTAAATGTATTAGATGAATCAATGTCTTCATTGTTTAACAACTCAGTCAAGGATTCCAACTTTAGTAACTTAAACTGTGAATTTGTCTTCACTTTTATTGAAAAGGTTACCAGAATCGCTTTCCCCAACAATAAGGCTTTGAATTTCCAAAATCTTCTTGAGCTTCGTTTTATATACAACGTGCTGCATGATGTTTATGTCTCTTGTAACCAGGTGATCAATAACTTAAGAAACTCCTTGGACAACTCGCTAACCCCATCGAATGCAATTGGATCTTTGACTCGACTCTCAAAGCTGTTTATTGAGGCTGAAATAGAACTGAAAGAGAATTTGAATTTAGACTTCACTTTTGATACTGACTTGACTTGCGATGAGAAAGTAGATTTCTGGGAGTTTACAAAGGATGTTCATAATTTGCTAACCTCATTTACAAACTTCACTCAAAAGATCAACTTCAATCAAAATACAGAACTTGAAGACTTGGTTCACAATTTGGACAACTACAACCTTGATGATTTTTCAACTTATGTTCTTCATGATTTGGAAAATTGCAGCAAGTATAGCAACGTTGAATATACCATACTACCAAAAGAAGTCAAATCTATATACAAAGCAGCAGGAGAAGCCAGTCCTAAAACTGATGTGGTTGAGAGCGGAAACAACTATAAGCAACTAGAACACGAGTTGTTGGAAAGAGACAAGAGGTTACACGATTATCAATTGAACATAGACTTATTGGAGAATAACATGAAATCTATAAACCAACTCCATGAAGATAAAGTCACAGACTTGCTTAACGAATTAGAAGTGATTAAATTCAAGTTTGAAACAAATGAGCAACAGATAACTTCTTTGACAGAACAAAACTCCAGGTTAAACAACGAGTTAAATGAACTAATGAAATCAAATCAAATATTTGAGAATGGTGACTTACTTGGATCATTCGACAACATGAGCAATGAAAAATTCTTCGTTAACAAGTTGAAATTTATAGAAGAAATGATTTTATTACGAAGATTAGCCACCCACAATTATTCGGTTCAAAATAATACACCTGATTCTATCAATTGGTTAAAGAATCCTTTAGTAACTGAAAGGAAACTGATCAAAGATACAAAAGCTCTCAAATTCAACTATTTATCCAAATCACTAAAAGATTTGGCTTTGAATACTAAGGCAATAAGATTAGATGATTCATTAGCTTGGAAACCAAAGGCCTCATTACCAAAGTTCATTAACCTTGCTTTGAGAGAGGAGACATTAAAGTATTATCATAACAGGGATTCCATCATAAACGAAGAAGGCAAGTAGACTTTCTTTGTTTACTCTGCAAAGTAATGAGAATCATTAAAATAGTTGAGTTTTTAGGCATTTCTTGTTTGGAACTAAAGCTCACTTCAGTTCTACAATCACCCACTTGTGGGCCATGATTAGTTTGTGCATTATTACTCCTACAGTTCACTTGCAGTACACCAAAGGTTGATCTAGTTCTACTTTTTCAAGGGCAGGTTTCGAGTAGATTTAATAAAATTTTGCAGCCATTTGAATATTTTAAAAAAAATGGATGTTGTAAATAACTAAATGAACAATTGTAGTCATTCTATTAAATGAGTATACAATATCAAACAACTATCTATAGTACAATCTCTCGCGTGTAGAAATCAATCTGTCTTTGCAGTTAGCTAAACTTAACTTACCATAAAATTCTACATTTTAAACTGCTCTCCATCTGGTCCAGAAACCAAGGCTTACGACTCTAATATTATTCTACCCATCTGCTAACTAATTGATTTACCGTCACTATCATGTTTTATATTACTATGGTGTATGCTAATTTTTAACACAGATATGGTCCTCGACATAGAACCAACTGTTGTGAGCCTTAAAGCCCATTTTCTTTTTCATGTACAGAAATATGTATATACATTAATTATTCCTTTTCTGGCTTTTCTTTCTTTGGCCATTTAGTTGCCTTGTCGATGTGTTCTGCTGGATATAACCATTCTAGAAGAACGTAAACGAATATGTCGATTATGCAGCATAATACAAACAATTTCCCTGCAAGGAGACCGCAAAAGTAGTATTTCTGTAGTCTTACAAAGAGTGACTCGTTTAATTTTTCAGTGTCCAACGAGTTGTACACATTTTCAGTACGTTTGGCTATGTTTTCCCAGCTGTACATTTTCGCTACCTCTTCGTGAAATTTGGTTGTATCTATTTCACCTGATTCCATAGATTCAATAGCTTTGATTGTAGCAGCAACTAGAGAGTCCTCTTCAGGCTCTGCAAAGTTAGTCATGTGGCTTGGTAACACCTCTGGGATACCTCCAACCTTTGTTGTGACCACAAATAATCCACAAGATGCAGCTTCAACAATAACAGTGCCAAATGCTTCTGTGAGAGACGGGTGTAAGTATATGTCTCCCTGGATCATGACATTGCGCACTTCTTCATGTCTGACACCCCCAATGAGCTGGACTCTTTCTTGTAAATAATACTTTTCACGCATTTGCTCTAAGTCGAGGAACTTTGGACCGTCACCAGCAATCAAAAACTTGACTTCTGGTTTTGCAAGACAAATTCTTGGGACTACAGCAACCAATAAGTCTGCTCCTTTGTTAGGGAATAATCTGGATATCACCACGATAGTTATGCTTTTTCTTTTGAGGGACTGGCCAGCAGGACGCATCCCACTGGGTCTGAAATCCTTGGATATGACGGCATTAGGTATCACAGATACATTGAGAGGATTGAGCGATGCACGTAGCACCGTGTTCTCTTTGCAAGTGTGAGATACACAAATGACGTGGCCAACGTCACTTAGAGTGAACTTTAACAATTTGTTTCCCATTATCGAGGCCACATCTGCAAATCCAAAGAGGGAATGGTCTGTGAAGATAGTTTTATAACCCATTGTTCTGCCATGCAAAATGGCTTCGTGGCAGAGACTTGACAACGAACCATGTCCATGAATGATGTCTATACTTTCTCGTATGAATATATTCCTAATAATTGGAAACGAAAGGAAGACTGTTGGAAAAGTAGAGTTCCTATGCACCACAATGTAAGGTACATAATATACCTTTAATCCATTCGTTAATGTTCGTACACCATTTCTTGATCCATAATCATGAGTAATAACAATTACAGAATGCCCGAGATTGATCATTTGCTGTGCAAGATGATAGACATGGAATTCAACTCCCCCTGGCTGAGGGTAGAAGAAGTCCGTTACCATAGCAATGTTGTACCCCATCTTATACTCAGTGCATCTCGTTGGTTCCTGATTCCAGTCTGATTTTTGAAACATGATGCGGCGCGCACGTGACTACTGGTACGGCTGTTCTTTAAGAATTGGTATGGGATGAAAGATTGGAAGGAAGTAGAGATTAATTTAGTTGGAAAGTAAGGTATGTGTGTTAAAGTAGGTTAGCAATTAACTTGTACTAGGATTAATTTTCTTGTTTACATGTTCTTTATTTTCTGGTGTTACTATGAAGAGTTAATCCAATCTTTATCTACCTCTATCAGTCAATTGTGAAATATTTGAATACTCCTATAGACGTTACACGCTACATGTTATTCTAAATATTATCTATTAAAGTAAATTTGAACAAACCTGAATTGGTAGTTGTCATGCTGAATTCTCAGTCAAAGTGCGATCTTTCTGGCTTAGTTATATATCAACCTTGATGCATATATCCGGCTTATAGGTGATTAAACGAAACGAGAAACTACCAACATAACTTCACTACTTGCAGATCAATTCGTATCGACTCTTTAATGTGAGAGTTTTCACTCAAAATCAATCAATTCAAGTGGCTGCAAATTTGTAGAAGTTATATTTCATAAGCGAATTACACAATGAAAATATCTTGGAAAGAATGAGTACACATCTATTGCTTCAATGCTTTCTCGGCACTAGAGTGAAAGGTAATCCCAATGTTCGGTTCCGATTGAACAATAAATTATTCCCCACTTGTATACCTTTGTTTCTACTACTTCAATCCTAAGAATGAAATCACAATTTGTAAGTGATCAAAAATAACTAATAATTAAACTATACGTTCTAAATACAAAGTTCCTGTTCGATTTTATATATCAGTTAAGATGCGTAAGCTTCTCTTGGAAGAGAAGCCACTGAGTTCTTAAAATTTACAATGCACTGTTGATAGTCCCAGCTACTTTGCTCACAGAGCATCACTGCATACTGCAAGTTCAACTTTGTCTCGAGTAGCACTTTAACGAGGAGCTCCTGTTGAATAGGTGTGAGGCTTGCTTTTGCTTCAGGTGGTAAATCGTTCACCGTAGGCCCTCCAGCTTGTGGTGGTTGCTGTTGTTGTACTATCGCTGGTGGTGCAAGGGGTTGTGCGGTTGGGACTGGTGCAGCTGCTGGTGTTGGGGCTGCGTTGGTCTTCCTTGGAATGTTCCAAGAGTCTGTTCCTGATGCATTCCTCACTAAAAGCATATCGCTGGCTACAATCATACCTCCATTTGGACCTGGAAGAACTACAAACGTTCTGTCAAAACTCTTCTTGGTCAAGGCAATCTTTTTACCCTTGCTGGAGTTGTTGTTCAACCTACCTCTTGGACCATTGGATAATGAGTTCGACAAACCATCAAGATTATCTGGTTGTGCAACCTCGTCGAAGGTACCATGCAATGTTATCAATATTCCTCCCAATTGCGGGTATCTATAAGTTTCCATACTGAATAATTCTGGCTTCGACATAATCTCGTGCTTTGTTTTTGGTATTTGTGAGAACAATTTGAAGATTTGCTCTTGTCCGGTTCCAAGACGTGTGGCTCTTGATTTCGCAGCAGAAACTTTACTCAAGTTTCTTGAGAGTGGCAAGTAGTAATTGAAAACACTGTTGTCGGTCATGTGGAAACTAGTGTTGTAAGAAGTAGAATTTTCAATCAAGTGGGGGTGTGATGCATCCACTTGCATGGAAAATTGCGATTCGTTTTGATAAAGAATCATCAAGTCTGCACGGTTGGTGTCCCATAAGTTGAGGTAGTTGGTGATAAAGTTGGTTGACATGTTTTGGATCTCTTCATCTTGGAAGAACATTGATTTTGGAGCATCAAAGGGGAAGGTCAAGTTTCTTGTTAATACTTCTTCGTTTCTTAATATTTCTCCATTCAAAACCACCAAACGTGGGAAAATTTTCATAAAATCCAGTTTGACTTGTGGTACCTGCTGAGCAGTAACATTCATTATCACAGGGTTTCCAAATAATAATAATTCACGGACATAGTTGAGTTTGTTCTTCCATACTTCAAAAGCCTTCCATCTGGTGAATTTGTTGTTCTGTAAAGACAAATTTTGCAAGTATGGGAAAGTTGCTGGAAGCGTGGAGATTGTTGACAAGTCCATCAACTCGTTACCTGACAAGTCTACGGTCACGACATCTAGTTTGAGATCTTTTGCAACCTTCATCAATGCTGGGAAGAATTTGGATGACGTTGAGTTTGAGTTGAAAAAGCCTCCTGCGTTGATAGAAGGGTCTTGTTTGACTGAACTCAAGTTCAACATTTTGATTTCTGGGTTGTATCTGGTTTGCAAGAAGGTTTTCAATGCGTCAATAGCTGCACCCGGACCAGGAACAGCACCTTGAGACACGTTTCCTCCGGCAAATTTATTGGAGAAAGAAACATCGGCATTTGATTTTGAAAACTTCAATGCTTGCCCTGCAAAACGAACACCTGACCAGTTCAAAAGGTCATTTAATTGGTTCTGGCTCTTAACATAACCTCTTAATATTCCTGTTGAAGGGTCTACCTGTGCATTCAACACTTGGACCCTGGCTTTTCTGGATATGAAATTTATACACTCTTCCAGACTGGCACCATTCCAGCCCAAAATCTCAACAGCTAAGTCGGAGTTCGGCTGCGAAAAGTTCCCATTGTTATTACTTCTATTATTATACAGATTATTGTATCCTCCTCTACCGTTTCCTCGATAACTCATCTTGTCAGAACCATAAACAGAAACGGTTTAGATGTTTTTTAGTACAAGTTCTGGTGGAATTTTTTTTTTATGTTATGGCATTTCATTAGGATTGTTGCGTACACGACTTAAAGGTGATTATATAAAGCGACCCTACTATTCGTCTTCTTCATCGACGGTGAAGTGTAAGGTACCTACTACTGGGTACTTACTTTCGAAGAGTTCTTCCCAATGGTCCAAGGATTCCAATTCGCCCTTGTTTAAATCCTTTAATTCGTCCAAGGGTTGGTCCAACGGCGTCAAGTTTTCTAAATCAAATGAGTTTTTAGCTAAACCACGCGAAGCGTCTCTACCAGCAAAGTTCTCATAAGGACTTCCTGGTCCGTAGAATGACGCACCTTGTGTGACATTGAACACTCTTCCTCTAACAGCAATAAAGATTTTAGGATCATCAGTACCATTGAACTTCGCAAGCTTCACAGGCGTAAACTTACCTGCAAGAATTGGTTTTTCAGCCTCTTCCTTCTCACTGAATGGATTGATAGATGCAACATCAGAAGCAACGCTCCTGAAGACAAATATAAGAACTAATATAACAAGAATTGTGGTGATCATGATACGTTTCTAATTATCTAAAACTCAAAATGTGACTTTTTTATCTATACTTTCGGTGGGGTACGATTATCCCCGATTTTGTTGGTTTCTTCTATACGAAAAACAGCACATGATGTGGATTTGAAGGGTCACGTGATCGATCTTCTTTTGGTTTTCTGTTTTTTGTTCTTTAAAACTGGAGTGTGAATTTTGAAGAAAAGGTAGAGAGAATAGAAGAAGTAACTATTACTATGGGTAGAGATATAATTTCATTGGATGATTTGACCAAGAACAATATAGGTGTTTTAAAGAAGATTATAGAGGTATCTTTAGCCACCAAATATAATGATCTGTGGATAGACAATTCATTTGAGAATGATCAAATGGTCAAATTGGCATACTTTTCAGAATTACCTGTAGGAGTGATCAGAGCCAAGTTATTCAACACACAAGCAAACAATACAGCTACCACTTATGAAGGTACTCAGAAGTATTCTGTGAGCACAGAAGTTCCTAATGCTGTTTATATCGAAGCGTTTGCAGTATTGGAAAAATATAGAGGATTGGGTATTGGAAAGAAGTTGTTGAAGTATTTAGTGGAAGAAACTCAAAAGAGATTTATCCATGATATTGTATTGCATGCCCATGTCGAACTGAAACATTCTATTGATTGGTACTTAAAACAGGGTTTCGTTGAAACTGGAAAAGTGGTGGATTATTATAAAGAACAAGGCTTGAAGAATCCAGATGCTTTGATCTTAACCTTGAAGATTTAAATAAAATATAATATAATAGAACATGGTAAATATATCGATAAGTAAAGAAGTAAATATAGTAGTATTTCTATCATCTTTACACTCTTCCAGAAATTCGTGTACATTTATTAAATAAATGGGTGCAACATATGCAATACGAAGTTGTATACCTGATAAATTCACTTCTACAACATCTTAATATCTTTAAAATTGTTTTCTTTTACTATACGAGAGTACTCAGAGCTTTAAACAATTCCTACTACACGAAAGCTTACTCACTTTCAATACTCATATTCTGCGAACACTCAAGTTCATTTATAAAAATATATCGCAATAATTATACAGGGAGGGATAGCACTAATTGTCACCCTCGTCTTCGGTGTCGGTATTAATATCAGTAAATACACTTGCGTTGTCATCCTCATCGCTGTCAACCTCTTGGATCTTGGTTGGCTTGTTTGCCTCACTTGCACCTCTCAATGCAGCAATAGCAGCAGCCAACGAATCTTCTTCAACATCGGATATGTCACTCTCAGAGTCCTCCTCATCTGACAGTATCTCACCCTTCATTTTTTGCATCTGTCTCTTTAAGTTAGCAACGTTAGGCTTAATGGCTTCTACTTCCATCTCCAAAGGAATGTCAACATCACAACCGTAGTATGCGTTATTCTTCATGACCAATCTAAAGTGGAAAACACCAACCTCAGTAGGTGTTGGTTGTGGGAAAGGAATCTTAAAGGTACCAACTACGACATCTTCGCCACCAGCTTCCCATTTTTCCTGTGTCAACTCCAAATTGCTCAATGATGCATTCTCCAACTTGTACTCTTTCGATGCATCGACCAACTTGTTGTCCTTTTGTGCAATCAAGAAGGCTGACCAGTTGTTTTGGAAGCTTCCTGGGAAGTATGGTGCGTACGTAAATGGCAAATCTGGTTGGGATTCATGCACAATCAATGGGTTTCTCAAGTATTCCATTGTTTCTTCGTCCTGGTATCTTTCTTCTGGAATATCTGGACTCGACTTCAATTTTGGTGACTTTACCAAAAACTTAACAGACAAGTGTGCACTTGCTTGTGGAGTTACTGCCTTTTCGCCAGGGACTATGAACTCGGACTCGATGATACGAAGTGCTGGAATGTGCGCAGCAATATCAAGGGTCTTCTTCAACTTAGTCTTGTCGGTGATACCCAATGCTTTTCCAGCTTCTTCCTCAGATAATGTAAACAACTTACCCAACTTTTTAATGCTACCTGCCTCAATAGCCTTAGGGTCCACGTAAGGTAATTGCAACAACTCTTGCTTCTTACCAGTAGGCTTCACGGCCTGCGAAATCGCCTTCAACAAGTCACACGCAACAAGTACAATATCAGTTTGTTTAAATTCTACAGCAATATCGATGAAACCATGGATCAACTTTGGGAGAATAGAAACCAACTTAACTTTATCTGCTTCTAATGCGGGGTCGGAGAAGTCACGCAGAAAGTGTCTAACAATCAAATCTCTAACACGGTTGTAGTCCAAGTGCTTGAATTCGGTTCTGATTTCTTTACTCAAACAGATCCAGTTCAATAAATCGTAGTGTGTAATAACTTTTCCAGGGTTTCTGTCAGTCAATTTACGTGCAAACAATTCGGCGGTGGAAATGTCCAATCCCTTCTTGTTTTGTGACTTGGTACGTGACCATGACTTACCAACAAAGTATGGTAATAAGACTCCAATCAATAAGAAGTAGACCAAAACCATTCCCTGTGAGTACTTTCCATCAACGAGGAACTTAGGGAGGGCAATTCCGTGGGAGATGTCTTGTGCTCCGTCTGGGTGTCCGTATCTCAAGTAATTGTTTCTCATAACTTCGTCAGTCAATGCCTTGTATGCCGAGTTCATTCTAACATATTCTGCCTCCATCTTTTCTTTTTCAGTGGCACTCATACCTTGAGGTAACTTGTCAGGGTGGAACTTCAACGACAACTTTCTGAAACGAGACTTGATATCCTTTTCAGAAGTGAAGGGAGTAACGTCCAAAATAGCGTAAGGGTCAAAGGCACCAGTCAAGTTTGCCTCTTTCAAAAAATTGAGGGCAATATAAATTGCAAAGGACCAACCAAGAACCAAAACAACCAAAGTTTTGTTGAGATAACGACCCGATCTTTTGGCACTTTTAAGCTTAGCTATATCCTTCTGGTTCTCAACACCAATGGACTTTGTAGAATCACGAATAGACCCTTTGATCTTAGAATTGTGTGTTGCAATATTGTCGTCACCTCTACTGTTTATAACTCGGTACACCCACTTGATGGTTAAGGGAATCAAAATCACAGTGAGAGTAGCCATAACGAAGTATGGCCAGGTCTCACCCTCCTCATCATAGGTATATTCAGAGCCCATCGTATGTATCTTCTTTGGGGTGTGAGTTTGGGTAACGTATCTTTTTCAATCGACGTGTTTAAAAAATGTAAAAGTTTCAGTGAACCGCGAAATGAGGTGGGTGTGTGCAGGATATTGTGCTTTGTAATATACAGAGGGTCTAAAGGAGTAAGTGACGTATGGTCGGTGTTGGAAAGGAAACAGTTGGTGATTGCGATTGAGGTATGGTTGGGGTTGGGTTGAGAATGGTGTAGGTAAATTTGGGGTTAAGAGTAGAGCTATTTTAATGTTTGTTATTAGATTAAAAGATGGATTGGAAGTATACATGTTTTGATTTGAGGTACCGTAATGTAACCAATGCTTAGGAATTGACAATTGACGCATAGTGTTTAAATAAATGCTAGTGTGTGTCTTGTTAGTGTGGTTGCTGGTAATTAATGTATATATAGTTATAGAATTGTAGTCCTTTTCGGGTAGTATTAGTACATGGTGTGATGTTATTTTAAAAAGACTAAGATACTGTGAAAGAGCTGTAACTCAGTGCAATATTCATTGTCTTATACTATAGAATTAAGGTATTTAGTAAGTCTTCCAGGCTGGTGCGCATACTGCAACAATTATACTATTATTTGGTAGTATAACGAGATGATGAAGGAAACAACAAACAACTAAAATCAGAGGACTAACAACTATCTTACTAAACTTCCTTAATCCTATAATCATGTATGATATTGAAATTACATGACAAACTGGCATGATGTCAACGCAATCGAGAAAAATTAATAGCTATCACAAACTGGATTTCAGTGCTCAAATGTGGAGTGCGATTATGAAAGCCAATCATAATTCTGAGAAAATGCTATTCATCGAGCTCTCTTGTTAGACAATGTTGCAAATAATTCATAAAAATTATATTAAAATGTAAAGACACAAATATAAAGGTAGGACCTATTCAAGTATAGAGGTACGGCTTACTATATTTAAGTGGTTCCATCATCAGCCAAGGCCAAGCCATTGCACAACTATTCAAATATTTGATGTTTCATGTGAAATCCCATTTTGGAATTTTGGGTGCAAATTCTCAATTTATGCATAAAGTACTCGGAATTGTTATCATAATTCCTTAAGCTCTTCAAGCTTCAACTCTTTACTATGTAACTAAAACTTCTTTTGAGGTTTCGATTTTATTAATAGTTCACTATACAAGTTTATGTTTTACTTATTTCTTAACAGTTGCTACAACAGCATGTCCAACCATAGGCTTTAATAACCGTGCATCACCTTTACCAATAAATGGTGTACTTTCAACCGTGGTTTCATCAAGAATTAAATCAACCTTTTGGTGAATAATCTCCTTCTCTTCAGGACTCAAGTCTGTGATGTATGATCTTGTTTCCCAATACTTAAAAACGCTATCTTTAGCAATAAGAGTATCATAAATATAGTAGAACTCATCTGAAATAGGCTCGAAAAATGTGTTGTCCTTGCTTTCCAACAAGTCTCTCCATTTACCCTTTCTGTACTGTGGGACTTTTTCATCGTAAGCAGTAATAAGATTACTAACTTCGACTGTCCAAGGTTGATTGTTAAAGTATTCCAGGAATACATCTTCTGCGCTCGAGAACTTTTTGAAGTCAAGAGTATTGAAGTAGGTACTACCGCCATTAATGTAATGAATCTTATTTCCTGCACCTCTCTGACTAGCACTAGAATGGTCAAAGTTCCAGATCAAACCAAGAGTTCCTCCTGCTTTTAAAACACGGTAGATCTCTTTTAAACTATCTACATCGCTAAACCAATGAAATCCTTGAGCAACCAATACAGAATCAACTGAGTTATCTGGTAATGGAATCTCGTAAGATGAAGAGTGGTAAGTGTTTGCCACCAGTGGTAAATTCACTTTAAAACTCTCCAACATACCTTCACTAGGTTCAACAACATGCAAATTGTCTGATCCACTCACTCCCCATCCATTCTCAACCAATCTAACTGTGAATTTGCCAGTGCCTGCCGCAATCTCCAATACTTTCTTGTCTGTCAAGTATGTATAACTCAGTGAGCTTTCATCATATTGAGCTAGCCCTAAACTAACTAAGAATGGGTCAACCAATTCTTTCAGAAAATCAGGGCGAAGGTCACTATAGTTCTTATGATTCTGATTGTACGAATTGATAGCAGTAGGATGAGATGTTTTGGACATAATTGAGTGGATACTGGACTAAAAGTAAGGGTCAGTCAATCTTCTATATATAGTGACGTATACAGGGTCACGTGAATGATTTAATTTCCGTTTCTTGGAGCCGTGCAGCTCATAAGCCTTATATATTTAGAACAAAGGAACTGTGGTTATTCTACATCAGGGGCTCATATATGCATAAATGTGCTACTCATGGTTATGAAGAGCGTTACCAACGAACTGGAAATAAAAAGAGTGTTAGGGGAATACATTAACTTCAATGCTCGATCACAATAGTACTGGCATGCAAGTTCTTCACCATACTTATTTGCCACCCTAGAGTAATGGACTCGGGATAATTCCTGCTCATTTCTAATAAAACAGACTTTTGAGTTTAAAGCTAGTTCATTTCCAGTTTGCATTTTCTTAGCATTTTTAATGGGGATGTTTACGATGTTTACGGTGGCTACAAGTTCGAGTGTTGATTGAAGAGGCTATAGGTAGATCTACTGAACCTTACTATAGTTGTGAACATTCAAGTTTGGCTACAACGTTATGCATCTACATTCTGGATTCTGTCCCATTTTGTAAAATTGGTTGCAAAAATTCCAAAAGCGGATATTTTTGACATCTAAAGAATAGTTGATATTTAGTATAATGAGATTATTGTAGTGATGGAACAACATATCGTTCCATGTGATTTGTATGTTGCTTTCTTGATCCAACTTTCAAAAATTCAAGTAAATACTTCTCCACAATTCATTGAAATTTCAACCCAATCTACTGGTTTAAAATTCATATCTCTACATAAATCATTCCCATACCTCTTGGTATTGGAATGAATCAAATTGTTCAAAAGTACAAACATTCATTAATAAAATACAACAGTTTAATGGTGGAACAAACGGATAGGGTTTTCAACGTAAACCAAATCATGCGAGTCGGCGGCGCCAAAGACGGCCTTGTCCATCACAGATCCAGATGGAGCAGCAATGAACTTAACACCCGATCTCACGGCTCTGTAAACGTTATCTGGGAATGGGAAGAAGGCATCCGAAGACAAGGCCACGTCGGTGAGCTTACCTAACCATTCTGCTCTTTCAGCAGCAGTCAATGGCTCTGGCAAGGTCTCGAACTTCGATTCGTATTCGGTCTTTTCTGGCTCGGTGGTTGGGATTTGTCCAGTGACGAACAAGTCGATAGCGTTCGACTTTTCTGGTCTCTTGACACCCTTGGCCCACTTGAAAGCCAAAACCTTAGGGTGTTGTCTGAACCACCAGTTGTCGGCCTTGTCACCAGCCAATCTGGTACAGTGAATACGCGATTGTTGACCAGCACCCAAACCGATGACCATACCGTTCTTGGCGTAGCAAACAGAGTTGGATTGCGTGTACTTTAATGCAATGGTGGCAACGGCCAAGTCAATCGCACCCTGTTCGGTTAAGGCCTTGTTCTTGGAAACAATTTCCTTGAACGAAGAGCCCTTGATAATGGCATCATTGCGCTTTTGTTGCAAAGTGATACCGTAAACTTGTCTAGATTCCAAGGTTTCTGGTGTGAAGTTAGGGTCAATCTGCAAGATACAGTACTTACCATTCTTCTTCTTCTTTAAGATGGCCAAGGCTTCATCGGAGTAGCCTGGGGCAATCACACCGTCAGACACTTCCTTCGAGATGATTTGTGCGGTTGGGACGTCCACAATGTTGGACAAGGCGATGAAGTCACCAAAAGATGACATTCTGTCGGCACCTCTTGCTCTAGCGTAAGCATTGGCCAAAGGTGACATGTTCTCAATGTCTTCTACAAAGTAGATCTTCTTTTCCACGGCACTCAATGGCAAACCGACAGCGCAACCAGCTGGCGAAACGTGCTTGAAGGAAGCAGCCGCAGGCAAGTTCAAAGATGCTGACAATTCCTTAACCAATGGCCACGAGTTTAAAGCGTCCAACAAGTTAATGTAACCTGGAGATCCGGACAAAACCTTGAATGGCAAGTCACCGTTAGAAACAAAAGCCTGGGCAGGCTTTTGGTGTGGGTTGGCACCGTATCTCAATGGCAATTGAGAAACGTTCTCAGAGTATTGCTTTCTGAAAAAGTCAGAGATGGCTACATCGTAGTCGGCAGTGTGTTCGAAAGCCTTCAATGCCAATCTGTTTCTGGTTTCAGTAGAGATCTCAGTACCATTCTTCAACTCTTGTAAGAATACAGCATAATCAGCAGGGTCCGATAAGATGGTGACTCTAGCGTGGTTCTTGGCAGCAGCTCTTAACAAAGTAACTCCACCAATGTCAATTTCCTCAACAGCCTCTTCGACAGTCACAGCGATCTTGGAAACAGTTTCCTTGAATGGGTACAAGTTACATACAACAAAGTCAACCTTGTCAATCTTTTGCTCTTTCAAGTCATTTTCATCAGACTCCAAGTTTCTGGCTAAAATACCACCGTGAACAGCAGGATGCAAAGTCTTAACTCTACCACCCAACATTTCAGGAGCACGAGTGATAGATGAAACATCCTCAACTGGGAAACCTGCTTCACGGATCATCTTGGCAGTACCTCCAGAAGCTAAAATACGCACATTGGCTTCGGCCAATCCTTTGGCCAAATCTAACAATCCAGTCTTATCATAAACAGATAAAATCGCAGTCTTCGTGTACGACATCTTGGGAACAGTATTAATATGTTATCAATTAGTGGGCGCAAGGAAGAGAAGGAACAAGGGATTTTTTAATTGGCAACTTCAAATGGTTTTATACTAATTTTTTTAATTTTTTTTTTGGACGCACAACTTGGCTTTTATTATTGCTGCATGGGCCTTATGATGTCTCTTAATTAAGAATTGACTCGGATACCAATGGCCAGATATGCATTGTTCTGCTATCTATTTAGCATGTGGAGGTGAAGTTTCTCGGATTAGATTAGTCTCATTGTGTTGCTGTTGAGCGTACATCAACTTCAATCTGAATTTTCTTATCTCTTCAATTCAATTTACCTTTCTACCTCCTCTCTTAAAAGACTAAAAATCTAATGTCTAAAAATCTGCGAGATGCTCCTTGAACTGGAACTTACAATTTTTTTTTTGTTTTATGAATGTGATCAAGACTTCAAATTATAAATGCTAAAACTAATCAAAACCAAAAGACGTAGCATCCAACCAACCACATATACACCATCAGCGTAAGCCAATTGAACGAATCCAATTGATTACACTTAAGATCTGTATCTCCACAAAGACAAAGTGTTTTGTCTCTTCCAAGTGTGACGACGACCAGCCTTGGTGTTGTTGAACAAGTGACCCTTGTTGATACCTCTGGACTTCTTGCCGACAGCAGTAAGACCTCTGGCTTCTCTTCTCTTGTGAACAGGGTTGACAATCCAGTTGTATCTGGCGTCTCTTCTGATAGCATTGTGAGAAGGATCAACCAAGATAACTTCAAAGTACTTGTAGGTAGAGTCCTGGTTAATCCAGTAAGAGTTCAAGACTCTCAAGTTAGCAGCACGGCGTCCAACTCTCTCTTCAGCAGTGGATCTCAAAGATCTTTGGTACTTCAATTGGTTAACACCCTGGTTGGTTGGCTTACCGTAAGTAGCACCCTTTGGAGCTGGTCTTTTTCTACCACCTCTTCTGACTCTGACTCTGAAGACAACAAAACCTTGCTTGGCCTTGTATCCCAATCTTCTAGCCTTGTCTGGTCTGGATGGACGAGAAGCTCTGTGGATGACCTTTCTCTGTCTGTATTCCCAACATCTGACTCTGTAGAGGAATCTCATGACATCAGATTGCTTCTTTCTTTGCAACTCTTCTAAATACTTGTAGGCACCCATTTTTGATACTTATTTCAACGAACACCAAGTTAAATTTTTTGATGGGCTTTCGTACGTTTTATACTATTCTGCCTTGATGCGAATTTTGTGTGGAAATGAAAATTTTTCACTTCTATAGAATTTCCGTACTGCATGAAGTTAGGTTTTTTTCATGAAAATTCATTCCTGCACTTGGAGTTGTCCGGGTAAATAAGTGAGTCTCATCTCGTATGGAGATGGAGCTGTCTATAGAGGTGGTATAGATATACAGTAAGAGGATATAAGCTGTAGGAGAAATTCAATATAAGATATCATTTAATTAAAATATATTCAATTTGATTCGATTCCAAATCAACTCGTAGAATACTTATAATCACACTATAACTCACCTCTCCTACATATTTCACACCTTTTGAAAGCTGCAATTTGATGATCATCTCGAAAATATAGATAAACTATACTGAGTGAGAACAATAAAACCACTAAAGATATTGTGATGACAGAAGAGAATATAATCAAAGAGTCTGTTGTGGGTGATAGCATAGATCAACCTGAATTGCATGAGATACCTAATGAAATTGATGCGTCAGAAGTATTAGTACCTGTGATAGAATCAATAACCAGAGAGCAGATCAACTTTTCAGAGGCACAATTCAAGGAACTATTATTACCAGAGTTTAGCCAACTGGAAAACTCTGAAGTACCCCAAGTCATAGAAACTACTACTAATGAGGAAACTGCACACGAAGAAACCATTACTGAAGAACTTCCAAATGAACAGACTCAAGTAGAGTCAACTAATGTTGAAATTCCAGTTGAAGCAGCAGCCATATCTGAAAAATCCACTGAAGATGTTTCTAAAGTACAATTACCAATTGACAAAGTAAATGTCGAAAACTCAACTAATAATTATATACCAGTTGTGGATCTGATTGTTCAACCAGAAACTGTATTACAATCTGAAAATGATTCTACTAAAGACAATTCAGAAACAACACAGACGAATGTACCAGAGTTAAATGAAAATAATGAACAGGATCTGGTATCTGCACCTTCTAATTTAGAAGTCTCAACCACTAAAACTGAGGAATCTTTAGACTCTGTTCAAAACTTCATAAATAACCCAACTAAAGAACTCACTGAACAATTTTCAGATGACGAAATCATAATTGATGGAATCTCATCAGACTCCGACTCCGACTCCGACTCTTCAGACGCAGAATCAGAGTCGTCAGATTCAGACTCAGACTCAGCTTCTGGTGAAGATGAAGAAGAAAAAAGTGCTCTCCAAGACCTTGATGACGAAGAAGCAGAAACTATTAGTGGACCTATAACTTCTGTTAACGAAGTCACTAATGAAGTTGCACCAGTGTTACCTGAAGGCTACACTATCCCCGAAAACGCCCCAATTGAACTTGTAGGACAAGTGACAGGGTTCGTAGACCAGAGCATAATCATTAAAGCTAACATATCTGGTGAATTCCGTGTGCTTAAAGATGAATCCATTTTATGTTTCAAAGATAGAACCATCATTGGTCCATTATTTGAAACCTTTGGAAGATTGCAACTGCCAGTTTACAGAGTTAAATTCAACAAACAAGATGACTTTGAAAAGTTGAAGGAAAAGAAAGGTGAAGATGTATACTATGTCGTTCCAGACTCACACTTTGTATATACTGATGCCATTAAAAACATGAAAGGAACAGACGCTAGTAACTGCCACGATGAAGAATTACCAGAAGAAGAACAAGAATACTCTGATGACGAGCATGAATTGGCTGCAAAACAAGCAAAGAAAAAGAAGAAGAGCAAGAACAAGAATAAAGATAATGGAAAAGATGCAATTCCTTCTACTACAGGAAACAGTAATAAAAGAAACCAAAGCCAGTCTAATGAAGCAGCAAAGAGGTTTCAAGCATACAACTATGCACAACCACCTCCTCCTCCACAATCTTATCAGCAGAGCACACCATCTCAACACCCATACCAGGCATATCAACCAAATAACCAACCACCACCTTCGCTGTACTACCAACAACCACCAATTCCCTCTCAATCATATCAACAGCCTCCTTTACCTCAAGCAAATCAACAACCAGCATTTCAACAACACAACCAACAACAATTCCAGGCTCCTCAAGATTACCAAGCAAACGACTTCAACGCACAAGGGTCACCTTATGGTGTACCATTCAACCAGGCCCAACACGGTTACTATCAAAATGGCCAACAAAGTTCCTACCCTAACCCTTACTCAGGATACCCTCAAATACCAACTGGTCAGGCTGCAAATTATCCGCCTAACAACATGCCTATACAACAACAAAACCAACCAACAGATCCATACCATCAACAGCAATTACAGAAACTCCAGCAATTGATTCTTAACCAGATTGGTCAAAACCAAAACCAAAATCCAAACCAAAATCCAAACCCAAACCAACAAAATCCTAACAATACATAGAGTAATAAAAGCAAAGAATTAGTTTATTTTATTTCTATAATGATAACTTGGTGTATCCAAGAGTAGTTTTATATATTAATGTTGCAAGACACCCATGCATTTTTAGAACCAATCAGTTTATTAACTTCAATGCATCTTTTGCGGTCTGAAGTACGCTTTTTGGAATACCTGCCATTTGCGCCACTTCTAATGCGTACGAACGCTCGCTAATTCCCGATTCCAAGGTGTGATCTATAGTTAAACCACTGCCATCAGCCCCAGCTTCCAAGACTCTTGTTCTATGGAATTCTATTTTCTTTTGGTTGATCTTGTTTTGAACAAGTAAGGAATGGATCTCATTCCCGAAATGCGTTGCAAAAAGTGTTCTGCATTTATTTACTGTGAGTAAGTTCAATAATGTGGCATATGCTATAGCCAATCCTTCTTTCCCACTTGTTCCTCGTCCTATTTCGTCAACAATTGCTAGCGAATTTGGAGTTGCATTTCTCAAGATATTACTGGTTTCCATCATCTCTACCATAAACGTACTCAAGTCTGAGAATAAGTCGTCTGAAGCACCGATCCGTGTAAAGATCTTGTCAACTATACCCAAGCTTGCCTTTTCAGCAGGAACAAACGAGCCAATTTGAGCCATAATTACAATGAGTGCATTCTGGCGTAAGAAGGTACTCTTTCCTCCCATATTCGGGCCTGTAATAACCCACATTGTGTTCGTCGTTGAAATATTTGTATCGTTCGGAGTGAACATGCTATCAGAGCTTTTCAAGCCATTCTCAACAACTAGATGTCTTCCACCTCTAATCTTTAGCAGCAGTGACTTGAGAAATTTTGGGCATACCAAATGGTTTTCTTCTGCTAGAACAGCGAACGAGCTTGTTACGTCCAAGTAGTCTGCTAATTTAATCAAACTGCGAATATGAGAGCTCTCTTCTATTAATTTTTCACGTAATTGTTTCAAGACTCCATCCTCTAAATTCAGAATTTGTTCAATCGTTCCATCTATTGAGAATTGCAAGTCCGTCCA
Source organism: Kodamaea hsintzibuensis (nom. inval.) (assembly GCA_030568835.1). Lineage (NCBI taxonomy): Eukaryota > Fungi > Ascomycota > Pichiomycetes > Serinales > Debaryomycetaceae > Kodamaea > Kodamaea hsintzibuensis (nom. inval.). The sequence goes on from JAJMJA010000013.1 coordinate 219,890, forward strand.
TTCTTGTGGTTTGTATAAGAGTGAAGTTTTCTTACGATCAAGAACACCACCTTCTCCTAATTTTGCTGGCACTAGGTCGATCAGTTTCTGCCTCCCAGTGATGTGTAAAACGTTATTGAACCTCCCATGGTTCAGCTTACCAGTAACATTTAATTTAGGGTCAATATGACTCAATTCTTCAGTCAAGGAATCAATAAACGATAACTCTTTTTCTTTGAGTTCATCTAACTCTTGATGAAGTTGTGAAAGTGCCTCATTGAAGTCCCTCCTAATTTGAAACCCAGATCTTTCTGTTTTGGATTCAATATCCAGCCTCTTATATTTTGCAATCGATTCATTACTGTAAGAACCTGTGAAGAGTTGTGGTTTTTCAGTATCTAAAGTTTCCAACTCCACCACTTCTTCCTCTTCAATATCTTTTATATTTGTATCTTGTATTAAAACGTTACTGATCTCTTCAGCAAGTTTAATTGGGACTTTAAACATTTTCAAGAAGTCTTCCAACACCAGGAAAATTGGATTCTGGCTGTGCAGTTCTGATAGTATCGATTCTATGACATGGAGTTTCTTTAGTCCATCTGCAACTCCAACCAAATTAGTCACAATGTCTCCAGTGTCGAATGTTAATTTTTGTAAACTTCTTGAAACATCTCCTACGTTACTCAATTCCTGCCTTATTGAGACATTCAAAAGGCTCTGGTCTTTAAACATTTTGACAAACTCTTGTCTTCTGAGTAATTCTTTGATGTCTAGTGAAGGTGATTTAATCCATTGAGTCAATAGTCTCGTTCCAGATGCTGTTTTCGTACGTTTGATACTGTTCAATAAGGACCCCACTACTAGACTGCGTCCTCCGCTATTTCTTTCAGTTAATTCGAGTGAGTCTCGTGTATTTCCATCCATTTGAAGTACCTTTTCATTCCAGTACTGTACAGGGACTTCAAGGTTGGCTTGTGATTCAGGGAAGTTCACGTTTATGTATGATAAGATCATATTCATTGCAGCTTCTTCTTTAACAGAAAAGTTCTCCAATGCTTTTCGTACCACTTGATTGCTAGCCTTGAATTTGATCTTATTGTCTGAGTAAGAAACTTTATGAAACCTGGTAAAGTACTTGCGCAATTGTTGGAAAGGTGGATACCAATTTTGCAAGTTCACATCTTGGTAATCTTTGGAGAAGATTATTTCACTAGGGTTTATTCTTGAAATATCAGAAGCGACTTCAGCTAGAGTAGTTTGTTGAACGTAGAACTCACCAACTGAAGTATCGATCCACGATAACCCAATTGGAGTATCTGGGTCTGCACCAGAAGTAGATTTCGAGTCCAGGCCTTTGCTTGGGATGATCAGTACCAGAGAAATCGGAGGCAATGAAATAGCCAATAAGAAATTATTCTGATTGAAGTTCATAAACGATTCATCCACTAATGTTCCTGGTGAGATTATTCTCGATACTTTACGATGAAAGGTATTTTGGCCAGATGGTTTCTGGTCTATGATGGCTACAGTTTCACTAAGATCCAGTACCAAGAGTTTGACGAACTTAGGGAGCTGATAAAGGGGGAATCCCGACATTGGTACAGCATATGGTCCACTATTCCTAATTGCAACTTTAATACCTAATTTAGGTCCATACGTAGACGCTTGTTCAAAGTATAACTCGTAAAATCCACCAACTTGGACAAGACAAACACAACCAGGATTCTGGTCAATCATCAGCTTTATCTGCGCGTAAAGTGGTGTCAAACTATTCTCAGATGTTCTAGCACCTCTGTCACCTTCTAAAATGAATGTTTCTTGAGAAAGTCCACGTCTTAGAAGCTTATGTTTAGTAGACTGTACCACTCTTACTCTTTGCAGCAACAAGGGTGTTGAAGATAAATATCTTCCAGATCGACGTGACCCCACACGCCACCTCAATGACCGTGCTATTCGCACGCATTCAACTCCACAAACTGATTTATTCATCAGGCATTTGATATTGAATCAACCTATTTTTTTAAAAGTACGCGTAATTTTTCACTTTATTGATCTGATATTGATCCATAAATGTACAATACAATTATTGGATATCTAACATTCAACAAGTTAGTTCTATAGGTCTAGTTAATTAATTTGAATATTGTACATTAATATTTCATCCTTATTTACTACTGTTACATATTCCATCTTCATTCTATACTTGGTGAAGACATGTTCTTTTTGGTAGCGTGATCTCTAGTAAAGTTAGAATCGTTAGTTTCTAAAATTATGATTAATTACGATCACTTTCTTCTACTACTTCTTCTCACCGGAGCGGCCTTTACTGGTGGAGGTTTACTTGATCTTGTTGTCCTGCGTACTCTTGGTGTAGGTTCAGGTTCTTCAGTTTCAGCTTCGGGTTCTTGTGATTCTTCTTGTTTGGTAGTTGCAGTAGGAGTTTCAGATTTCTGTTCCAGCTCCTTTTCTTTCTCCTTCTCTTTCTCTTTCTCTTTCTCGCTATCATTTTCTTGGTCCTTCTCTTCCTCCTTTACCTTTTCCTTCTCTTTGTCACTTTCCTTTTCTTTCTCCTTCTCATTTACCACATCTTCGACATTGTGATGTGTTTCAGATCTCGTTCTCCTCTTAACCTGTACAGGAGGTGGTGTATTTAATTTTTTGCGTTTTGATGACTGTGTGTTTAAGTTTGGTTTTGTAGGTTCGTCGTCTAGTTTTGCAGAAGATCTGGTACGTTTTTTAGGTTGTTGTTGTTTCCTTGAACCTCTCGTAACTCTCCTTTCATTAGTTTCTTCTTCACTTTCGTCATCTTCTTGTTCATTACCTTCCAGTTTAGTATTTGTTTCTTCTCGTTCGCTGGAATTTCCTGCCTCAACATCACTCAATTCAGATGTGTTATTATCATCTCCTTCCTCTTCTTCTTCTTCCTCTTCTTTTTCAGCTTCTTCGGGTTTCTTTTCTGTTTTAGATTCAGCTTCAGTATCAGCTTCTTCTTCTTCTTTTACTTCCGATTCTTTTTCAGCTTCTTCTAAGTTATCTTCATTTGATTCTTCATTCAGCACATCCACCAGTTCTTCCTTAGCATCTACTTCTACTTCTTCTTCTACTTCTTCTTCTTCTTCTTCTTCTTCCTCTTCTTCTTGTTCTACTTCTTGTTCTTCTTCTTGCTTTTCATCTTCATTTTCATCTTCATTTTCACTTTCTTCCTTCTCTTTTTCAGCTTCTTCTTCTTCTGAAACCACTGGTGATTTTCCTTCTGACTCTATTGGTGTGTCTTCTTTTGATTCTCCAGAAGTATCCTCTTTTGGCCCACTCCTAGTTACTCTAGTTCTTGAACGAGGTGGCTCTGTATCATCTCCCTCCCTATAGTCTTCCAAATAATCTAACCTAGGCAAATCATACAACAGCTCCAACTTATCCCACACCTCACTGGCTGTGAATGGATTACTATCAATACCTTTGTTGATAAGATCTATAATTGATACCATATGCTTGTGCTTGTTTTTACCTGCTGGTTTATTCTCACAAACAAGATTAAATAGCTTTATCTCGTCATCAAGAGACCAAACCCTCTTACTAACCATCTCACTTGTACTTGTCGTTACCTTGTTTGTTTAACTGTTGTCTTACTTCAAAGAAAGATCCAAACTGGGATATTTCATCATTATATAATACATTACATAATCAACAACCCATATTCTGCCCAAAAATTTTTCAGTTTGATAAAGTTAGAAGATCAAAGAGAACCATGCCCAGACGGATCGAGAACATCAACTCGTTGAGTAGGGGGCGTATTCGCGCTTCCATGAACAAGTATAACTTGTTCAATATGTATAAGAAGAGTCGTGTTACTTTTGATCGTTTGACATTGTATCAACAGAAGTTCAAAGCTAAGCAGGAGACTAGAGCTTACCATGGAGAGCATTTGCCAGAGTCGCGTTGGAAGACATTGTTCGAGCCATCGTTGCAGTCTGTTGCTCAGTTGGATGCTTCTTTGAAGGGTGTGGGGAGAGTTCAAAGTACTCCTCTTGTGTTACAAACGTATGCTCCTTTGGAGAAGAGATTGGAGACTGCAGTTTTCAGAGCCATGTTCGCTTCATCGGTAAGACAATCGAGACAATTTATCTTGGGTGGGAATGTCCAGGTGAATGGTGTAGTTATCAAGCATCCTTCATATCCTTTACAAGAGGGAGATATTTTCAGTGTCAAGCCTGAAAAGGTATTACTTGCCATGGGAAGAGTGAAACCAGGTTTGGAACAAGCTGTCAAAACCGACAACAAACAAATCGCTGTATGGAACAAGTATGTTAAACAAGCAAAACAAAACCCAGAACAAGCTTGGCAATTGAAACAAGCTAAACCTGCTTCTTTAAACACAGCTGAAACTAAACTGAAAACCAACTCTATTAAAGATTTCAACCAAAGTGTCGAAAAGGAAATGTTGAAGAAACAGAAGCAAAACACTAGAGAATATATCTTGTCAAGAATTTTGACCTTAGCCAACTCACAAGATGTAACCAAGTTAACTGCAGAAACATTCAAGGAGTTTGGAAAGGATGACTCGGTAAAGTGTTTATCTGTTTACAACCAATTGTACCAAGCTAAACACGAATTAGTATCTAAGCACAACACCTCTGCTGTGTCTAGTTTCATCTCTAAAAAGGCTCCAGAAAGAGAGTCAGTTACTGAAGAAAAATTGGCCTCCAAGATCAAACAATTACTTGTTGAAGTTAGAAACTCAAGAAACGAATACTTACTTAAATCTTCACAAACAAACAAGTTGCCTGAAAACGCAAAGCACATTCCTTTCGACAGTAACTTTGTCAAGAAATTGCAACCACATAAAAAATTAGAATTGGACGCTATTCTCGAGAACGAGTCTGCTGCCAGAGTTAATTTGCCATGGCAAAGGGGATTGTTTGGACGTCAAAAGCCAAACAAGCCATACTTCACTCCATGGACACCAAGACCTTTTATTGGGTGCTTTGCCATTTTGCCTTCGCACATTGAAGTCAGCTTCAGTACATGCCACGCAATCTACTTGAGAGACCCAGTTGCAAGACCAGGAAACTCTGAAGTCATAACTCCTTATGCAGAGGATGTCCACGAGAGAGCATATATGCATTATGTTAGAAAGGGGTTGTAGATACTTGTAAATACTTTAATAATCAATAATTGATTCTGAACATCTGTTATTTTGTAATTTCAAGTGGAGTAGAAAGGATTTAGACTAACTATCTGGGTTTTCGTTTACCAATTACGCAGAGTTTTACTCTACATTGATGAGAGCACAGTTTAAAACATAGCATCAACGACAGCAGACTCCAACACTAATTTTTAAGATTCTACAGCTAATATAATGTTAGAGTTAGCCCTTTACGTAATCCTACTGCATTTTAATAATAACAGACTTCTCTCCACAATTTATACTTACCCTAGGCTTCTCTTACATTAATTTTGCAGCCATTAAAAATTTAAAACGAAGCATCTCTAAGAAGGTGCCCATTTGCCATGGTACATCAATAACCACAACTTTTTATATAATAAATATTTAAGACAATTCATATCTCATTATCTCATTCCACCATCAGAATTCTTGAGAGGAAGATGCTCATCACCTCCACTTTGTGAAGAAGACTTCGTACAGAAATCTCATTAACAAAAATTTCCAAAATCTACTCCAAATTTTTCAAATCATTACCACAATCAGCTACTGAAAGCTAACGATTTGATGTCTTCTGGATCTTGAAAACTTCTTGTAACTTGATCTTAAAGTTTGTGAGCATTGTTACTCACATAACCTTTCATTTCTGAGATGCCACGAGTGTCTCCTCGAACTATAAAAGAAGCATTAAAGCATTCCAAGTTATTACCTCCACTCTTACGAGCCAACTTGAATTTGGAACAAGCTAAACAAGAACTCAAGTGGATTAAGGAAGAGTTACCAGTAACTGAATGGAACCATGCAGTGCGAAGAAGATCACAGAATGTGCCTCTTCAATACATTTTAAAGTCACAACCATTTGGACTGTTAGATATCAAGTGTAAAGAAGGAGTACTTATTCCTCGCTGGGAAACTGAAGAGTGGTGTTTAAAGTTAGCTGCCATACTTAAAAAGCAGAAGGTCCCATTGAAGGTGGTGGATGCATGCACAGGAAGTGGTTGTATTCCACTTCTTCTTGAAAATGAATTGGCAGGCAGGCCAGTAGAAATCATGGGGTTCGATGTATCGCAAGAAGCTTTCGATTTGGCTAAGGAGAATAAAACTCTATGTCTGTCCCAAGTAGATTTTAGAAAGATTGACATCTTTCAATTGACCCATGTGGATGCAGATATACTCACATCTAACCCACCGTATATCCCTGTTAGCGATTACAATTCTTCAGTGATAAATAATGGAGTCGAAAGATCAGTACGAAAACATGAGCCAAAATTAGCATTGGTAGGAGAGAATGAATTCTACAAAGAACTTGTTGATTTAGTCGTAGAGTCGTCTAATGTCAAAGGGTTTGTATTTGAATTAGGGTACGATTCACAAGCAGAGTATGTTCACAAAAGAATACGAAATCTTCACTCAGATTGGGAAGTTGGAACCATGGATGATAGTGCTGGTAATATACGATGTGTTGTCGGATGGACTGAATCTATGAATGGTTTGAAAGAAATGTGTACTAAAGTGTTTTAACTAGAATTATGTCATTTCCACATCTGGTGTAGCAGAGGGAGTAGCTTTTGTTTCAGCTGGAGTCTGCTCCTTTGAATCATCTCTGGTCCTTTTTCTGGTACCTCTTCCTACAGCTGTAATGTTCTGTTCAGGTATCACGCGTGTTCCCCACAAGACGTAACCTCCAAAGCCTCTCATTGTCATTACCGGGTGCATTCTTCCTGGAATGGTTTGGTGTGGTCTTACTCTGGTCTCTATAATAGATGGGGCTAACACTCTTTTGTCGTTACTTATAGAATGTTGTAACTCCAACAAGTTCTCCTTGTATTGGTTGTAGACAACTATAGGTCTTGAACCTCCAATTGTAGGTAATACGTGAGGTAATACGCCTGGTAAGTGCAAGGTTGATACTGAAATGAAGGCGTCAAAGTTACCCTTTTCAACCTCATCGATCACGTCGTTGATTTCAAGCGCTCTCTGTGCTCTGCGCATGTATTGTTGTCTCTTAGTTACCTTCATTTCTTCCAATTCCACCAATGGAACTTGTTCCCATAAGATCTTTTCATTTTCAGGTTCTATAAATTGCAACCAACTAATAGTTTTGATCATTTTGGATTGTAACTCTTCAGAGTAATTCGAGTGTCTGAGTGCAATATTGTTGGCATGTTCATTTTCATGTACTACTATAATGGTACCTTCACCTTGCATTCTTTCCATTAATGCATAGAGAACAACTCCTCCAGTTTCATCAGAAAGTAAATATCTTCCTCCTGGTCTAACATTGGCGTGGTTCAATATTATTCCCAAACTTTCCTCACTCAAGTCGAGCATCCGAGGTAAATCCTTTTCAATGTAGTATTTCAACAAGTTTGAAGATCCCAAGTATTCAATAGTGAATCTACGCAAGAACTTTTGTTGTTTCCTACGCAAGTACTTTTGTTGTGAAAAGATAGTTTTCTTATCGAACCCCTCATGTCCAGCAACTATTTTCTCGATGATTTGCTGTCCAATAGTAGAGCTAGCTCCAGATTTCTTCAACTCACTAATCTCATCATTAGTCAACTTTTGGATCTTGGATCCAATGTCTAAGATGTTCTGGTTATTCTCAGCACTAGGAGTGAACAATTTAAGTAACTCATCCTTAGTGATTTTATTTTCATCATCAGCAGTAGCAGAAGCAGCACCTTCGATTTGATCCGCTTCTTCAGTAGCAGCAACCTCGAATTCCATCGAAATAGACTTGATAGGCTTCACCTTCAAATCCTCCAAGATCTCAAACGTTTGTCCTAATGGATACCCCAATACACCATCAACCTTAAAGGAACCAAATTTTCCCAAATTTATAGTCCCACCAGGTCTCAATTCAACAATCTTAAGCCCATCAGAAGGCATCCGAACAAGAACAAACTGCTCAGCTACAATAACCTTAGTCTCCTTCGTCATTATCTGCTTGGTTCGTAAAAAGAGATGAGGTCGTGTAGTGCAGAAAGATTTACATGTAATTTTTTATTTCAATTTCGATTTGATTTTTCACATCTCATCTCTTCATAAACGAACTAAAGTATGGGTAGAAAGTCGAAGAATAAGCAGGGAGTTCCACCTTCTTTTGATGAGTTTCAGGATAAGAAGGACAGGAGGGATAAGAAGGTTGAAAAGAGAAAGAGAAGTGAGTCGACAGAGGCTTCTCAACCATCTGTGAAGAGAAGTAAAGATGATAGAAAGGGAACAAAGACGTATCCTGCAAAGACTGAAAAGAAGTCTCGTAAGAAGAGTGTTGATGAAGAAGAATACAAGGATCCAGAAGATTTACCTACTGTGGACTTGGAGGCTTTGTCCAATGCTAAGAAGGCATTGTTTGACGATAGTGATGAGGGAGATGAGCAGGATGATGAATTTGATGGAGGAGAAGATGAATTCGATTCTGATGAAGAAGATAGAGCTAAACCAATGTTTTCAGATGATGAAAGTGACAATGAAGAATTAGAGAAGTTGAATGTTGACAACATGGAATCATTCTCCAAGAAGTTGGATGAAGAAGATGAATTGGAAGCTGAAGAAGCTGAATTGGAATTATTGGAAGCTGAAAAGGCACAAGCTAGAGCACAGATCTTGCCTACAGAAGATGAGTTGGTAGAAATGGCTAAAGGTCCACAAGACGTCACCATGGTCAGAACTAGAATGATCGAAATCGTAAAGGTCTTGGAGAACTTTAAAGAAATGGCTGAAGTTGGAAAATCAAGAAACGACTACGTTGACAGATTACTTAAAGACATTTGTGAATACTTTGGATACTCCGAATTCTTAGCTGAAAAGTTATTCAACTTGTTCTCACCATCTGAAGCCATGGAGTTTTTCGAAGCAAATGAGATTGCAAGACCAATCACTATTAGAACTAACACATTGAAAACTAGAAGACGTGACTTGGCTCAAACTTTAGTTAACCGTGGTGTTAACTTACAACCAATCGGTAACTGGACGAAAGTGGGTTTACAAATCTTTGACTCGCAAGTGCCTATTGGAGCCACCCCAGAGTACTTGGCTGGCCACTATATCTTACAAGCAGCTTCCTCTTTCTTGCCAGTGATGGCTTTGGAACCACAAGAGAATGAACGTATCTTAGATATGGCTGCTGCACCTGGTGGTAAAACCACTTACATCTCGGCATTGATGAAGAACACAGGTACTGTGTTTGCCAACGATGCCAACAAGGCACGTACCAAGTCTTTGATTGCCAACATTCACAGATTGGGATGCAAGAACACAATTGTGTGTAACTACGACGCAAGAGAGTTCCCTAAGGTGATAGGTGGTTTCGACAGAGTGTTATTGGATGCTCCATGTTCTGGAACTGGTGTGATTGCAAAGGATGAGTCCGTTAAAGTCAGTCGTACTGAAAAGGATTTCATCCAAATCCCACACTTGCAAAAGCAATTGTTGCTTTCTGCCATTGATTCAGTTGACGCTAACTCGTCGACTGGAGGTATTATAGTGTACTCCACTTGTTCTGTAGCTGTTGAAGAAAATGAAGCTGTCGTCGACTATGCTTTAAGAAAACGTCCTAATGTGAAGTTGGTTGAAACTGGCTTGGTTATTGGTAAGCCTGGATTCACCTCATACCGTGGTAAGCACTTCAACCCAAAGATTGGCTTGACCAGAAGATACTACCCACACACTTATAACGTCGATGGTTTCTACGTTGCCAAATTCAAGAAGATTGCTGCATCTGCTCACGACATCACCAAGGCCGGTGCCTCAGAAAAGGAATCTGCTGCGCGTGCCGAAGCTGAAGAAGAAGGTATCATCAATGATGACTTTGCTGAGTTCGATGACGATGCCGACAAGGATTTGTTAGACAAGGCCATGAAGAGAAGCTTGAAGAGAAAGGGTATAAACCCTGCATCTATAAAGAAGTAGCCTGTATTGTCTTTGCATTAAAACACTGTATATTACATTATCTGTTTATATAATAAAAGCACGAAAACTTTGATAATTCTGATCTAGTAAAGGAAGAAGAGACTGGTTCAATTAGACAATGGCAAGCCATTCTGAAACAAAAACAAACTTCTACCAATCTCGACCTATTCTAATCTAAACTTGTACAGATCTGAGGTAGTCTTAAACCATTCTTTGACTAAGTAAACATCAAGAAAGATTATCGTAAACAAACATTACCCAAGTTGTGTTCTTTGATATACTCAGGTCCATATTCTTCATATTCTTGTCTCGAGACATAACTTCTCTTTGACTCTTCTTCAGTGGACCACTTTTGCATACCTCTCCAAGGATCTATCGAAGTATCGCTTGTAGTTCTAACCTTCAATGGGGCACCAATTGGTAAGAAACCTGTGAATTCTTTTACGATTCTCTCTTTAAAGTTGGGCAAGTTACTAAGACCACCAGTTAAAAACACATTTTGGATAATGCTATTGGCCTGACCTCCGTTTTCTAAGTCACCATTCAACCTTCTATACAACAAATCACTTACCAATTCAGGGATACCTGCTTGGTCTAAACCAGCAATATGTGGTTGGAATAAGATCTCAGGTACACGGATTCTCTCGACATTCAAGTGCATTTGATGGTTCTTACGAATCACTTCTGGGTTGTTTGCTAATTCATCTTGATCCAATCCTTGCTGTTGCAAAGTTGCAACAACATTTGGTCTAGGACCATGGATGAACTTGTGTAAACTCAGTTGTCTCCAGTCAAAGGTCAGTGCAACAGCAAAAGTATCTTCATAACTGAAGCTAGGGTCGAACTCCAATAACTCGGCTTCCAAGTCAACAATTTTACCATTGGTTATTTCTTGTTCTTCCTCCAAACTAGTGTTTGTGATGTCACGGTAGACACTCCAATCTTCATCGTTGGCTCCAAAACTGTCATTTGGATCATTATCAATAGAAGCGTTTGCGTTACGACGTCTTTTTCTAGATGCTGCATTTGTAGATCCATTCTGGTCGTTTGCCAAATCAGCAATATTCTTCATACGTTGCTGAGCAGCAGCAGATTTACGGTCTTTAAACGAGTCTATCAACTTGGTACGTTCCTTAAATTTAGCAATCAAGTTGTATAACTCAACACGCTTTCCAGAAACCCAACTTTCGAAGTCGTTTTCTCTCAATTCCTTTTGTTCTTGTTCGTACTTGATTTTGGCTTCTTCTTCTTGTTTTTTTACTTCTTTATTACGTTCGCGTGCTTCGTAGTTAGCCTTCATGAGCCTTTGCTTTCTCTTTTCTTTAATTTCATCCTCGTTCAACTGGTCGTCAGGGATATTTGCCAATGGAAAAGCTGTGTTAGGGTCAATAGCTTCTTCATTTTCATCATCATCATTACTGTTGGCTTTCTTTAAAGTTTTCTCCAAGGTAGTCAAGTATTTGTTGAAGTCAGCCTCGTCCTCAAAACCATCAGATATAACTTTTCTGTTGATTTCTTCACTAGTCCATGAAGGGAATGTGTTTTCTTTCAAGTTGGAGTAATAATCCCATTCTTCTTGTTTCTGTGCCAACTTCTCCAATCTCTTTTGTTGTGCTTGTTCTTGTAATCTTTTACCTTGTTCTCTTCTTTTAGCTGCTTGTTTAGCCAACTCTTCTTCAGTTTTCTTAGGTACTTGAGCAGATATTTCAACTGGAAGTTGTACAAGAACATCCTTTTGCTCCAATGTATCCATTTCTAATATTTGCTTCAATTCATCCAGGTAACTCATCAGTACATATCCAAAGTCTTTCACCAAGTTTGATGTATGGTAGTTATTGAGTTTGCTAGGATAGTAAGGATATTTCAAGTTGAGCAATTTGCCCAAGAACAGTTGTGCAGTGTTGGCACCCCAATCGATTCTTTTAGTTTGTTGTAATATACCTTTGCCCTTCACTACTGGTATCACGTACGATTGTTCGTTAGCTGCGCTAATCACCAACCCATCACTGTTTGCAGGTGAAGAGTAGTGGTACGCGAAAAGTGAGTCGATTCCAAATGCTACCTTTGGAGCTTGGTATGTTTCAAAGAGTAACTCATACATATTCTTACGTTGACTGAAAGGACATGCCACTGGCTCAGTCATAATAATAGGGTTATCAACCCCATGAGTATTACTTGTAACACTCAAATGCTCAAAGGTATAGTCCATCAAATACTCAAAGAGCTCCCAGTTAGTCACCAAAGGTCCATCAAAGGGAGATTTCGTTGAAGATCTCAAAATGGCATCGGTATGAGTATCTTTCCCAACCAATGTAAGTAACTTCAAAGCTTTTCTATCACGATAACGAGAAACCAATGCCGGGAATACATTATTTGGCTTCAATGAATTGGTAAGACCAATCTTAAAATTGGCTGTACCAAAGTCAAGAGCAAGTGGTACACCAGTCTCATAATTGTTATAAAAAGGTTCAGGCTCAGTTGGATATGAAAAGTCCTTGAAATAATGAACTTTCTGAGGAGGAAGCTCGACCTCCTCCGGCTTGACTTTCGAAACCATCAATACGTATCAATTAGTCAATCCAAACAGTTACTACAACCGCTGTCTGCTCCGCTTGTAGATGAAATAGATGTTGTTTGATTAAAAAGTTGAATTTAAAAAAAAAAAAACATCCAACGATTCGAAATTAGGGGTTCAATATAGAGAGACCGATTGAACGATTCGCCATGTCTGAGAAGGAAATCAGCTCTGAGGAGAGCCAATTTAATGTACAAGGGTACAATATAGTTACTATTTTAAAGAGATTGGAGGCAGCTACGTCTCGTTTGGAGGATATTACTATCTTCCAAGAAGAGGCACATAAGAAGCAATTAGGAGGAACTAGTTCTGGTGCTACTCCTGGTGCAGGTATTATTGGAGGGTTAGTAGCAGGTGCTGTTGTAGGAACAGTTTCAGCTGCTGCAATTACGTCTGATGCTACTGGTTCTACAACTACTTCGTCCAGTTCTTCTGTTCCTAGTACTAAGCCTCAAGAAGCTGCCACACCCAAATCAATTGTCGCTTTTGAATCCTTCATCAAGTCATTTATTGATCCATTCACTACTCAATCGAAGGAATTAGATTCTGTAGTTGGTGAAGCTGCTGAAGCCTTTGCTCAAGCCTTTGCTGAACAAACATCATTCTTGTCCGTTGCTAGTAAAGCTAAGAAACCTGATATTCAAGACCCAAACTTGCTTAAAATCTTAACTCCAATCAATGAAAAGGTTGCTAAAATCATTGAGATCAAGGATGCTAACCGTAGATCTCCTTTCTTTAATCACTTGAACACTATCAGTGAAGGTGCTCCTGTTTTGGGATGGGTAGTAACAGATACCCCTGTTCTGTTGATCCCAGAATTCAAAGACTCTGCTAGATTCTGGTCAGACAGAGTCAGAAAGGAGTTCAAGGATAAGGATCCTAAACATGTTGAATGGGTTACTTCATTCTTAGCTCTTTTTGACGAGTTGAAGGTTTATGTCAAGGAGTTCCATGCGACGGGTGCGTCATGGAATGCCCAAGGTAAACCATTGGGTGATGTCATTTCTGAAAAGAAGGAAGTTGCACCTGCTGCTGCACCTTCCAGTGCTGGAGGTGCTCCACCTCCTCCACCACCTCCACCTCCACCACCACCTCCTGCAAACATCTTTGAGGAATCATCCAGCAGCAGCAGTAGTAAACCCTCTGGAATGAATGCTGTATTCAGCGACTTGAACAAGGGTGAAAACATCACTTCAGGACTTAAAAAGGTGGACAAGAGTGAAATGACACACAAGAATCCTGAGTTGAGAAAACAAGCTCCTGTTGTAGTCAAGAAACCTTCTCCTCCTAAGAAGCCATCTTCATTATCAACGATCAAGAGAAAGCCAGCCAGAAAGGAATTGGTTGATGGAACCAAGTGGATCATTGAGAACTATACTGAGGCAGATATTAGTGAACCTATTGTGATAGAAGCAGAAATGCACCAATCTGTGTTCATTGGAGGAACTAGTGGAGTAACGATCCAAATCAAGGGAAAGGCTAATGCAGTCTCTCTTTCGGAAACCAAGAAGACTGGTATCGTGATAGACTCACTTATCCTGAGTATCGATGTGATCAAGTCTTTCAAGTTTGGGATCCAAGTTATTGGAGTTGTTCCGTTGATTTCGGTAGACAAGTCCGATGAAGGTGCTATTTACTTATCACAAGCTAGTGTGGATGCCGATGTTCAAGTATTCACCAGTAGTACTACTGCATTGAATGTAAATGTACCTGATAGTGAGGACTACAGCGAGTTGGCTATTCCAGAGCAGTTCAAACACACAGTAAAGGGAGGTAAGTTGATTTCTGAGGTTGTTGAGCATGCTGGTTAGGATTTATATGAGTATGAGTGGGGTGAGGTGTCTAATGTTACAAGTTTACTTAAGTGAATCTTTGATGAACTTTGAACTGAGATACTTGATGGATATGTAAATACTCCAGTCATGACTATATTCACCTATACCAAATGAGAAAAAGTACAAGAGACATTGAATAGTATTACATTAGAAATAAACAGCTAAAGTAAGATATGAGATTATGATGGGAATACTTAATCTGTGGATTTAGTTTTTTTCTTCTCTATAATGGTATACGTAACCTCTTTACGAAGAGGATACGTTTAATTGGAAGGAAATTAAGACTAGATACTCTTTATTCTTTACACGATTGTAATGAGTGTAATATCTATCATATGAGTTGATAAGAGTATACAAAGTTACAAAGTATACAAAAACTTGAAACAATTTACTTAAGTAAACTAAACAATCCATAACAAATTCAATAACATAATTCATTCATCAACACCTCTCGTCTCTTACTCTACTTCACAACACCTACCTCTATCTCCATTATCTCCATTATCTCCATGTGATAACAAGCGACTTCCACTCGTGACTTTACTCGTGACCCCTGTACACACTCCCAGTAGAGAACTCTTTCGAACCTTCGACGAAAAACGAGTGAAAAAGCTTAGTAAAAATTAACATTTTTAAGCAGAGCACCAGGGTCTTTTATTGATTTAGAGTCTTAGTTAAATCCCCAGGAGATAATAGTAGGATGGTCAAGGAAACGAAGTTTTATGATTTGTTAGGTGCGTCGCCAAGTGCTGGTGACAATGAGTTGAAGAAGGCTTATAGAAAGGCAGCTTTGAAGTACCATCCAGATAAGAACCCATCGCCAGAGGCAGCAGAGAAGTTTAAGGAGATTTCTCATGCATATGAGGTGTTATCTGACGAGCAAAAGAGAGAGGTTTATGATCAATATGGGGAAGAAGGATTATCAGGTCAAGGAGGAATGCCAGGTGGTATGGGAGATGACATCTTTTCGCAGTTCTTTGGTGGCGGATTCGGTGGTATGGGTGGTGGTGCTGGAGGACCACAGCGTCCTTCTAGAGGTAAGGATATCAAGCACTCGATTGCTTGTACCTTAGAAGAGTTGTACAAGGGTAAGGTAGCCAAGTTGGCCTTGAACAAGACCATCTTGTGTAAGGGCTGTAATGGACTTGGTGGTAAGGAAGGAAAGGTTACCAAGTGTCTGTCATGTGGAGGTCACGGTGTTAAATTTGTCACCAGACAAATGGGTCCTATGATCCAAAGATTCCAAACCACATGTGACAAGTGTAACGGTGCCGGTGACATTTGTGACCCTAAGGACCGTTGTACTTCATGTAGAGGTAAGAAGACACAGTCTGAACGTAAGATCTTACAAGTACACATTGACCCAGGTATGAAGGACGGACAAAGAGTCGTGTTCAACGGTGAAGGTGACCAAGAACCAGGTATCACCCCTGGTGATGTCATCTTTGTCGTCCAAGAAAAGGAACACGCCAAGTACACCAGAAAGGGTAACGACTTGTACTACGAAGCCGAGTTGGACTTGTTGACCGCTCTTGCGGGTGGCGAGTTTGCCTTTGAGCACGTCTCGGGAGATTACATCAAGGTTAGCATCGCACCAGGCGAAGTCATCGCCCCAGGTGCCGTCAAGGTGGTTGAAAACCAAGGTATGCCAATCTACAGACAAGGAAGCAAGGGTCACTTGTTCATCAAGTTCAGCATCAAATTCCCAGAAAACAACTTCACATCTGAAGAAAACTTGAAGTTGTTGGAGAAAGTGTTACCTGCAAGAGAAAAGGTAAGTATCCCAAAGAACGCAGCTGTGGATGAAGTGGATCTCGTCGAAGTGGACCCTTACAAGCACCAATCTGCCGGTAGACGTGATGCTTACGACTCGGATGATGAAGAAGGTGGAGCGGGCGCAGGCCCAGGAGTGCAATGTGCTTCCCAATAGATTTATTTATTTATGTACCATGAGAATACAAGAGCACACCTCGATCAGGAAGAATATTGTAGTACTTTAACTAGTTCCTGATGTGTCAATACGTTTAGCTTTCAGCGCACCAATAGAATTAGCTCGTGGTTATAACCTCTAATTTCAAGCTTTCGAATTAGACTACTACGACTAACTCCCTAAGAATGAAGACAATAAACGAGCTGAGTGCACCCACTGTAAATCAAAACAAGTTGGATCCACTTACATTAGAAATGATTTGGGTGCAAAATTCTTGCTTACGTCAAAAAATGCACATCGTTATGTGAGGTGATCATCTACATCATGCTTCCAAAGTATTATAAAAGACTTCGATGGTTCTTTGGTTTCTATATATTCGCTTATTAATTCGTTACTTCGTTAACTCCCTCTACGTACAAACTACTTGCATGGGGTATATACTTTGTCTATTCCTTATATGGTTCAAAAAGTCACAAGTACTCTTTACTGTTCTTTCTTCAGCCACTGAAAATACCAAAGCATACTAGAAGTGATCAAACACAACAGGGCCATGAGTGTATAACACCATCCTGCTCCCATTGCTTTTAACATATCCAGTAAGACACCCACAAAAAGTGCTGCAATAAGGCATCTCATCAAGTTCATACAGCTTGTAGCAGCAGAACCATCACCAGGAAACATGTCAATAAGCAATGTAGCCATAGATGATAAGAATGAGATTGCACAGCAAGAAATAATAAACGTCGAGATAAGAAATGGCGCTATCATTGTATGTTCTTGAATGGTCCAGCCAAACACTAGAACAGATGCAACAAAGAAACTAGTGGTAAAAAAAGTGAGCTCTAGCCTAGTTTTCACAATGTTAAACTTCGGAACTGAATCAGTGGGGCCAGGTAGGTTACCATATTTTGAATCATGCTGAGCCTTACGCCTTTTGTAGATCAAATCTAATGCCTTACCAGTAAGGATTGCTCCAATTAAAGTCCCCATACCTGGTGCCAAATAGCAGACTCCCACGCGCATAGTGCTGAAGTTATACTCTTTAGCCAATGTTGATGATAAAGTAGTTAATGTCATTGTACAGGTTGCAAATTGGAAGCTGCAAGGTAACAACGCAAAGAAAACGTCAGGTTTGAATACAATCTTGAAAGGTGCTAAGATGTCTAGCTTTTGAAACGGAGCCAAGGTTTCAGGATTATTTGATAGTCTCTTAGCAATCAGTGGAATCCTCATGATTGGTGCTCTGTTAAGTATCGGTGGTAAAACACTTGCATTCCCAACCAAAGACCGGTTGGTTTCTGGGAGCACAATAAATATAACTAAAGTCATTACTGCTCCACCGATTGCCAAAAAGTAAAAGACACCTCTCCAACCCCATTCAGATACAATCCCAGCACCTAAAACTGCACCAAAGCCTTGACCTAACAATTGGATCCCACTTCCCAATCCTATGTATTTACCTCTGTCTTGGGATTCGGCGATATCAGCTACAAACCCAGATGATATGGATAATAAAGGAGCGATAAAACTTGCTTGGATACATCTCAAGAATGCAAGAACCCAGTACTTTTCAGCTCGTGCAATCCCAACGCAAACGCAACTGTAGGAGAACAAGCACGCTAATATTACTGGTCTTCTTCCATAGTAGTCAGCCAAACTTGAAATGAAGGTTGGGCAAATACCTTGAGCCACAAGGTATGTTACCACCGAGATATTTACTGCACTATTAGAAATGTGAAATTGGTGAGCAACTTCTGGAAGAACTGGATAATAGATGGATTGTGAGAGTGTCGACCAGATACCACATGCAGCCAAGAACACAACCAAAATATACTTCTCCCATTGACTTAGAATAGAATATTTTGGAGTGGCAGATTCATTTTCATCAAGTGTACTAGAGATGTCTGATGATACAACAGACTTCTTTTCAGATTTATCACCTGAAGATGGAGAGGAGATGGTCTCTTTACCATAGGTGTCACCCAAAATTGGAGAAGACTTGATTGAAGTTAAAGCATAAGTTGTATCTGATATTGGAGAGGACACAGACCCCTCATCGATTTTCTTTATTGTAATGGGCTCTTCTCCTACTGTGGACTCAGAATATCTAGAAGATGCGGAAGAATCTCCAGGTAAACTATTGTTATCCACTTCTGAAAAAGACCACCGCATCTCTAAATCCAAAACCGATGATCGAATACCGAAGTTTGCCTTGTCTGGAGTTTCATCCATTCTCAATTGCTGCAAATGTTTCAACAAATCCTTATGATTAAAAAGTTCCAAACCATTCCAACCCCAAACATGGATAGAATCTAGTATTTATGTCTATCGTTACGTCCGAGCGATCATATGGTATATTGTCTTCTTCGGGAGTCTATTATCCTTACTTTGAAATGTATAGACCGCATTGTCGGTAGCTGCAAATCAAACAATAGATTCTAACCTTATGTCAGCCTTTGACAATATCTTGCAGAACCATTACCCTTTGTCTTTGCGCAACTTTCTTTGTTCCTCGCTCAAATCCTTATTGTTAATTATAGGTAATGTTTTCATTTTATTGGAATAGGTAAAAGTCCAAAGACGCGACACTTAGTGTGCTTACAGAAGGGATGCGAGGGTTGTGTGCGGAGATTACAGACAATAGGCCCTAGAGGCGGACTCGTTGGTCTGATATTTCAGTCAGAGGCCGACTTCTGACTCCATAGACTTCTACTTCTATACTTCACATCTTGAAGCCACTTTCCATCTCTTGCGTACCAATTATTAAGGTACAGAATCTTGAAGCTATGAATAGAACAGTATCGTATGCTCGTCTGTCTCAAAAATTGAAGCAGCTTTACATTTAACCCCAAAACAATAAGAAGTTTTGCACAATAAATTTAACTGAAATTTCAAATTGATTAGCTGTTATGATGTATGGTTGTTCCAATTTAGTCAAATTGATATTGTGTTATTGATTGTTGATTATTGATTATTCTTGTTTGTAATTCGTAATCCTTGATCTCCTACTTTGTACGGAGAAGCTGTGCTAATCATTCTCAAATTCACTGCAAGAGTAAGCATCTAAACGCAATCATTTATTAAACCTTATTTGTTCGAAATACAAATTGAAGGAACTGGAAGCTGCGCACCACTCACACCGAGTTGATTATCCACAATAGGTCAAAAATATTAATGCGCATGTAATTATTCTCGATCTGATCCTAACGTTTTTTTTAACAATCCAACCAAAGTATACACGAAAAACCTCCAATAATAATGATATCCGAATGGATGCGAACACTAAAAGGACGGTTACTCCTTGCGAGGGGAATCGCCAGTTGCAGTCGAAGATGATCATCACAAGGTATTAAACTTTATCACACGTTTTGAAGTTTTCACAATTCTCTCGTCATAACCTTCCATTTCATTTAGCGACGTCCGCTTGGTAAACAGAAGGAAAAGAGAAGATTTGTCTTGAAGAGTTTTAAATACTAGGTATCGTCTACGTTGTCAGGTCAAATTTTAAGGATTTGAGGTATGCAAGTTTTATTTGAGGAAATCCTTTTAAACACCACTACAGAAAGACAGCTTGTAAATTTCAAATTGAAACGTACTTTAAATCAACTGCCAAAGTAGGTGATTGTCTGGAACTCAGGCGTATATAATAAGAGCAGATGAGTAGCCGCAGACGTGGTGCTAGAATGCTTTTACATCATACCGGCTGACTATGCTTATTATGAATTTAACTTCAAAAAAAGTTAGCTGTCCAAATACTTGGTTGAAACCATATGCTTATCGTAGATATTCCCATTAACGTCCAAGCCATAGGGATGCTAGTTTATTTTGGGAGCGTAATCATCGTCATATTTGCACCCAAAAATGAATTATTTCTTTGGGTTTGTGTTTCTAAAATAATTCTCTTTGTGGTTCGAATTTTTATATGAATCGAGTTCTAAGAGAAGGAAGAACAAGATCATCTTAGAAAGCATTGAAGAATTTAAAAGGCACTCTTGAATGAGACTTGACATGTGTCTCACTTGATATCGCCACTCGACGGGGTACGAATATAGAACCTGAAAAACATGATACCTCCAGTCAAGATGCAGAGCCCAGCAAAGAAGGTACAAGTACCACCCACGCTCATCTTGTTTTCCATCGGATCAAGTACGCCTGTGAATAGAGCAGCAAGTAAGCAGCGCACCAAGTTTAAAGCACTTGTCAGTGTGTGACCATGCTCAGGAAACAAATCGACTAAAACTGTTGTCACACAAGACATCATCATTGACAGGGCAAACGAGATCAATGTTAAACTAATGTAAATCAGAACAATATTGGCGTGGTAATTCAAGCACCATCCAAAAATCAAAAGCCCAGTTATCATAATGCATATCGGTGCTAATGTGAGGTCTAATCTAGCACGGACAATGTTAAAAGTCTTCGAATCAGATTTCAAGTGTTGGTTGTAGCGAAATTTGTAGTATGCATTGAGTGCTTGGCCAGTGACAAAATTCGATAAGATAGTAGCCACTCCTTGAGGTATGTAGACTATACCAACATGAATAACAGAGTAATTGTAGGGCTGTTGCTGTAAATGTGTCGAGACTGTTGTCAATACAGCAGTCCAACAAGCATAAATGATACCAGCAGGTAAAAGTACAATAATAACATCTGGATCCACCAAAATCAGGAAGGTTTTAAACAAGTTAAATGAGTGCTTTGGAGCAACAGTAGACACATCATTAGTCATTTTCCGACGGAAGTGAGGTAACAACAAGAATGGCAGTTTGTTTGCAAAACTAGCTGGTTCAACCGAGCCATTTCCGACAATCTGCCTCGAGGTTTCTGGGAGAATAACTAGTGTAGACACTAGAGCTACTCCACCACCAATGGCTAAGAAAATGAAAATAGATCTCCAGGTATCAAACAGATTTAACAATGCAGCACCAATGACAGCACCAAACCCAGTACCAACCTGTTGAATCCCAGCAACAGTACCTATAAAACTTCCTCTATTCAGCCTGGTGCATACATCACCCAGAACCCCGGAACCTATAGCAATGACAGGGGAAATCAGGGCAGCCTGAAAGCAACGCAAAAATGCAAGTAGCCAAAAGGTATTTGTTTGTGAGAGTGCAACACACAGCGCAACATATCCCAAAACCGAACCTATGAGAATAGGACGCATCCCAAAGTAATCAGCTAAACTACACAGAAATGCAGGAGATAATCCCTGGAACAACAAGTACGCAACCACGGAGATGTTCGTAACTGATGCTGACACATTAAAGTAAGTTGTCACACTAGGTAAAGCTGGAAAGAAAATCGGACTTGACACGGTCGACCAAAAACCTATCAGCGACAAAGTTACCATTAACAAAATACGTTCACTCCGACTAAACACGGTGAATGGAGCCTCCTTTTCAGGACTTCCATCTTGTAATTCGTTCATTGGCTTTTGCATTAGCATTAGAATACATTTAGGTAGTTTCAAAGATTTATATCGATTTCCGGACCTGAGGATACGTTCAATAAATTGCAGCCGTGATTACCAAATCATCTGTATATTGAGGCTTTAATTACTCAAAAATGTCAAATCCTTCAAATTCTCCGCAAATAAGATCAATCTTTCAATGCTGCAAAATCGATACCCATCGCAATTCGGACAATGTAGGAACATATCAGATTTTTTATGGAGAAATTCGGCTCGCCAGATTACATAAGAAAACGCAAGCTTAAATAATACACAGACCCCCCTCCCCCGTAGGAAGCATAATTCGCTGTTGATGAACACAAATCCGATTATCTCCAATTTAGGCAGTATAATTTTGTTGGCCTTTTGGATGACTTTGGAAGTTATGAGTGGTGAATGTTGGGCGTATTGAAGGAGGCAGTTCACCTCCCTTTCAATATTGATTTCCCCAGGATTTGTATTTTAGTAGTGGGCATTTAGATGGAAAAACTAGAACAATAAACCACTTGTTAGTGCGGAAAAGTCATCTTTCGATCCACGATTGAGTTCTCCCTCGAATCTGTTTGCATCTGATTTCTTTGTCTAAAAATATCGAATGTGAAGGCTTCTAATGGCTGCAAAATACATGTGCATCACGTGACTATATCACAACAAGAATGCATAGTTTTAGAATGTTTAAAGCCCTTCATGAGTTAAGTATCAACGAGTGTCTCAAGCTAATGGTTATAGGCAACTCTCATGACATAAGGAGGAAAATTATGTTTGATTGGAGGTCATTTTTTGTCCAATCATGTATGATTGAGTATTCCACTTCAAGTCAATAATGGTATTCGTCACACTACTTTTTGTTGGTTATCTGCTGTGGTTATTCTTATCAAGTATCTTTTTAGTTAAACGGTACGCTACAAGATTGAAACATGAAACAATAGCACAGTGATACATTTCAGGCACAGCATGACAAGACCACGTTTAATCTACAATGTATTTTCTACCTCCGTTAATGTAATTAAAAGTCAAAAATGTCAAAAGCACAGCACTACATTCAAGCATAATTAAAGGTAAAAATCTTACAGTGTTGACCTATTAGATCAAATGGTTACAAATGAATATTGATATCTCTATAAAGTGGTATCGGACGCATAAGCTAAGTGAATGGAAAAAAAAATAAGGACGAAGAAATGAAATGCACAAGCGAAATTTGCTATTAATAAGAAGGACGAACTGAATAATAATCACTTTTCTCTATTTGGGTTGTTATATTTGCGTGCCGGAGGATTCTTAGGCGTCGTGATCATAAAGTTAATACTGTTGTGTTTTTGCTTTTGTTTCTTGTGTTGAGGGCTGATATCCTCGTGCGTTACTGCAGAGAACCGGTTAGTTCCTGAATCAGTAGTGGTTTCAAACTGATGTGGGGGCACGCTTTGTTTTCTTGAGGTCGATGACGCCGAAGAAGCAGACACAGTTGTAGCAGCAGAGCTTGCGTTACTTGCGTTGCTAATCGAGTTTGTCGGAGTTGTTTGTTGTGTTGGTGGTGCTGTTGCACTGGCACTACCTTTTGATTGGGCAGCAGCAGCAGGAGGGGGCACCACGTAGGCTTGTCCTCCGGGAGAGGTTGATACATAGTACTGGTATTGAGGCAAGTAGCCAGGGGTATACTGCGGCTGAGGTGGTGGAGGACCACCACTAGCAGCCAGGTGAGGGTACTTCTGTGAATAAGGAGATCCCAATGTCTTTGGGTTTCCAGCCTTGTCGACAATTTGGGACAGTGGGGGGTAGTGTGTAGCGTAGTAAACAGGATGGTAGACTGCAGGTTGTGCAGCTAATGATGGCAGGTTTGTGAGAGTCCCTGGGCCGTTTCCATTGGAAGGTCCACTGGTACTACGTTGTACTTGGGGTTGAGGTGCAATGCTGGGGTATGGTAAAAGAATCTTAGATTGGATAGGAGGAGACAACGTAGCCAGAGCCTGTCCTTGAGTGGTTGCCTCACTGCTATCCGAGATGACTCTTCTGTGTAAGGATGCTGGAGATTTGTTTGGAGATCTTAATGGTGAGACTATTGCGCTACTGAAGGTTTTGATTGACTCAGCCGTTTCAGAGAACGAAGGCAAATGTATATCCGAATGTTTTCGTTTGTTCGTGCCTTCTGGAGTTTTGTTCATTCTGGACTCATGGTATTCTTGTGTAGCCTTTCTGAGCACATCATTTGGTTCTTGTTGAATCTTTATTGTCTGTTCCTTAAGGTAGTGCACATTGACCGTTCCGGGTACAAATAGAAATGGCACTAAATCTTCATTGACTTTCATCTGCTTGGCTAGTTTGAGCAACTCCAAGGCCGATGTGTATATTTCTTGCTTGGCAGTTTCCTGTTTAGTAATCTCTTGCTGGGTTTTAAATCTGATGATCTCATTGAGGGTTTCAGTGGAGTAAGGCCAAATGTCCCCCTGAGAGATCACCTGCTTGGGTATCCCTAGTATATTCAGTATTTGTTCATCTACTATCACTCGAACGTTAGGTTGAGGTGAAACCAGAGCAGAAGAATTCGCAGACGAGATCGTCGAATCATTTTCTTTCTTGAACATGTCTTTGTGGTTGTAGTGGTTGTACTTCGTTTCCTTGTCCAAGTTGAACGGGGCGTAGCGAGGTACTGGAGATGTGTTCTTCTCTTGTAAAAGTAACAGCAGCAGAAGCTGTTGCAGCTGTTTGATTGAGTTCAGCCTGGTCGAGCCAGGCTCCTTTTCTTTTGGCTCGCAGTTGGGGCTGCCGGAACTATTTCCGGTAGAACTAGGAGACGACGACAGAGCCAAATCATTGGCTTGTTGTTCATTCATGAGTTTAATAATCGATAACAACTTGGATACTTTAAGTGCATGTAGTTTCTAGAACGAGCGTGGAACAGCAAAAGTATAGTGTTTACGGGTTGTTGGTTTGGTTGGTTCGTAAGGTTGTTGGAAGAAGTTCCTAAGTGTGAGGAGCGGAAGAGCTGTAGTATTCCTCACTAAATTGTATATATATGTATGTACATATATATATTTAGAATGAAGTTGGAGTTAAGAATTTTGCGAAACTGGGGGCACTATGAATATATATATCGAACAGGCAATTTAAACAATAAGCAATTATTTTTGTAGCCTATTTTCTTATGTGGGTTTTATTTTTGCCTTTCGACAGGGGAGTTTCATTGTAGCTCCTTTTGTTATCTTTGCTCGAGGTGAGTCGATCAATTGCCAACTTCTCCAGAGGAATTGACCTCTACGACAGTGAGGGAGCTAGGACAACGGTGAACTACAGAGATTAATTTTAAAAAAAGACAGTAATAGCAGTCGGACTGGTGGTGTTTTCTGCTTCCTCGCACCTCCCAAACACCCTGAACGGCCCTGCCAACTCAGCAAACTATGGAAATGTACTCTATTGATGTCTTTTTTTTGATGCAAAAAGGTGGTTGTGAACTCTGGTCGTTGCCTGCAGGCTTCTTTACCGTTTTGGGTACTTGCAAATCTTTATCCCAAGATGGAAAGGATATTGGAACCTCTTTGCCCCGGTTGGGGAAAAGCCTTCTCCACGAATTACTAGAGAAGGGAAGCGGTGTAGCTACGACATTCCCATTTCTACCTTGAATTACTATAGAAGGGAAGGATTACCTCACGACATTCCTGTTCCTTTGTGGCTGCTACTATCCCAATGAGACATTGGATATTTTCTAAACTTTACGTTGTAAAATAATTTCAGACAGGACTGTCTCAAGTCCCATCCCAACTTTGATAGGTATAGTTCAATATATAGCAGGAGACGAGAGGCATGTGAGATTTGAATTTTAGATTCCAAAATGATAACAGAATTTTGTGAAGCAACCCGGGGTAAGGGTTACCTACAACTCTACAATTGACATTTAGTTGATAAATTTCATTAAGCGAAAGTATTCGTAGTCTCATCAAAAAAACGGTACTCGTTGCATGGTTCCTGCTGTTCACACATCAGACTCACAGCCGACATACATGCAGAAAGCAGGCAGGTGACCTGTTATCAACGATTGGTACATACAAAATAAATGTCCTTTACGCATGCGTAGGGGGATAAGAGATGAGGATGCAGACGAATCCCAACTACAAGTTGCGCTGCAATTCCCCTCCAGGTAATTACACCAATTGAATTAAGGATTGCTGTAACTCCCCAGAGTTCTTAGAATAGTATCCTATTGTACCATAAAGTCTATTATTTCACCCACACACACCGAACAGGTTTATCAGTGCGCCAATATTCAACCAAATTATGGGAGAAAAAAAATTATACAATAGACTAGAAAGTGATTCCCCACAGTTCTAGATCCCCAATTCAATTATTACTTTGTGTAGAATGGCGGAGGTAGTGTTGATAGGCCTTGGGGGGCCATCATCTTCGGGGAAAACCACTTGTCTGCGTGCACTTCAGCTGTTATTCAGTGGATCTCACCTTGTACATCAAGATGATTTCTATCTTCCAGACGATCAAATCCCCATTGTTGATGGACTCCAAGATTGGGACTGTCCGGAAGCCGTAGACTTGAACAAGTTTAAGCGGTATTTGACCAGAATCAAGCTGGGGGATTTTGAGGCAATGAAATCTCTCGAACCTGACTCCGATTTGAAACTAGACTCCAACGAACAATTGAGTCTTCAGAATTTAGTACCTAAAACAGACAATACGAAGATTGTATTTGTTGAAGGATTTATGTTGTTTCATGACGAGGAGCTTGTGAAACAATTCGATCTCTCGCTCTTTTACTATGCATCTTATGAAACACTCAAAGAGCGGAGAGAATCTCGACCTGGATACGTTACAGAACAGGGGTTTTGGGTAGATCCACCCAACTACTTCCAGAATATTGTTTGGCCTGCTTTTGAACTGAGCCATAGAAAACTTTTCACAGGGAAGATCTTGAATAAGGGATACACTGACCGCCTCAACATCAAAGCCTTTGAAAACGAGAAAGATGTATCACTTTACAAGTTGGTGGAGTGGTCAGTAATTCAAGTGGCAACAATTTTTTAGGTTGAGTTGGCAACAAAACGATTTAGATGACTATTAGGTAGTCAGGAGGGTATTGCCGAGCAAAGCCAACATGGTTGGTACCTGATTAATGATCTCCATGACAGCGGGGAAGAAACCTTGGTACCCAAAGTATGATGCAAGAATAGGGATTATAGACTTTAGTGCTAGATACGGGAATAAAGACGTTTTTACTTGCCTATAGCCCTAGGTTATGAAATATAGAAATGTATGCAACTTGGCTGTGCCTCCACCTCCGGCTGAAATTATACTATTTCTAAAGTGAGATACGAATCGTCGTTTTTTCATATGAGCACGGTAGCGTTATTTGCCCTGTTGAGGAACAAAGAGAGACCTACAAACTATGACTTAAATAAGTAACTGTCATCTTTTTATTCTTTCTATGTACGGGGGGTTACTTTTTCGACTTCTTCGTTTTCTTTGCATGCTTCATTTCTGTCTCAAAGATCTCAGTAGCATTCTCGGTCGACTGTCTTTTGTTCTTGTTCTTAACACTCACCACTCCCTTCTTGTTAACAGCCTTCTTCACAGAGTCTCCAGCGCCATCCCAGTCAGCCTCTTCGTCAATAGCATATTTGTCCAAATTGATAGCGTTGATCAACTCTCTTTGTTTGGTACGCAATTCCTTCAAAGCTTCATCACCTGCTTCATCCAAATCTTCCGCCAATTTCTGTTCAAATGCTTCGTAGTCAACGTGTTCTGCAGTTCCGTCCATTTCCTTCACAGCCTCGTCTTCTAAGACAGGCATGTCTTCTTCTATAGCTTTGCTTAATACTCCTCTGAAGAATGTCGAAAACTTACGTACAATCTTTGCAAACATAGCCATCGACTGGTTCGAAGGAAGGTTGAGCTCCTTTGACACTTGGTCAATGTCCTTACGTTGCAATCCAATCGCTAACAAAATAGCAGATTGAACAGACGACAACGAAACATCATTTCCAGTCCTCTTAGTAAAGTACAATTGTGCAAGTAATGGCAACATATCCACAATTACATGGTAGTCTAGTAAATTGTTGGCATATGATTCCAATCTCTTCAAGTCGAAAGGCGAAAGAATTGCGTCCAATTCTTTCTTGGAGACCACATTGGTCTTACTCTTCTCCTCTCCTGCCTCAATAGCCTCTATCATACCCAAACTTTGCAGTGAGGGGAATTTTTTGAATTCATATGAGAGTAACTGTAAAAATCTCCTATGGAAGTCCTTGGAGAACTCCTTAAGCCAAGCGTCTTCACGACCAGGAATGACATTAAGCATGACTGATGTATGTTCTCCTGTTAATTCATTTGCAGTTTGTCTCAAGTAAACTGGGACAAATCCACCCTTTTTCCAAAATTTATGTAACTGAGGAGTCAATCCATATGAGACACCCAAGTAATGCAAGTAGTAAGGTGCTTTCTCAGACAACTTCAATAATAATGGGGGTAAGGATTTAGCGTCTCTCAATTTAATTTCATCCTTCAACAGCGCATTTGCGAGTTCCTTATCAGTTACACGAGTTAAAGTGTGATCATTCAACTCAGTAGATTCACTAATGTCTGTGAACTTTCCTTGGAAGTAGTCCTGGAGCAACTCTAACGCTCTTGAACCATAACCCATCCCACTGTATTCGGGATTTGTCGCAATTCTAACAACACGAGCTCCAGATAAACTGGCAAACTCTTCATCTTGGAATTGCTGAGAAATCAACCATGGGATTAAATCACCTCCTGCTCTTTGACCTCGAGACAACGATTTACGTACTGATTCTTTGGAGATTTCACCTTCCAAGGCCAATTGTACAACACACAATGGGTCTGGGATTCTGTTGTCTTGTTCATCAATTGGTGGTAATAAGACATACAACTGGTGCGCTGGGGCATCACTCATTAACTGCAAATCATTAGGAGAGTTTTTGTAATGCGAAGCAACGTATAATGCCATCATCTTCTGTAAGAATGCTTCTGAAACCGGATGGTACGAGAACAATGTATCCCTATTAACATAGAACAAGTTACATTGTGATGGGTGAGGAGTACCCTTGGAAGACATCTTAGAGTTTTTAGATAACGACGCATCCAAACACAAGAGCTTATTTAACCACTTTTCAACAGGGTCACCTGGTGCATATCTGATAGGTTCATCCAAAACGACTTCCTTCAAAGTTCTGTTCATAGATTGAGCTTCAGGGGTTTTGTTGTCTCTCGATACAACGGCTGTTTGTGAGTTGTCACGACCAGTAGACTGCGTACGTAATTGTTGAATCAACTTTAATGATAAAGATCTACCAGTACCTTCGTAACCATTAATGGTAGAAGACATGAAAATTAAGTATGGTCCCATTAATTTTTTGACTATTGGCAAAGGAATGGCAGCTGCCTCATCGATAATGACCAACTCGGCTTGTCCCAAAACATGATGGTCGTTTGGAGAAATATATTGTATAGTTTGGCGATGGCCTCTTTTGATGTCAACTCTAACAATTGCCTTGTTAAAAGCTGGGTTAGTAGACTGAATGATATCGTAGTCTAAGTGCTCTGTGTAACCCAAAGCATCGAATCCTTTGAAAACAAACTCAAAGAGAGTCTTCAAGTTTTCTGGTGATGGAGATGTAACAAACACGTTGGAGTATCCGTGAGAAATTGCGGCAGCCATGGAGATACCCAATGCAGCAGACTTACCACGTCCTCTACCTGCAGTTAAGGTTACTGTGCTTCTCAAGGACTTTTCTGAAATCACGTCAATGAAGGTTAAGATGGCTTGGGCTTGGTTGACTGTTTTCGATAATCCTACAAGAGAACCAGCAGGTTGGACGTCAGCCAAACTTTGTTTCAATTCTCTCAATTCTATAGCGTTTGGAGTTTCCTCATCATCATCCTTTGGTGGTAAAGGTTTGATATGTTTTCCTCCTGAGATTGGCAAGACATTTAACTCATCATCTACTACCAAACAATTTTCACATGAACCCAAAGATAATAAAAATCTTTCATTGAATCTGGCAACCACATCGTCATGAGCTTCAGTTCTATAACGTGAGTGGATATCCATCGACATTGTGTACAACTGCTTTAAAGAAGTCATTGATTTCAATAAGATCACAACCAATCCACCTCCTTCAACAGTCTCGATAGTTCTGGCCAACAAATTAGGAGTCAATCCTTCAAAATCTTGTAAAATACACATACCATATGTATTACCCAAGATCTTGTCTGTTTCCTTATAGTAGGTATACCTAATGTGTTGGTTAGAAATGAAAGCTTCAAAAGGATCTTGATCGTTGGCATCTCTAATACCTCTCTTAATATCCTTCTTAAGCTTATTTTCTCTCTTCTGTCTATGAGAAGTGAATCCTAACAACTTCTTCTTATAAGCCCACAAGATAGACTTGTTCAGCTTCAAGTCAGCAGACATCATCAAATAGTGTAAATTTGGTAACTGATTACGAGCTTTATCTCCAACAATAAAGAAGAAACTTCTCTCCTTCAGCTGAACACCATTACGAATGAGCGATGGCACACGAGCATCAATAGCTTTCTTCCCCATCTTGTCTTTATAGTGTCTGTTTTTTTAAAAAAGAGATGAGTAGTGCGTGGTGAAAAGTATAGGCTGCGAATTTCCAGTTACACAAAGAAGATATCTCATCTGATAGTGATTTGAGAGATGTGCATTAAGTGAGAGTGGTTGTATTGTATATTTATGTTGTTAATTTTATTGTTTAATTCGTTGGATTTAGGAAGCCTTATTTAGAATTTGAAGTGATGTAGTTAAATTGGTTGTTATTAATATTGTTCTATTTTAAAGCTATGGTATATGATAACAAAGCATTACATACTTGTGCTAACAAAATAAGTATATAGTCAAACTAACATTAAGGTATTTTGTTTTGGTTTTGAATAAACAATATCAACTAGTAACTATGTCTACAAAGTCATTTGCTTCACAACTGCTCCCAATTGCTAACAACTTTCAATTTGTAGCTTCTCAACTTTTGTTAACAGAAAATTAATTTTTGCACCCATTCCATTTGTATACCAGCCAGAGCGGTAAAAGGTTTGCAATCATGACAAACGCAATAGTTGGATGCAAACCTTTAGATTCAGAACAAATAGATCCTTTGATATCAATGGAAGGAAACATTGGGCGAGATGAAAACGATATTGATGAGTTTGTCGAAACCACAAACTCACTACTTTATGACGAACATATTATTGATTCAATAGCCCAACCTTTAATTCCTGAAACAAAATCCTCCAAGCGTAGTAGACTGAAAGTGGCACCAAGATCAGGTCAACAGTTTAAGGTTGGTCCGCCGTTTCAGCTTACCATTCTGCAGCACGCAGTGCATCTCAGGTCTACAGGTGAGTTAGTACTACCTTTAATTAATGCCCGAATTGACCGTGGTTTTGACTTGATAGAGAATGAGTGGATAGGATACAAGAGAAATTACTTCACATTAGTGGCAGCATTTGAGTTTGAACTGAGACTATTAGATATAGTTGCCCAAGAGAAGTTTTACACAACAGATCAGAGTACAGGCAAGGAAATCGAAATCAATTATTTTGGTCTTAAGCTCGTCTCACGTTGTTGCGAAGATGGTAAAACTGTTGGGCTTATTCAACACACAGCAAAGAGAGACAGAGGACCTCAATACTCTCCAAGAGAGTTCATTGCCATTCCTGGCAGACTACCCAGTCACAGTGTCATTAAAAGAAGTGCAAACATTCGTAATGCAAGCAAAATCACATCGTACAACCGCCTCTTCTTTCTGGACTTCAAAGAATTTGGAAACTTAAGTAACAACTGCATTTTATCAACGTACCCACCAACACAACAATCTGCAATAGTGGCAAGATATGAGCGGATCCAATTTTCATCAGCAATAAACTACTCGAAACCAGCTCTTAATCATCGCACCTTCATTTTGGAGGTTGTTTTGGTAGGTTACTTAGAAAATGGTACTAGAATCGATGTTGCAAGAATAGAAACACCTGCATTGACTATTCGAGGAAGATCGCCTTCAAACTATAGAGGCAACCAACAGTATCTGACATTCGCTGATATGAACAACCAACTGGGCGCGAACTTTAGACAATCTTTGGGTGGAGATTCCAAAGATTCAACCATTTCATCAGCGCCAAAGAAGAGAAGAGGTAGAAAGTCAAAACTAGAGTTGTTGTCTATCCAACAACAAAAGGAACGAGAAGAGGCAGCAAGTGATATAATTTCACCCTTAAGAGCTTCGAAAGTGATTAACAATCCATCTAGAATCAAGGTGAAAATCCAAGAACAATTAGCTTCCACTCAACTAAAAAACGACACGGAGGTTAGAACAGATGGTATAAGGATTGAAAATCTGCAATGTACGGTTCCTGTTCCATGCATTACCAAAGATTTAAAAGTTTGTAAACTTGAATCTGAAATCCCAGTCAATCAAAAGTCTGAATGGAAACTAATCATGAATTTGCAACATGAAATTGATAATGCTGCAGAAATGGTCAGTGAAATCAACTCACGGTTCGAAGAAAAGCAAAAACTAGGTGATCCAGTTTCGGAAGATGTAATTCCTCAAGAGACAGAGGAAACTTTTAACATGGATATCAGTTTCACTAAACTAGAGCCTTACTTCCATCAAAGTTCACTAGAGTTTGAAAGCTGTACTGTTGATCCATTGGTTCTTTATGGTGGTGGACAGGTTAATATGACTCTGGACATAAACTATACTCTATCTCCAAACGACATCACAGACTTCGCGTCAGATTTCATGAGCTTTGCAGACACTGAGGGAAGTAAACTGGGTAGACTTTGTAAAGGTAAAAACACCAAAAAGGAAAAGAGAAAGACCAAGACCAAACGAAACCAGCTCCATATAACACCACCCACTCACTTGTACGAAATTTACAAGAATGACAACTCCAGTCCAACACCATTTGAAGTATTTGAGCAGCAGACGTTTGACCGTTCAACACCTGACACAGAGAACTTGAATAGAGAAGACTCGCTCTGTGAATCGTTTTTGAATAACATCCTATTCGAAGAAACTGAAGAATACAGTCAAACCAGTTTTATCGACTTCCCCTTAGTACGCAACCCAAAAAACAAAAGCAAGAGCGACAACGACTTGTCAATGATAGAAATCGAGCTAGCACAGATAAATCAAGAACTATTACTGTGAATAACAATGTAAACTAATTTTGCAGCCATATTAACTTGCGGCTGACATAATAATTTCTTCTATCTGACAAATAATGTTTTTAGAAAACTCTTTTAACCTCCAAATAAAAAGAGCACAACCAGGACTTGATTCGATACTTGGAGGATTTAGATCAACAAGGTGTAATAGGATGTTGTTTTTTAGTTTTTTCAAGACACTTGTTGAACAAGAAGTAACCGTTGAGTTAAAAAATGACATAGAAATCAAGGGAGTGTTGCGGTCAGTCGATCAATTTTTGAACTTGAAATTGGACAATATCTCGTGTGTTAATGCCAACAGCTATCCACACTTACAATCGGTAAAGAACTTGTTTATCAGAGGTTCTACTGTTCGTTACGTTCACTTTAGTCCAAATTCTGTCGACTGCACTTTATTACAGGATGCTTCAAGAAGGGGTATGTACTTTATTCATCTGTTCTACAATATGGTCCAGCTCATATTAACAGCTTGGAGTAGTTGTTTAGAACTACTAACTATTGATTTGTTTTCATTTACTAACTATAATTCTAGAAGCTATGGCTCAATCAGCAAAATAAGGAATGTTGGTGTATTTGTATAATGTATAGCATGTAATATAGAATGACTACGACTTTATCTGTAGGTTAATTTTCATTTGAGTTAAAATTGGGTGGTGTAGATAGCCTTTGTAAGCATTTGGCTCGTGAGTGTCCTGGTTTCTTGCAGTAGGAGCAAATTCGTTTCGATTGGTTATTCTGTTTATTGGATGATGAACTTGTGTGGTTGTGAGAGTTCTGTGTGTTTCGAGGTACGTTTGAATTTCGAGAATCTCTATTTCCTTGTGTGTAATTGAATTGAGTATTTGTATTAGAAGACTCAGGTTTCGTATTCGAGTTTTCATCGTTTCTATTGGATACTGCTAGTAAACGTAAGCTTTCAGCACTTGCTTCTTCCTTTGAAACTTTCACCTTTCTTCTGGGGATCACAATATATTCTTCATTAGAAAGTTCATGTGAACAATTAGTACACATAATTGGCAGCGATATTCTTTTTAGAAGTGCCAGTTCATCAATAGTGTCAGCATCGGCATCTCCAATTTCAAGTGAATCAATATACTCGTTGATAGTTCTTAGCTTTGCTTCATAAAGGTTTTTCAAATCTTCTAACTCCTTATTCTTTTCAGTTATAGCTCGTGCTAGTGTATCTACTGACTTCAGTAGCTCTACAATAACCATATTGAATAATTTAATGTCCTAAGTTCAGATTCAAAAAGATGCATCTCATATTGCACTCTTTTTTCTAAAGTTAAAGGATGATCTCAAACATATATTGACTACAACAGAAGAAGTTACCAGTATTTGACTTAGTTTGATGGCATTACTTAAATGAGTGCGATCTCAAACAACTACTACTATGTGTGTGTTACAGTTTATTGATTGTTAGAGTCTACCTTTCTTGAGTATTTGTGCTGAATGGCGAGGAGAGTACAACTTTATACCACAACTATGAGTTTACCACCTTTGAAGCTGATACACTAGTTTACTAAAGGTATACTATGTTGTTAGGATATCTACATTACTTACAGTACTACAGAAGTGATGGACGTACTCTGGAACCTGTGCCAACGACTATCTTTAATTAAGTGATACCTCCCTCATCACTCATCTACCAAGTCAAAAAGAAAGATACAATACCTTATAAACTGCTCCCAGTGACTATCACATAATTCTTTAACGGACCCTAAACCAGAGTATACAGTCCTACCTGACTCTATCTTCAACCTAACACACTTGCCCTACAATACCACACTAAAATTTGCAGAATCTCATACACGTGACGCAAATAATAGCTGGTTTTTAAACTATAAATTCTGGCTGTGATGGCTTTTGGCAGAAGCGCGCTGATCGTGAACTTTAATCTCGACTTCATGTCTCGAGCCCGGTTCGATTCTCACGGTACGGTCATAGAAGATTTGAGTAATCAATCCATCTTGACCAGGCAATGAGTAGCAATACACTGGAGGGAAGCAATTCAGCACAGACTGCTACCCGTGAGGAGGCGATAAGGAAGACTAGAGGCTAAGATATGTGTTAAAGTTTCTAGCGTGACGACTCAATCTTTTTGTTCCTTCAGTAAACAATTTCAATTTGTTTCTGTTATTTCTATGGGAATGCATTGGTGAAGAAGAGAAGTGGAACTATGAGTTCTTACTTTTTTTAAAAAGTGCTAAATGATTTTTATTAAATTATGAGTTGTATGGTTTCTGTTTCTAGTTTATGATATTCTTGTAAAATCTAATCCTTCTTGAACCTTTTCTTTAAGCTTCCAATATGGCTCAACAAGACTTTTCTTTCTATAAAGGCCAAACTACCAAGACATATCACACACACAAGTATACTCTTTGCTAATTGTACAAATGAACTCGTGAATAATGTTTCGCCTTTGAAGATGAACTTGTACTGAACCAATTCCAAGACCAAGGCAATAGTTATCGAGTATCTAATATGGTTAAGTATACTGCCCACAGAAATGTCAATGTTGTACTTTGAGTAGAACGATTTGATAACAATCGAACAGTAGACTATTCTCAAGGTCATGTTAATGCAGTTGGACAAAATAAGCCCACTCAATCCCAACCCCATCTTCTCAATGGAAACGTACAGCGAAACCAAGACGATAACACTCAGGAATGTCATAAAATATGAGAATCGTTTTATATCACGACCAGTAGCAATACTACTAAAGAATCCTTCGAGGATTCCATTAAATGCAAGCAAGGGAATGTACAAAACGTATTGTGGAAATACTTCAAACACATTTGTCTGAGCCCAAGCACTAGTTTTACTACCCAATAAAACCTTTAAAAGAAAGGAAGCATTTGTGAACCCTCCGAGAATTATCAATATCGAAAGGTTCAAGTAGAAAATGCTCAAGTTTTTCATTAATTTGTAAGATTCAATGGCACCTTTTGTTTTATCATTGCCTGAAGAAAGTAGTCTGGTGAATAGCAATCTCATTGATTCTTCGATTGGCTGGAATAATAATCTCGCAACTATAGATCCATAATTGGTTATTACTGAGTAAACTCCTTGTTCTTCTACTGAGCACAAGTAGTTGATTAATATCTTGTCACCTTCTGTGAGAAACTGTTTAAAGATCATTTGCACAAATAAGCTTTTCCAAAGAGTGACGATTTTTGGGTTGAAGTAGTAGTAACTAGTAGCCAGTTTCTCTGTGTCAGTGTGTATTTTCTGGATTGACAAGCTTAAACGCTCATTCTTGCTTTTAGTGGAGTTATCTTGACCAAAACTCAAATAGTAACGAATAAAAAGAATGAATGAGTAAGCGAATTGACCAATTGCAAATGATAAGACCGCCAACCCGTCAAAGTCTGATGAATTACCATACTTGCTGAATACAAGAATGCTACCAAAGGTAGAAATACATCTTGTAAATACGGCAGTACCTTCGAATTGAGATCTTCTTTTGAAATTCAACTCAAATTGGTTGATAGCATATATAGGTTCAATGCATAGTTCCAATAATATCAGGACCCATATCAATCCTGTAGTGGCTTTATAATAAGGTAAAGGAATCAATGACTTTTGAAACAATTCAGTCTTGAATTGCCATGTAAAAATACCCAATGATAATGGTACACCTACAATCAATGGGAGGAATCCGAAATTAACAATACTTTGCAAGACTCCACGTTCTGAGTTTTCAACAAACCTGGACGAATCCTCCTTACCAGATCGTTTAGAATTAGCTTCTGTCCGTTGAATAGATAACCTTTCACCTTCACGACTGAAAAATAACACCGTTGACACTAAAAACTCCAAGTATGTAGACAACCCAAAGATCTTTGGTGATATGTACCTTATCAACAATTGGTTCAATAAAAAAGTAGATAACTTGGTAATAAACTGAACCAAAATGAGAACTGACGCCCCACTGGTCGATTTACTCAATAACTTGGATGATTGCGTGGACATACTGTTTCACCTAGCATAAGATCAATAAAGAGTGATAATAACTAGACATAACATGTAAATAAACACACTAACAAAAAAAAAACGCGACATAAAAATAGCCTTCTAACGTGTAAAAAAAACAAGCATACATTGATCACTACACTACCTTTTGTTTTGACTTGTCGACTTTTCAAACGACATTTTCTTCCCCAGAAATTACAAAAAAACGACACACCGTAAAGCCCCATACCGCACTAGTAAACGCCGAAAATTTTCAGTCGACACGAGCAATTCGTAGCCACTGAACAACGAGACTTTAGTCATACTAAAAGATTCCCTGATTTGAAACATTTGGTGCAAAGAGTATAACGAATAGTTGAGTATTTAACCATCAAAAAATCATTAAAATAAACGTATTTTGACGTTAATTACTAATTCTATATTGGTACTAAAACTATAGCTTGAATACCAGATTTTTTCTTTTTTGCATCAATAAAATACAACCAAAAGACATCCAACGCTAGAATGGACCCAAATATAAACCCACATGATGTTGAATTACGAGAACAGGACCGTTGGTTACCTATTGCGAATGTGGCACGATTGATGAAAAACACCCTTCCTGGAACTGCTAAGGTTTCTAAGGATGCAAAGGAATGTATGCAAGAATGTGTTTCTGAGTTTATCTCATTCATAACATCAGAGGCTAGTGACAAGTGTCTTCGAGAGAAACGTAAGACGATTAATGGAGAGGATATCTTATATTCCATGCATGACTTGGGGTTTGAGAATTATGCAGAGGTGTTGAAAATCTACTTGGCTAAGTACAGAGAGCAACAAGCGTTGAGACAAGAAAGGGGAGAAACAAGAATATCTAAGAGGCAAGCGAAATTGAGTGCTGCTGCTGCTGCTGCTGCTGTAGAAGCTGAAGCTGAAGATAGTACAGTTTCGATTCCTGTGGACTCAGATCTCGTAGCTCTGCTTCCTGTACAACCGGAAATAGCCGAACAAGGTAACGAAGGAGGACTGTCGTCATCATCTGAATCACCAGGATCTAGAGGTGATGAACAAGAACTCGATATTAAAGATGACCACGACCACGATCATGACCATAGTAATGGATTCCACACAGGAACCCACTCACCAACAAACCCTACAGTACAAGACTTCCAACTTGAAGATACAGGAAACAACAACGAAGTACAAGGAAGCAACAATAACGGAGGAGAAATGGAAGATGAAAGCGGCAGTGCTAGCGTGGCAAGCTCCAACGTAGTAACAAACCAATCAAGCACAAGCTCACCAGGATCGTTCTACAATGGATACACGAAAAATAAGGAGAAAAAAGCAGACGATTATAGATATGATGAGTTTATTGAAGATGATATCAACAACCGAGAAGCCGGTGGAACTGTTGATATAGACTCCCTCACTGCTGGGATAGCAAATGCCGAAGGCAATGATTATTTCTAGGTTTTAATTCTGTATGAGTTTGAAGGTTTTACTTCTTTAGTGTTTTTAATACAATTTTTAGGTTATGAAAGTCTTTTGAATGTAGCGTTTGATTGAAATATTTGGACTATTATAAATGCTTACCAGGTAATAGTGACATCATTAAACAAGTGGTGAATTTTTGAAACATTGAAACATTGAAACGATCTTGTGCGTTTTAAGCATGTGAATTTGATGCTACAGATCAGTAACAATAGACTTGAATCATCACTTCATCTGAATTGGCTACAACTTTCAATCAATTATTAATCTATTAAACAAGTCCCCATAATCTATAATTTGTTCCTGCAAATTGGACATGAGGTTGAAAACTCAAACCACCTACTTAAACAGTTGTAGTGAAATTCATGTTTACACGTGAACTGTCGTATTTCTCTTGTGTCTGTCATGGTGTCGTAACAGATTGTACAAATTTCTTCGCGTGAAACGAGTACTCCAGGTAGTCTCAGTAGTAGTATTTTCTTCTTTTTGAAGTTGATTAAGTTTCTTGTGATGTCGATTAGTAACCTGAATGTAGCATATGATTGTGGCATGATGTGAAGTGGAAACGTGTAGAAGTAGAGAAAGATGATGGAGAACCCGCACACCATCATGAACCGTGCTAAATTCACTATAAAGTCAATAACATTGCTGATTTTGAACTTTGTTTCATGCCATGAAACATCCGACGCACGGTCTTGCAGGTGCTCGTAATAGTTTAAGGTAAACTTCAACGATGTCAGGATGATCAAGGGGAACATCTGGAGGATCTCAAACCCAAAAATCGAAATCAAGATATTGTCTTCAAATGAAATCGTTTTTTGCGATGCTGTATCAATCACGAATCGGTACACAAGCATTCCATCGATAAAATTCAAGAGTGCCAATCCGATAGAGAATCGGATGGCCACGTACTTGACGTCGTTGATGTTATCATTGACATTTTCAATTCTGTTGTTCAAATTGAAAAGTGTCAGTACTCGCTCTTGTGATAAATAATGGAAACTCTTTAGAAGAACAACACACAAGAAAAGACCAGCATACTTGAATAATTCATGCTTGATAACAGTAACATCAAACTCAAAACACTGGTAATAAAATACAAGGAATCCAAAACAAAACTCCCATAATGTATATCCCACCTTAACCCTTAAGCTCTTAATCT
This sequence comes from Kodamaea hsintzibuensis (nom. inval.), assembly GCA_030568835.1. NCBI lineage: Eukaryota > Fungi > Ascomycota > Pichiomycetes > Serinales > Debaryomycetaceae > Kodamaea > Kodamaea hsintzibuensis (nom. inval.). Next base: position 259,555 of record JAJMJA010000013.1, read on the forward strand.
CCCTATCAGTTAACTTCCCGAAGATTGCCCATTTACTCAAATTCCCTAGCAAAAACACAACGATCAAGAATACATTCTCAATCTTAATCTGCAGTGGGTTTGTAGACGCCAACGAGGCTAAATAATTATAGTAATTTTGGAGTAACCCATGCACACCGGGACCACCATTTTCAAGCCTTCGATATGCTGAAACCCCTAGAAAGGTCCCAAACTATAGTGATGTTAGTATCTCCGTTAATCAACCTAATGAGTAAAACCATCCCAATCAAATCACTTACGGCTCCACCAAACCCTATCCTAGTCTGTGTCGACATTCAACTCCTTCTTGATATATATTAACACTCTTACTACTTTTTAACGCCGCCTTTGAAAACGGATAGAAGTCACAAGGAATGAAATCAATCACGTGCCGAGTCTCATCGCTTCGGGATTCACAAATTTTTTACGAGATGAGACTTTAGTTGAATGCTACGAGTGCTTCAACGTTTTATAGCTGGTAAACCGAACATGGGAAAGCGGAACTTTAGAAAGAATAAGGGTGGTGAGAGAAAGAACTTTGGTAAGCGTGGTGGAGATATTGATCGTGCTGCCTCTTGGACTGATGCTGTTAGAGAGTCTGAAAAATGGGAAAGTTATTATAAAGCTATGAATATTATTCCTGATGATGAGTGGGATACCTTTAAGAAGCACTGTCAGGAGAACTTACCTTTGACCTTTAGAATCACTGGATCGAGAAAACATGCTAGTGAAATTAATGATAATTTTATTAAGAACCATGTATCAGAATTGCAAGGCATTGAATTTGAAGGAGTTAAGATAGCTCCAAGAAACTTGGCCTACTACCCAGACCAATTGGGATGGCAAATCGATGTTTCCAAGGGAGTTGTTAGAAAGCAAAAGGAATTTGCTAAGACCCAGAGATTCCTTGTGATTGAGACTGAAGTGGGTAACATTTCAAGACAGGAAGCTGTTTCGATGATCCCACCATTATTGATGGATATCAAGCCACACCATGCTGTTTTAGACATGTGTGCAGCTCCTGGATCCAAAACTGCACAATTGGTTGAAGCATTACACGTAGAAGACGAAACTGTAGCACCTACTGGATTTGTCATGGCTAACGACTCAGACTACAAGAGATCTCACATGTTGGTACACCAAGTTAAAAGATTAAACTCAGCCAACTTTATGGTAGTCAACCACGATGCACAGATGTTCCCTAGAATCAGATTGAATGGAAGCCCTGAATACTTGAAATTCGACAGAATCTTATGTGATGTTCCATGCTCTGGAGATGGAACCATGAGAAAGAATGTGAATGTTTGGAAAGATTTCACCGTGGGAAATGCCCTTGGCTTGCACCCATTACAAGTGAATATCTTGAACAGAGGTTTGCAATTATTGAGAAAGGGTGGAAGATTAGTATACTCAACCTGTTCTTTGTCTCCTGTTGAAAACGAAGCTGTTATTGCTGCAGCTTTGAGAAAATGGGGTGACCAGATTAGATTGGTCAACTGTGACAACGAATTGCCTGGCTTGGTCAGACGTAAGGGTATCAGTGACTGGAAGGTTTTAGGTAAGGACATGGAAATCAGAGAACCTGGTGCTGAAGACGTGGCAGCCACTGTCTTCCCACCTACCGAAGAAGAAGCCAAAGAATTCAAGTTGGAAAACTGTATCAGAGTTTACCCACACTTGCAAAACACAGGAGGATTCTTCATTACTGTTTTCGAAAAGATTGACAAAGAAGCCGAGGCTGCTGAAAACCGTAAGAGAGGTACCAACGATGAAGAAACTGGCACCAAGAAGCAAAAGACTACTCAACAAGAGACTCCAATGGTTCAAATGAGAAAGGATAAACTCCCAAGAAACGCTAACGAAGAACCATTCATTTTCTTGGAATCAGACAATGAGCAATTGGCAAAGTGCTGGCCCTTCTACGATATTTCTGAGGAATTCCCACGTAATACTGCATTGGTGAGAAACGCTACTGGTGAACCATTAAGAACAATTTACTATGTTTCTCCAATTATCAAAGAGATTCTCGACATGACTGAGCAAAAATTGAAGATCATTCATGCTGGTATCAAGTTATTTGTTTCGCAAAGAAACGACAGTGGTAACTGTCCATGGAGAGTCCAAAACGAATCATTGCACACTATCAAGCCATTCTTAGGTGAAAGCAGAAGAGTTACATGTAACCTTAATTTGTTGGAAGTATTATTCCAAGAAGCATTCCCTAAACTTGCTGACCTTAAGGAAGTGGATCCAGAATTCACCGGTAGATTAGAAGGTTTAACTGAAGGATGTGTTTTCTTGACTGTTAAGAGAGGTGATGACTTGGAAGACTTGTTCTTGCCACTCTGGAGAGGTAAGAGTAATGTTAACTTGATGGTTAATAAGCAAGATACTCATGAGTTGCTTTACCGTGTGTTTGGTATTGAGACAACTTCAAAGGATCAAGGAAAGGAAGCTGTTTACCAACAGAATAAGGAAGCAATTAAGGCTACTCTTTCTGCTGAACCTGAGTCAAATACTGACACTGAGATTAAGAGTGTTGAGCCTGAAACTGAAACAGAGATCAAGAGTGTTGAACCTGAAACTGAAACAAAGTAGTAAATATTGTATAATATAGAGTAATCGTTCATTCGTTAAATATTTCCATAAGCTGGATGATGTATAAATTATTAAGAGTGTGGTGGGTTTGTAATGCACTGAGGTGGGGGGTGATCAAAGGGCAATTAATTCTCTGTTCTGCACCGAGTTGGGAGGATCAAAGGACAATTAATTCTCAGATGAGCTACTTTCGAGCTCCAGTTCATCCAGTAATTCCACATCATCACTACTAGCATCCTCGCTTTCATCTTCTATTTTCACCCTTTGTTGTTTACTTTGGGATTTTTCATCATCGTTTGCATCCAGGTCTATATCATCCTCATCGTCATCTTCAAGCCCATCGTGATCGTCTTCATCTTCGTATTCTGTAGCAAATAAAACAGTAGTTGCTTCGTCTATTAACTCATCTGCCCAATTTTCAACTAGCATCCCCAATGCAATTAAAGCCCCTTCATCAAACTTCCTTATCAACCTTGTATTTGACATCTTCCTACTTGAAAAATAATGTAATACCTTTAAAAGCTCTGGATCAGGTAGTTTCACTTCTTCTCTGTCAAAGTCTTCTCTTGTTTTCACGGGTATTTTCAAATGGCCGGTCTTCCACGCGTCTAAAACATCATCTGGTGGTGCTGCAGATCCCTTAGATCTCTTCATTTCCTTATAATCAGGAGCATTCTTATCCAATGTGATCTTATAAGAATCCTTGTGGAGTTCTATACTATGATAATTTGAATTTAGCACCTTCTCTTTATCAAGAGTCAAAAACTTAGCATATCGGCCATCAACAGTACGATACAAGTCCGAATTTTGCTTCTGCATTTCGGTTGGAGCCTTCTTGAAGTTGTTTTACTTTTACAAAAAAAATTTTGATAAAAAGTTTATAAATATAAACATACAGATGAGCCAACTAGCTAAACATTATGGGACTCGGGAAGAATTAGCACGTTTAGAGAATGAGAATCTAATGCGCAAGCTGTTGATTACGCTGGCAGTATACAAGATTGTTGCTGATACTAAACTTTCCAAGAAATCATCTAAGAAACTGGATACTGGTGAGGTTGCAGAGTTGAAAAGTAAGATCAATGAATATGAGTTAATGACCAATAGGTTGAAGCAAGAGCACTCGATCAAGTTCAAATTGCATGAAGCTAGACATGAAGCTATGAAGGAGGAAAATGTTAAGTTACGTGGTCAGATCAAGAAGGCTAAACTTGATGGAAACAATAGCAGTAAGGCCATTACATCAACAAGTTTATTATCTTCACCACCACCAAATCTTGTCAGTGCAGGAGACGTATTAACTCCATTGAGGCAAGGAAAATTAAAGGAAGCTACTGGTTTGTTTGTAAGGCCATCAGTACCTTCAAAAGTACCGAAGTCGAAACCTGTTGTTGCAAGTAGTATTGAAGCTGCGACACCAAGACGTTCATTAAGAGCGTTTGAACGTTCTCCGAACTCAAGATCACCGTCTCCAGAATTCACACCAAGTAGAAAGAATAAGTATGAGCAATTGAAACCTGCTGCTCGTAAATCTTCACTTGAATCGAAACTAGAAAGTGTGATTTCAGGGAAACAAGTGGTGAAGAAGAAGACCAAAATATCATTACAACTTCTTAATCCTACAAAGAGTATTGTACCCTCCGATAAAAGTTCTAAGAGCTTAGGATTAGAAGATGAGCATTTGAATTCTTTGAATTATTATCAAGATGGGAACTTTATTGATGATGACGTTGAATCCCCACCAAAAGCTAGAAAGAAACTGTTGACACAAATTATGGGGAATGCACCTGCATTCCTGTTGGGTGAGCCACTAAAGAAGAAGAAGAATATCTTTACTATAGATTAAGTGCAAATTTATCAATTGAGTGAGTGGTGGGTGATAGATAATTATATTCCGCAAAAAGATTTCTACAAGCTGGTTCTTTGGGAATCTTAGATTAGATTATAGAGTTAGTTCAGATCTTCAGTTAATCTGGCAATTAATTGATAGTTATTATGATATTACAATTTAGTATTGTAGAATAACGAGAAACCGAAGTTGAAATGTTGGTGGATATTGTGAAATCAATTCCAATTCTACCTTTACATTCATAAGACCTCAATGACATTCCAATTAATCAAAATTACTACGACCATTCTTCATCTTTCATCTTCGGTGTTAATGCCTCAAAGGTCAAGATTTCGCAACCATTTGTGGGTGCGAAAAATTACGATTTGTAAAGATTCTGGTAAGATTGGATTGATAATGGATCAGTTGGTCCAGTTAATTAGTAAACTTGTTACAATTAGGTTGTATTTGTTATCAAGTATAGAGTATTTTCTTCTGTCTGTTGTTGGGTTTCCATGAATATAAAATCTACTTCCATCTAATACTACACTATATATACCTTCCCTTACCTTACCATACCTTCATATTACTACACAATAGAATAGATATACTTATACATAAGGCCATACAAGTACATTGAGCATAAGAATAAACAACCAAGTAAACTTATATCCGATATCAAACCAACATTAATATAACATACACAAAGTGTTTATAGATGGAACATAATAGAACTCTTAAAGATGAACATTTAACGAATTCATCACTAATCAAATTTACCCTGAGAAATCCGGTGATTCCAAATCACAATTTATGTCGACGAAATTACTGATTGTTAGTGATAATTATATCCAACAAAAAACCAATCTTGTTCATCTATATACTGTATAATGTACTCTACAATACACTCAACAATATTCTCTAGAATCCACTCACTAATCACACACTCCCTCTTCTTTCTACTCCTCCTTTTACTCCTCTTTCCATACCCTTTAACTACCGATAGTCATACCATCTCGTGACCTCAATCACCCCGACAATCGCACTAGAACTTTTTTTTTGAATTGCCACTGATCTCCATAATTACTAAGAATCAACTAGTCTACTCAGAGGGAATCATCTATATTCAACGATGAGACTGACAAGGTATGCATTCCGGAATATTTCTGGAGCGACTTTGCGTTTACATTCTGTTCGACTTGCATCTTCTGTGAATGCTGCTGTTTCAACGGGTTCTTTAAGGAACCCCATACATTTGGACTTTGACATGCCACAGATACCTGGTACTGATAACTTTGATATTAGACGTGTGCAACAGTTGTCAGATATGTATAATGCAAAGGATTCTGACTCGAAAGGAGGTGAGGAATCTCCCTCGAAAGATTCAGAACCAGATTCTCCATCCGTTGACAAGAAGAATGATAAAGAGATTAAGAAAGACAAGGATATAGAAAAGGATTCTGAGATCATTGAGGATATAGATAAGGATAACTCTGATGAATCTCCTGTACTGTCGAATGAATCTGGTGTTGGATCTGGCTCGGCTCCTGGCGATGGGGCTGGCGCTGCTGCTGCTGCTGCAGGTGGTGCTTCTGGTGGTGCACCTCCAGATGATAACAATAAGGGTGATAAAGAATACTATAGTCAAAAGCCTATAGTCGCACCATTGAAACCAACCAATGGTTTATACCCTAAGCTTTTGGCGATTCCAATGACTGACAGAATGCCAATGCCAGGCTCACACTTTCTGATCAACGTCACCGACCCTGAAGTTATCAAAGCATGTTACGACGCATTAAACAACAGAGAATCATACTTTGGATTATTCCATGTTAAAGACCGTGGCTCGGAAGACACGGATGTTATCAAAGATAAAGACTTTGTTCACGATGTCGGTGTCTACTGTCAGTTGTTCCACTTTAGTAAAATCGAGCATGGATTATTCATCTTTGGTTACGCTCATGGTAGATGTAAGATTGAAGAATTGATCACACCTCATGACAAGAAGGTTCAAATGTTGGCTACTCCAACCACTCCAGAAGCATCGGAGGGATCTGAAGCTTCAACATCAGCATCAGCTCCAGTACAAGCACCAGCACAAGCACAAGCGAAAGCGAAAGCTGCTACCAGCGAAACTGATGATGTGGAAACAGAACAACAACAACAACCTTCCTTTTTGGACAACTATAACGTGTCTACTGTAATCTCAAGGATCATCAAGGACGATGCATACAGTAAAGATGACCCTAAAATTAGAGCTGTAATCGACAAGTTGTCTGATTTGTTATCACAAGCAGTACAAATTAACCCAAAGAGTAAAGAGAGCATAGCCAAGTGTACACAACTCATCCACGATCCTTCGAAGTTCGCAGATGCCTTGGCTTCTACTGTTCCAATGCATCCTGCTGTTCTGCAGGAACTCTTGTCTAACTTGAGCGTTGCAGACAGATTAGAAAAGGTGCACGAGTTATTAAACACCGAAGTAGAACTCTTGAGATTAAAGAACGAAGTGCTGTCCAACACCTCTAAAAGATTAAAGAACCAAATGTTGAAGAACTTAGTTAAAGATCATATTCAAGAATTGTCCAAGGTTGCTGGACTTGTGGATGACAAGAAGAAACCACACAAGTTTGAAAAGAGATTGGCTAAATTGAAAATGCCTAGAGAAGCCAAAGAAGCTTACAAGTCTGAGTTCGAAAAGTTGAGTAATGGTAATGACCACCCAACTGAACTTGTTGTAGTAGAAAAATACTTGGACTGGTTGACTCTGATCCCATGGGGTATTTTCTCCAAAGATAAATTCAATTTGAGTGAAGCAAGAAAGATTTTGGATCGTGACCATCACGGTTTAAAGGACGTGAAGGAACGTATTCTTGAATTCATTTCCATTGGTAAAGTATCAGGTAAGGTTGATGGAAAGATTTTATGTCTTGCTGGTCCACCAGGTACCGGTAAAACCTCGATTGCCAAGTCTATTGCTGAAGCATTAGGTCGTAGATACGTTCGTATTTCGATGGGTGGTATTAGAGATGTCCATGAAGTCAAGGGACACAGAAGAACATACGTTGGATCCATTCCAGGACGTATTATCTTTTCATTGAAGCAAGCAAGAACCTCCAATCCTTTAATGTTAATTGATGAAATTGACAAGTTGGATATGAGTTCTTCAGGTGGAGCAGCCCTGGCCTTTTTGGAGATCTTGGATCCTGAACAAAACCATGGGTTCCTTGATAACTACATGGATGTAAAAGTCGATTTATCTAAGGTTTTGTTCGTTTGTACTGCTAATTACTTGGGCAATATCCCACCACCATTAAGAGACAGAATGGAAATCATTCATGTTCCTGGATACACAAACAATGAAAAGATTGAGATTATTGAAAAGCATTTAATTCCTGCTGCTTCTGCTAAGGTTGGTTTAACTGAAGGTAGCATCAAGATTGCCAGAGATGCTATCTCTAGATTGGTTGAAAAGTACTGTCGTGAAAGTGGTTTAAGAAACTTGAAAATATTGGTCACCAGAATCTTCAGCAAAGCTTCGCTCAAGATTGTTGAAGAGATGGAATCAAGAGATGTTCCTGCCGCAGCTATACCTGAGGTTGAGAAGAAGAAGGTCAAGGGTGAAGAACTTGTTGCAGCCAAGGAAGCAGAATTAGCTGAAACAAAGGAAGAAGTTACTGTTGCTAAGCCAGAAGAGGAAGCACAGAAAGAAGAAGTTGTAGAAGAAGAAGTTGAAGAGGACGAATATGACGAAAAGACCCTTGGTGTTGAACTTGTCAAGGATGGATACAAGCCAGTCAAGATGGATGTTGCAGAAGACCTCAAGATAGAGATCAATGCAGCTAACTTGAAGGACTTTGTTGGACCTGAGGTATACACCAGAGACCGTTTGTACGAAACATTACCACCAGGTGTTGCTACTGGATTATCTTACAGTAGTTCAGGAAATGGTGATGCTCTTTATATTGAGTCCATTCTCACCAATTCGATAGGTTCAGGAACAGGACTGGCAAGAGTCAACGTTACAGGTAGTTTGAAGGATGTCATGAAGGAGTCTGCATCTATCTCTTACTCGTTTGTGAAACTGTACATGGTCAAGAAGTTCCCAGAGAATAGATTCTTTGAGGCTGCTGAGATCCATGTCCATTGTCCTGATGGATCGATCCCTAAGGATGGACCATCTGCAGGTGTTTCATTCACATCTTCGTTACTCTCGTTGGCATTGAACGAGCTGATTCCACCAAACATCGCCATGACTGGTGAGATTACCGTTACTGGTAGAGTCTTGCCAGTTGGTGGACTTAGAGAGAAGATCTTGGGAGCAAAGAGATACGGTTGTGACACTATCATCTTCCCTAAGGATATTGAAAACGAACTTGAGGAAATCCCTGAAGAAGTTAAGGAAGGTATTAAGTTCATTCGCGTCCAATGGTACCAAGATGTCTTTGACGCTATTTTCCCACAAATCACTAAGGAAAAGGGTAACGTTGTCTGGAAAGACGAGTTTACAAGATTAGACCTGAAGGAAAAGAAGAGCAAGAAGAGAGTGGACAAGGAGAAGGAGAAGGAGGCCGACAAAAAGGTGACTAAAGAATGATTGTAAAGATTATGAAATAGCGTAGTAGATGTTGATAATTTGTATATAATGAAAGTTCGAAGCTTTATTTTGAATTAAAAGATAATATGTAGTTCTGTACAAGTAACGTTGAAGTATTGGTATTACTGATTTTGCTTACTTCTTGTCCTCCTTCATCTTGTCAAAAAACTCTCTTACTTTGTCTTCAGTAACAATTGTTCCTTGTTCAGCAAAAGGTTTGAAGAAGTCTTTTAATTTGGATCGTATTTTGTCGTATGCATGTAATCCTTCGATTACTTGTTCGCGTGGAAGTGACAGAAGTGCTCCAGCACCTAGGTCTAAGATAGAGCTGGTGCTGGAAACTCCATCATCGTCTTCAGGGGGTTCGTAAACAGGGTCATCTGAGTATAAATAGTCGTTATTAAGTAAGAATTCACCTAGTTTTGTTTCCGATGTTGCAAGTTTCAGAAGTTTATCTTTAAAGGAGTTATTTAAGAAGATTGAGTATGGAATTTCAATACGTCTCTTCTTTGTTGATTGTTCTTCCGGTATTACACCTTTAAATTCATTATGTTTCTTCTCCCATTCTTCTGCTGATGTCACTTCGTTAAAGTGTGGGAGCTTTGCGAACACAATCTCTGGATCATCAACCAATTCGTTAAAGATGTGTTTGTATTCTTCTACACACTTCCAGCATATGAACAGGTCAAAGTCGTCCAAGCTGGGGAAATGTGTAACTATATCTTCGTCTTCCTCTTCAATTGGTTTTTCTGATTGTGCATCTTCACCAGGAGGTGCTAACTTATCGAGAATGTTTCCATCTTCTTCCTTTGTTTCAGTAGTCACTTTCTTAAAGATTCCATGTTTGTATCCTAGAATGCAATCCTCATGATACCAGTCTTCCCCGCATGTAGCTCCAAAGTAACATTGGATCATATTCCCTGTTTCTACCAATGGGTTATATAATCGAGCACATGAACAGAATCTCCCTTGGAAGTTATGGTTATACTTATTTGACAGAGAGGGGATATCTTCTGCAGTGATTGGGTCAACTGGAGTCAGTGAATTGAAAGAAGCGCGTCTTTGAGTTGGGTCACCTTTATTTCGTAATGCACAACCATTCTTCATACGTGTTGTACCACAGTCACATACAAAGTTTCGTTTACTGAACAATTCTACCAAGTTATGAGTTGAATGGCATTGAATCAGACAGGAGTAGCATACTCCTATATTCTTATCAGATGACCCTGAAGAAATTGAACATGTAAGACATGCAAATATAGGTTGTCTCAATTCTCCTTTTGTATACGTGCACTCATTTGGATCGAAAGGCATTATCATTCTTGCTTCATGTTCAAGATGAGCCTGATCATCGATATAATCCTGTGCTGTTAAAGAATCCGACATGATTGTTGTATACAATAATCTTAATGATGTACTTGATATATGTACAATTTATTAATGTTTGAAGTTTATAGGTTTTTAATTTAATCGATTTGATTTAAATATAAAGTTTATATGAGAAAGCACACACATTAACAATTCTAATGCAAAAAGGTTACACATATATTATTATACAAATGACAATAGAGAAGTTAATCTCTAGTAGTAGGTTTAATAAAGCCTTTTAATTTTTCAAAATAAAGCCTTTCAGTTCAGTAATGTTGGTAAATAGATTCTGGTAGGGAACATGACTTTTACAACTCTGGGATCTCCTTAACAATTTCGTCGTACGATTCTCTGTACTCATCAGTTTTGTCTGCGTTTTTCTTTGACTTTCCACCACCTGGGACGATCATCACACAAGAAGTTGGTCTCTTAGTGGCACCGGCAGTACCCAAGTCTTCCTTCGATGGGATGAAAAGATATGGAACAGTAGAGTCTTCACACAAGACAGGAATGTGAGAGATGACATCTGCAGGAGAAATGTCTCCTGCAACAATCACCAACCCCTTCTCTCCCTTTCTCAAGGCCTTGACAACTTCCTTTACACCTCTCTTGACATGCTTGGCTTTAGATGCCTTCTTGACAATCTTCAACACCTTTTTGTTCAACTTCTTTGGTGCCAATGGTTTAGCGAACGGCAAAACGGCAGACAACCTCTTCTCGTAGTTGTCTTCTCCTGCCTCTTCTGTCTTAGATACCTTTTCCTTCTTAGCCATTATGTGCTTTTTGTTGTACCTTTCACTATGAGTTTGAAAAATTTGACTGCGATGGCATCCTAAAAGTTGAGTTTACACGACCCATTATGTGATGGTGTGAAAGGAAGAGAACAGTAGAGTCGATACTTGGGTATAAAACATGTGCTGTAAGTATATAAAACTGTTAGTTATGTTCTCTCTTATTACTTTATATCTATTATCATATAGGATATTGTCCTTTGTTTATGGAATCTCTTTACTGTATCTTCTAAACTTCCTCCTCTCTAATTATGCACTTCTAATCTGTTCAATCTTGACTTATAAACTTTTTGAAGAAACAAAGCTTCAACTTCTCTCAATCATCAAGGTATAATAATATTTAACCAACCAACCTACATGTACAAAGCTAATATCCGAAAGAGACGTAGAAACGTTACATCAACTACCCAAACTAATGAGTCACTTCAATTGGTAGACCAACCTATAATACCACAAGAAGAAGCGATACCAGATGATTCGAAAGTCATCAACTATTTGAATAAACTTACCAAAGATCTGGTATGGGCAGACCAATATAAACCTTTTTCAATCAAGATCATAGTATCTGTATCAGAAGCAGCATACCTAGAAGAGAAATTAGACAATTTCTTAAAAGTTCTTACTACTCATTTTGGAATCAAAGACTTGACCATTTCACCTTACATTGCAGGTACTGTAGAACAGTTCATCACTATATTTGGAGAATTGGAAGCGATCTCAAAAGCAATGGTATATCTTGCATTCATCCTTAAGGTTAAACTAAACAACTTCAACAAACTGGAACCTCATACATTAAAATCGACCAACTACAACCTCAAAGTCTTGGTTGCCCAAACAAGGCCTATCCCACACAATGTTACTCTGTTATTTGGAAATGGTTTAACTTACTTAGATACAAACTTCCCATCATTGTACCATCCAAAGTTAGGTGCATTGGAAATACGAGGAAACTTCACTAGCTTGTATAACCTTATGGTACACTTAGGAACAGAATACTTGGAATCTGTTTACTTGGATGATAACATGCTTGTTCAATTTAAAATGTTTGGAAACCACACTGATTCTAATTTATTTGTACGAAGTGAGAGCAAAGGGTTACTATTAATGAAAAGTAGTAAGAGAATAGCTAGTTTGAGAAGTAATTGATCAAAGCTGCTAAAGAATAAACGGATGAGAATGAAAGAGTACTGAACGTTATCAATATGATATTATGTTGGGGATTACCAAGAGAACTTATTACAGAATACGAGAGCACACACATTAAATGTATACTAATGAACAAGAAAAATACTCCGATACCAGAGGTCAAGTAATAGGTGAGTGCTGGTCTTAGGTTAAATGAAGGCAATGTTGACGTTGTCTTTGCAATGAATCTAGTCAAATCGTTTTCGAGTTCTGAATTGTTGATGTTATAAGTAGGAGTTTAGAGAGATTTTGCCGTTTAATAGAGTATTACGAAGTACTTCAAGTATAACAATAATGATGTAGAACTAATAAGGAATATTTACTAACTCCAAGTATTCTTCAAAGTAACTTAACAGTGTTTTCAACCGTATTCAACTGATCAAGTCCACCAAAAAGTACTGTAGTGGAAACACTTCTGAAGCTAGGAAGACTACAAGAAACACTAGAGGGGCAGCCTCAACTATCAATACGTTACAGTATTCAACACATCTACTTTACTCTTACAGTTAACTTAACAATAACTTCTTAAATACAAAAACTAAAAAGCTCTTCTCCTAACTACAGTTTATGGTCTCTTTGAGGTTAAACACGGTCTACCTCAGCCAACTTACTCTTACGCGAAATGCTGGCAACCCTGTCTCCCAACGATAACGCCAACCCTTGGCCCTTTGATCTGATTCTAACATGTCCAATGATAGGTCCATTGGTCTGCTTCTCAATACACAAGTTCGCCAAAGCGTCTTCTCCGAACGATGATCTCGAGTACAAGTTTGCCGACAAGAATTGACACTCTTCTCCAATCACTGCACCAGGTGTCAAACAGTTCATGTTGGTTCCCTTCATCAATTCGTCCAAGTATTCCTTCAATGAAGAGATTTCCGACTTGATGGTGATCTTGTTTTCCCATTCAAACTCGTTCCACATCTTACGGAACTGTGATTCGGTACATGTTGCTGGTTTGATGTAATCTATTATGTCAACATGCACGTCATTCAAAATGACAATGGTCGAGTCGTCAGAGTGCTGGCCGTCGTACACAATGTTACCAAAGATCACACCTGTGTCTGCTGAAGTAACCTTGATAGTCGTCTGCACCTTGTAAAAACCGTGTGGTCCAATATTGGCAGTGGCTGGCTTGTCTACTACCTTCAAGTCACCCAATGTGGCAAACTCAACAGACAAATTACGCAATGTCTGCTTTGTTTGGTTCACAAGTAACACGTCCAATACAACATCGTATTGGTGCACTTTAACAAATGCTTCTGCGTAAATTGGATCTGAGAACCCAGTCAATGGTAGTATCTTGTTAAGTCTCGATGACAAATCCTCCTTTGCCAAGTTCGAACCTGATGCCAACTTCACATCGTCCACATCAGACTTCTTAGTGGCAGCATCCTTGTCAAATTGTCTAAACAGAATACTGTCATCAACTTGTTCGGCATTTTCGTGGAAGTCCTTTGCTTCCAACTCTCTCTTCTCTTCTTCTGCTTTCTTTACTTGTTGCTTGAAAGCCTTCTTAGTAGCGTCCAAGAAACTGTCTTGTATCAATACAGCATCTTCCTCGTTGTTCAACAAGTTGATGTACGATAAGATTCTGTCAGCAGAGTCTTCGTCAATAGCCTTAGCCACAAGACTAGACTCGCCTAATCTCAAGATCGAAACCATGATCAACAACGCCTCGGCCTTCAATGCGTTCAAAAACTTGGCTTGTGCGGAACTACGTTGTAATGCAAGAACAAGCTTTACTAATGTCGACGACAAAACAGCACCCAAGTAGAAGTCACCACTCAAAAGGAGTTTACGGATTGGAGGCTTTGCGCCATCCTCACTGCCACTAGAAACTTCGGCAGTTAAAGCATTCTCGGTAGCATAAGTACCATCAGCCAAAATCACAGTGTGCTTCTTGGCAGCAGGCTTCTCGGAATTTTCATTCTCAGCTTCGTTACCTCCCTCCAAGGCCCTCTTTTCGCTAGACAAGATTGGTACCTCACCTATACTGGCACGGATACTCTTCCATGCGTCCTTGATGAGCTTTTCGTCCAACGAATACTCACCAATGATCCACAAGGCTCCACGGAATACTTTACCCGACTTGATCAGTGGCAATGCCAATAATAATCTCTCTATTATCGCTTCCCTCAAGTCAGGGAACTTGGCAACGACTTCTTTGACAAAGGTGACAACTTCGTATGCGGCAGAATTGTTTAAGTCTCCAATCGAGTCCAACAACAAGTCAATTACGTTGGCTGCAACTTCGACAAACTTGATAGCTAACTGGTGGATTGCGTTAATCAACAATTGTCTGTACTCGGCAATGTTGTCTTCGTTTGATGAGGTGGTTCTTTCAAGTTCTGTCTTCAACAATTTGACAACGTCTTCGACGTTTCTGCTACTGATAAATTGCAAAGTAACATCCAATGCCTTCTTACGGACATCGAGATCTTGCGATGACAACACACGCAAGATTTCTAACGACAAGTCTTGTAAGACACCAGGGTGAACCTTGTGCAAGTCGTCGATTCTCTGCAATGTGATAATCTTAACATTGTTGTCGGTTTCTGTGGTGGCCAATTCGACAAACTTGCTTCCTGCCAATAAGATTGACTTTGGGTTTGTAGTCAAGTGAGCCAAAGTGTTGGCAGCCTCGTAAACAACCACATTTGATGAGCTTTCAATCAATTCGAGCATAAATTCAGTGTAGTCCAGTTTCAAGACAGGGAACAAGATGGCGTCCTTCTTGATAAACTCAATGAATGCCAATTGAACCAATGGGTCCAAGGTGTCAATCACGTAGATGTTTTCTTGGATGTATCTAAAGGCCAAGTCTCTGTTCAAGTCTCCCAAGCATACAAACGCGTTACGCTTACAGACGGAGTCAGCTTCTGAAGCCAAAAACTCTGAAATGAGGTCTGTAGTGTCAGGACACAAGTGTTCCGATACCTTGTAGATGGAGTACAAGGCAAATACAGCATTCTTACGTACATAAGCGTGACGGTTCTGCAAACATTGACGGACATTAGGAACCAAGGTTTCCAATAATTCAGGTTCCTTCAACTTATTCAAGTATCTCAATGTGTTACCACGAATGTACTCGTTAGGGTGCTGCAAATCTCTCTGGATCGCATTACAGACCAAAATCATCTCGTGTCTCATCTTTCCATTCTCATCCAACTTTGGACAAACTTCCCAATAGAAATACAATAACTTCTTCAACTCCTTGTTCTTTGAAGGCATAATAAAACGAATGATATGCATCAACAAATCAGCCATTGGATCACCATTAAGAATTGTGATCAAGATCTTCTTCATAGCATCGATCTTGACTTCATCAGACCCTTTTTCTAAAAGAGTCTTGAACTCATTGACCGACGTCTTGTTGGCCGTATTAGGCTCGTAGATTAATGTATATCCTATATCGCCCATGGCTTCGTATGTCGTTGGGGATTGAGACAATTATCGACTTGAATGTTTAGTTGTCTGGAACTTTTGCTCGACGTGTTCTCGAAAAAGTCACGTGAATTAGAAAGTGGGTTGTGTGAGGAGGAGGATGAAGAGGAGGAGAAGGTGGAAGGATATGAGTGATGAAGGGATTACAGAATGATGGAGTTTAATTAATTTGAATTGATAGTGTAGTTGTTGGTTGTATGAATGGATAGATATTAAGAAAGTTGGATTATGGTGGTGGTTGATTGAGTGTTTAATTGAAAGTTTGATAGCGTTTTGGGAATGAAATTTGCAGTAAGTTTTAGGTATGTTGAATATGCAATGAATTTGGATAGTGTCGTATAGGATAGGTAGTAGAGTTCGGTGATATTACTCAGTAGTACTATACACGAGTGTTAAACACAAGCATTTAACACACGTAGAATTGTAGAAATGGTATAGTAGAAGATTTATCCTCCCTACTCACTTCTCAAATCATTAACACCATAATATGAAAACATCATTCAAGTTAACGAACACAATACATATATCACATACAAATTGTGATATTAATTCTCAATTACAATTACAACTTCACTACCCAACCGACTCGATCATGATAATGAACTCCTATTCATCTCATATATTTCCCGCTTATTATTGCAGTATTAATTATGTGAGTATTTCAAATCGACTCCTATTAGATTAAACAAGTACTACACTTCACTTCACTATACAACTACTTAATACCTACTATTCAATTACCATACAATAAAAACAGCATTGAAGAGTTTAATTAACATTATACGGATCCTACACGTGTTAGAATATTTAACAATCATGTTCTTATAGCATATGCTGAATTCTCATCTTATACCGGTTCAAGTTTGAAGTTTTTTGCAGTTATTTAGTAAATTCTTCCAAATTTAATCACTTTAGAAAGAGACAACCACTAATCTTATACTGAATACTAATTAAATCTCGATTGGAGGAATACCATACGCTTGTGTTAATTTGCTACCAGTCACATATACTTAATTGAAACCTGATAGAATTGAATACTCTGTTCAGTCATCTATTGTTCCATGTATAGTATCATCAAGAGTGTGCGTAACATGCATTGTAAACTAAGTAGGAGAAAGTATAATGAACCAAGGAGTAAAGTACGAGCCAATAACAGTAAAGGCCGGAAATGAAGAGAACTAAGTAGTAAATAATAACGCAAGAGTAAATTGCATAAATAAAACACGTTCATGTTTCTATCAAGCTAAAGAAAAGGAGTAACTCACCAACCAAGCACCCATGCCAATAGTGGTGAGGTGAAGAGTAGTCTAAGCAGCACATTAAAGCAAACATAGATCCCAGCGCTCTACATTAACAAATATATAGTAGTATATTAATTAAAAACTAAACACCAATATGTTTACTTCTTGCAAGTAGTACACACACAAGAGTCAACACAGCTCTTGCAGTTGGAGCAGTTGGAGCAGCATGTAGAACATTCAGGAGAAGCCATTTTGAGTAAGTAATTCGTTAGTGGTTATTAACTGTAGTAGTTATGGATTATGGTGGTTATCGATATAGTGGTTATCAATGATAATTAAAAACCTATAAAAAGTGGGAAATCTCCCCAATTTATAGACCAAATTTCGGGAATGAAACAAGGGATGTCCTAATAAATTGCTCAGTTGTCCATGTGAGCGAATAACATTCTTGGTATTCCATAGAGTTCCACCGAGAGTCGGTGCGAGTCGGTGCGGGCATACCGTGGTATTCCACGGTGTATTTACAATTGTGCATCTTAAGAAAAATACTCATCGATGCAACTGAAGTGAACAATTCCAAGAATGATATCTTCAAAGACGGCTTACTAACCTTACAATCATACAATATACCTACTTTAAAACAAATGTATCATTTCACTGTAATACATTGCAGCTTTTTTTTCATAATATCACCCTAATCAAGTACTGTCAATGCTGTTAGAACTAACTAAAAAAAAAGATAAACTCACAATCACCATTTAAATCAAACCAGAATACCAATAGACAATTCCTTCATACTAACATTCAAGCAATCTACCAAGAGACCCTGAATTGTCATGTTTCTGCAACTCAACATAATTTCAAAGTTTTGCAGCAATTTTGGGTGCAAAAAATTTAAATTTGACAAAACTTTGGACATGTTCAATAATTAAACAAATCACTTCTAGTTTCTGTACGTATTATTGGGCTAATTAAAAATATACTCTTGTAAAACGTACGTGTGGCGTTTATTTATAAATCTAAAGATAAAATAGTAATTTTAGTGTTGTCCTTTCGTGAAATCATTATGCTAATCCTTGTACAAGGTTATACAGTGAACTTGTTTTGATGTTTTAATTCCAATCATTAAATCAGAGTGAATGATAAGTGTATAGTATATGTATCACCTTTTTACCTCAACAGCAGAGGATATTTGATTGTATTTCTTTTATATTATTTCTTTCAATCACTATCACTAGAATAATCTGGGTTTGCTAATACAAGACGTGGCCTTTCATAATCCTCTTCTTCTTCTGTGTGGTTGTTGAATATTCCTCCCTCATTATCAGTCGTACTGTCATCATCTTCAAACTTTTCATCGTACTTATATCCTGGATGTTGATAATACCCTATGTTAGTATCCGAGATCGAGCCGGATGATGAAGATGAGACTGAATCTTTTCTGCTACTCACGTCTGTGCTAACGCTCTGCTCGTCCGCAATGCTCAGCATTTCTGTGGTTGTTCTTGCTAATGAGTTGTTACTGGTAGCAACAGTGATGCTCAGATTGGATGACTGCAATTTTGGTGAACCCGTATCACCCAAGTTACCGCCGCTGATTAAGCTGGTGACCAATTTCTTTGGTGCAGGCTTTATACCAATAGATGTTGACTCGTCACCTTCGTCAATCTCCGCAGCCAAAAGCCTACGTTGCAAGTGCCCGTGCTTCAACTCGACACCGCTTGACTTTTTGGCACGGTTCAGAACTGCTGTCAGACGACGTACGTACTTCCCACTATTATTGGAGGCTTTAATATCAACTGGCATGATTCCAGTAGGAAGTTTCCACTTTCCTGGGCCCGAGTCATTGAAAGCCGTTCCTGCACTCCTGCGGATTGCAAGCACGTAGTTGGAGGTTTCACCCTCTCCAGGTTGTAAATTTAAGCTCTTTTTGAGTGTAGCCAAGTTTACGTGTTTATAAGAGTTTGAGCTCCAGATGGAGCTAATCGAACCGGATTGTCTGTGCGAAGCGAAATTTGTTGAGCCAGATCCTGACGACATGCTTGGAGGGAATGGTGCTGCTTTCGAGCGTGAAGCTAAGTAGTCACTACTTGCGATAGACTCAAGCCCCGTACTAGTATGTTTTGCTGCACGTGGAGATATTGGGTTCTTCAAAGAGTTGGACTTCGAGGTTAACAAAAAGCTATTGTTGGTGGACGTAGCGCTCAATGGCACCGAAGGAAACGAGCCCATGCTGTTTTTACGGTTTCCGGGTAAAGGGGCCAGAGGTGGAACAATTGGAGATCCAAAAACATCGTTGTTGCCACTATCTCTTCTACGAATTGGAGACGTGCTTCCAGCATTTGCACTCCAGTCATCAATAAAGGCTGACGATGATGAAGAACTTAAGGAAGGACTACTATCACGTGGGTACACTTGTGCTGGAGCCTCGTGGTCAAGTGGATGTGTGAGTGAAGATGGGCTAATTGTTGGGTTCAATGCATCTATGGGGTATGGAACTGTAGATGCTCCAGTTTTAAGACCATTATTTTGGAACGCAGAGGAGTTTTCTGAGAGTTCACTTTTCCCATCAGATTCCAACGGGTTCTTGAATGGGTCTTCTCTTCCAGAAGAAGAATCATATTGGTATAAGTCATCGGTGTATCTGTTGTCTTCCATCAGAAGAAAGTTATCGATCTCATTATTCAAAGTTCCCATCAAATCTTGCATCTCTGGTTTCTTTTCTTGGAATGCTTCTTGTAAAGGTTTATCTAATTTTTGTGCATGTGCAGAGGTGGGGGAGGTCTGGAAGTACAACTCAGACTCTCCTGATTCCAGACTTGAACTTGCACGAGGGGGTGGTTTACGTGAAAGCCTTTTATGGTTGGGTGTTTGGGTTTGCACTTGAGGGAGAAGTGCTTTAGTGTGGTTTTCAGTGGTGGTAGTGGCAGATCCCACTAGACGTTCAAGTGAATCATTGTGTGCTGCCTGTGCTGGATAAATAGGACCTGCTTCATGGCCCTGACTACTACCATGAGATGCTCGTCTACCAATTGGTCCCGTACTTGCATGACTACTACCACTTAACACTCTAGCACTAGCCGTTGCACTAGGTCCAGAACTAGGATAATTACTAGAACTGGAAGATATCTGTGGGGCAGGAGAACCTGCTGCACGCAGGCTCGACAGTCTGAGCAGAGAAGAAGACTGTTTATGTTGTAATTGAGCACTCAATTGTGTCCCTAAAGGTTGACGTTGCAGGGGAGGTTTGATTGCCGCAGGCTGAGATCCAGGAATACCTGCCGACCTAGCAGTGGGTTTGGGTGAAGATGACTTGGGTGGATCATGATGACTATTAAAAATAGACGATATCCTAGACCCAAATAATGACTTCCTATCCGTATTAGACATACCCGACAAAAAGGTAGTGGTTGTATAATGTATTAACGAGTGAAAACAAGCAGCTAATTATTAGACAAAACTTGCGTAAATCCAAAGGAGTTGTAAAACAGAGATAGTAGGCTATCAATCATGTAACGATTCACCTAAAAGATGATCTGTAAAAGTACCAATGAGGTGTGTATTAAAAAGTTTTATTATTGAGATTTGCATATAAAATGTCGCTTTACAACTTCAATGGTAGAAGTCATGGCAGAGTACAGGGATGGAAAGATCCAGTATTTGCGAGGGGTTTCGTTTCGCAATTTGTACTATGAGGGGTCAGAGGAGGTGGATTTATCTGAGCCTGTTGCTGTAAATAGAAGTAAGTTGATGGACTCTTTCTTTACACTTCATTTGTTGCTTGGAAAAGGTAAAGAGAAGTTGGTTTATGTTAGTGAAGTAATACGTTCTAATATGAATCCGAACTTTGGGCAAGTTTCGCTTGCATGTATTCCTAATACTAAGTTCAATGGTCGTATTATAGTACGATTGTGGGTTAAGAGAAGAGATATTGGAGCAACTTGGACTCTATTGATCATGCTAGGTGTTTCTTTAGACAAGGTTGAATACTTTGGTACAAGCTTTGATAACTTGGAGGACTATTTCGAGGACAATTCGATAATACTTAACTTGAATGGTAGGCTATACACTATGCCTGGGTCTCTTAAGATAGCCAGTGAAAAGTTGGTCAACCCACCACTGGTTAGTACTGATAAGTCGATCCAAATTGGATCATACACATTTGACTCCATTAGATCACTCTCGAGATTGGTCAAGTCTACAGACGAATTAAGATACACCAAGATGCAACTTTCAAAACAAATAACACAACTTCTGCTAAAAGCTTCACATACAGAATATGAAACAGCAAGATTACGAAAGCAAGTGGATCTGCTTTCCAAGATAGCTTCAAAACAAAAGGCTATTAACAACTCATTAGCTGATCAGATCCACTCTACAAAGATCGAAATCAACAAATATAAACAACGTATAACAGATAAAAGACTTGAAATCGAGCAAGAGGCAGAAACACAACGAGAAATCATAACGTCTCAAATTGAACCTATTGAAGAATCCAACAGCTCAGTCATTCCAAACATAATGCGATACCTACAAGAGCACGTGCATATTGCAGACCAAGCATTACGAGTTTCTGGTGTACCAGGATCAGGAACTTTCTCTATCGTTGATTTAGAATTCCCATCAAGCATCGCAGAAGTTCTCAGTAAATGTTATAATTCAGGAAATTACGAAGACATCAATGCTGGGCTTTCGTATATTGCCCAACTCGTCAATATACTAGCATCATTGACTCAGAGCACTCTAAAGTACCCTATGATACCGAGCGGAAGCCAAAGTATTATTTTAGACCCTATAAGTGAAAAACAGACAGCAAAAGTCTATCCGTTACACTACGACGCATCATTGAACACGAAAGTATTATCACCCACTGGAGAAGAAACAATGAAGAATCCAAATTTCGAAACTGCTCTTGAATTACTCAACAAGAATTTGATTCTGTTGACTGGAAAGATCAAGACTTTGAGGAATGATACTAGTGACGTTCCTATAGAGAGTTTTGATAATTTTCTATGGAACGTGCATTATTTGGTACTATATATTACAGCCACGTAAGTAGGGAAGAGAGAGGTGACACCATTGCATGTACGAGTATTTAATTTTGAGCGATGTAGAAGTTGTGTTTATGTATAACGAAACATTGGTTGTATTGCGACTTACGTAACAACAGGTTTCCGTTGTTGTGTGGAGAAAAGGTGGTGAAATTTATACTGAGTGATGGTTTGAAAGACTGGGGCGCAGCTTTGAGAACTTGACTATACGAGATGAACCAAGGAAGAATAATACTGTCTCTCTGGGTTTAAGATAAAAAAATTCCAGACTTTGCTTGATGTTTGAATGCACTTGCACCCCACCAGCAAAGTGGTAGATATCTTTAAACACCTAGGAACACTTCAATCTTATTAGATTGAAATAATTATTGTTAGCATATAAGAAATTCTTGTTAACGTAGTCATTCTTTCAACTCGACTCCTTAGGTCACACAACTTCTTAGTGTTCATAATCATACAAATCAGCCCCCCACCTCACTACACACCTATCTTTATATCCAAGTTTTATTACCAATTACTATACAATGAACTAAAATAGAGTCAACGCCTCTACAATAAAGCAATAGCAAGGGCACCAACAGCTGCACCGATTGGAGCAACAAACAGGCCAGCGTCGTTCTTTGTGCTTGAGCCGGATTTAGAGGCTGATTCTGATCCAGAGGAGGAGTGCGAGCCAGATGAGGTGTGGGAACCAGAAGCAGCAGAAGTGACTGATCCGGAAGCGGCGGAGCCAGAGGCAGATCCTGAAGCTGATCCTGAGGAGGCAGGAGCAGAAGCCGAGGCACCAGCAGAAGCCTCAGCTGCTAATCTGGTGTACCATGGCAAGTTAGTAGCATAGCTCTCTAAAGAAGCAATATTGAGATTTGGGTTGTCCAACAAGGTGGTGTATGAAGTATCCTTGTAAGTAAGAACTTGTGTGGCCAAAGTGGTCAAAGCAGCTGGAACTCCCTTGGCAGTTTGGATGAAATTTACGTATTGGGCCCTGTTACTGTTGTAGTCGTTCACAAGAGCAGTCAAGAAGTCAACTTGCAGTTGGTCAGCAGCTTGCGCAACGGCAAGAATAGAAGCAGTAGTTAAAATGGTGGAGGTGAACTTCATTGTAATTTGTTAAGATCTAGTATGCTAAATTACTTCTCCATAAAAAAAGTTGGATTTCGGTGCTATTTATACCATTTCAGAGGCAACAAACCAAGACCTAGGAATTCCTTGGTACAAGAAAGATCCTTCAACTCTCCTCCTCCACGTCAACGTACAGTGGAGTATTGGTTCATTAAAATCTACCCCATTAGGAAAAGCTGTTGAAAGTTCATTACTGTATTGGGCATACAAGGGTTTTGTGTTATATTATATACTCCAAGCCTGAAAAAGTGTCAGGAACAGATGGTTTGCGTTATGGCAATCTGAAGACAAGGCTTGGATATCATAGAAGTAGTGTCGTGAGATCTTTTGAATCCAACTCCTGCGCTTGGTGGTCAATATTTGTTGCTTCCATGCTTATTTTCTTTTTTTGCAGCATACAATTCTTTCATGTGAAGAAGGCGAAAATGGATTTTCTTGAGCTTTATAGAAACCCTTCTATGGGGTTGAAGAGGAGGTTCCAGGCTAATTAAGGAATAAAGATACGTCATGGAACTAGGAGGAATGCGCGTATCACCACGGGAATGTTTAATTCTACGCGTTGAAGTATAATTATGCAATGAACTTGGTTCATAACGAATGGAAGGGGTAACTTGAAAGCACAATAGGAACGAACTTGATGAGATGATGGAAGATTGCTGCTAAGCTGGGGAAAACCATATTGTCTAATCAGATAAACATTAAAATAATCAGGATTTTATAGTTATAATGTACATCGAGATGATATGGTCAACATTGTTAATTTATCCATATCGTAAGTTTTAGTTGTTTAAATTATAATGATCATTCCGATTAATTGTATTGATGATACTTGTATTCTCAAGTATCTATATGTACATTCCTCTTTATCGTACAATCTCTTAGGCACCTATTCACCCAATCTACAATCCTCCATTCATCCAATGGTACAATCACCCAATCGCACGACCAACGAACCAATCATCAAAATTTCAGGGCATATTTTTGAAATAATCTTCCAATAGTTACATAAAACCCCACATTTGAATGTTTCAGCAACATTAAATTGTACACTATTAATCAAAAGCAACGTATTCTTGAGAGTAAAAGCAACACTTCCATAACAACTCCTCTATACAGTAGGTGTTTAATGGCTACTCCACTTTTCCTGCTATTGCTCGGGGTAAATCGTCACCTGACCATGAACAGCAAGGATGAGCTTGAATGAAACGAGCCTAAACTTTAAAGACAACCCTTAAAATTGTACCTTAACAGAGGAGAATACTTGCAGGAAGCTACAATCTATCTGTGGCAATGCAAACCTGTCGGTTGCGTTGGCCTTTTTGAATTCTAAGGATGATTGTGGCTATTCAAGTGTAACCATAGTCAATTTTTCACCCCACATTTGAAGTGTGGTTAAATTTAGCCCAAGGTGAGTTAACAATGTAAAAGTAAAAAAGACCAACCATAAGGCAATTACCCGTGGTGTATAGATTTCACTTACCTCTTATCTATTTCATTCTAGATTGTACATGCTACATATTGCATACTGGGTCAAGACTAACCAGTAAAGACTACAAACAACCAAATATCTGAAATTACCAGAAAAATCCAATTATAACTGTATAGCTAAATATTCAATATGCATTGCTTACAACAACATCATGGCGGCAGCAGCAAGCAAACCAGCAGAACCGTAAGCACCAGCGGAAGCAGCGTCGTTCTTCTTAGAAGAAGAAGCAGAAGCAGAAGCAGATGCAGAAGCAGAACCAGAAGACTTCGAAGCAGCAGAGGCAACTGAAGAAGCAGCGGAGCTGACAGCTGAGACAGCCGAAGAGGCCTTGGATGAAGCAGACGAGGAGTCAGCAGCAGAAACAGTGGCGGCAATGGCGGCGATAACAAAAGTGGTGGTGAACTTCATCTTATTAAATTAGTGAATATAGGTTGTAGGAATATAATATGAAACATATGAGAATTCAAGGGCCCTTTTATAATCCAATGCACTTGTGATTTTAGGATGCCTCACCACTGAATAAGGTAGGTCGCACCCTTATTCTTTTTCCCAAAGCCCACAACACTTAGCAAGCAATAGTGGCTTCCAAAGTCCTGTACCAATCCAAAAAATACAACAATTCCCGCAACAAAGTAAAACCATAAAATCAGTCTGAAACGATTACAACACTACCACAACTTAAAATGTGAGACTGAATTCGTACCCGTGGAAGACTTGCGGTAAAGTTACTTTGTGCGACCATAAAGAAGGCTCATCCATCCTGACGAACATACAATTTCTGCACGGCGGATGGCGAAAAGGGGGGGGTGGAACCATTTGGTTCAAGCTAGCTCATTGGTTTCAAGGCTTGTGAGATGGAATCAATACAACACTAGATGACGTAATTCCTCGACACTTGAACTCTCAGAAGAATGGTACTTCCATGGACTAGCTGTGTAGTGCGAATTGATGTAGCATTGTACATTACATAGCCTCTCTCATCTGTAACTCAAATAATAGAAAAGCCTTCCTCATTCCACTTGAATACCTTTCGCAACCATCACAATTGTGACACTTCTAACACAGACTGCGCCATTGACTAACTATAGCACGTAAAAAAAACATATCAGCCCCAAACAATAGCGCGACCCACACACTACACTAATATTCATTTAGGGGTTATTAAAAGAAGTTAATAAAAGAAGTTATTAAAAGAAGTCAATCCCGCAGTACTGAAAAGGCTGAGCGTCTCCTCGTGCTTTCGTATGTGACACCCAGTTTAGATGATTGAGGATACCTAGTACGACTATTTTCTCCCTTTTGACGGATGTAAAGACCATGGACCCAAACCATCCCGATTTTTCCAAAAGGCTGAGCCGTTTCCTGTTTTCTTTTTGGTTGCCTTCAGTAATTGGTTTGTTTTCATTTCTTAATACAATTGAATTCACCCCCGTAACAACCTTCTTATTACGCGATCATCGTAGGACGATTGCAGCCAATTGGATGACATTCTGGCTTAGTTTGCTGTAGACGAAAACGCCTCCTTTTGACCTTTCATTCACTTTCTGTCTCTAGGTTCCATTCAAAAATATCAACAACAGTCTACAACACTTGCCGTGCTGTGTTTAGTTCAGATGCCTGTCAGTAACACATTCCCAGTTTCTATTGTAATTTATGCAGGGTTTGGGGGTATTTGCTTTCATTAATGTTTGTTAATATAGGTATATCGTCAACACTGGATTTCTAATGTAATTCATCGTATTTTCGTAGATGGTGCTCGTATTTTTTTTTGAAGATGATGTATTGAGTATGAATATGGATCAAATCAATTATATCAAAGCCACAGCCATTGACATATATTCATTCCTCACTCACCTGTATCAATTCGGGGGGTTGTTCATTGTTTTAATTACTGAATGAATATTTCATATTGCGACATTGTGGAGACTACGACATTATAGCTGCAAACACAACCACCCCAGTAACCTAGCTGTGGACTGTGGTGAATTCAATTGTGAGTTAGAAGTAGAGATAAGGCGATGCAATTTTAACATCCAGATGCAGAATAAACCTGTAAGTTAGTCTATTAATCGTAAAGTCATTATATAAAGTTTTCAGCTTTGCAACTCAGAATAAAATTGTCATCTACTCCATGTTTATGCAAATGACCATACTTTAACTAAGTAGGTGAAATTTTGTAAATGCCAAGTTTCTATAAATTATGCAGGTGTCTATTTCGAGGGTTTCTTTCTTAGATTAATGTAGGCAATATTAGGTGATGCTTTCTTTACCCCACAAATCAGCGTAAATCAGTGTAAGGCCACCAAAATTTCTTAATTCAAGTTATTAATTCTAGGCTTTGCAGAATCCCAAGGTCCCAGTAACTCATTTTTATACCTTTGCAAAAACAAAAAGTACGCTGGAAGTCCAAATACAACCCAAATAACACACATCCACCAGATCAATAAGATCTTGACTCCAAGCAATACGTAGATGAGATAATTAACAGCTTGGAACAAAAGGAAGAAAATAAATCTGTGCACATTATGATACTCTAGTTTCCTGATGTTGTAGTCAAATATTGGCAATAGTAAGTTAGTTTGAATTGAAAAGAGTATGAAGAAGAATACCTGTGACGTGGTAGTGAGTCTTGAGGCTAGGACTATTGAATTTGACAAGGATATGTTGGTTGATAATATGGGTCTGTAGGCGGCGTTGGAAGTCGTGGGGTTCGTTGTGGCCGGTGCGGTGTTCATTCCGTAGTTGTGTAGTGATGTGCTGGCAATACACAAAATGAACGATAACGCCCAAATGGAATCCGAAGAGGTTGACCTCGTTAATGAGTTGAGAACTGGTGATAAGATGAGCAATATAAACGTAATGAGTACGTACGACTTAAGGTTGAAATTCCCTGCATTGGCTACTATTTTTGACAGCAGTTTCATCCACGATACCATTCCTAACCCGAACGCAGTTACTACACTACTCACTGTCGCAAGTTTGGCACTACTCCATTGATGATGGTATATGGCAACAAACGTAAACACAACCAATAGCAAACTACTCAAATGGAAAACAATAAGAGAAAAGTCATCCACCAACTTGAGATACGAATACTTGGCTACTGTCTTGTTTCTCTTGAGCTGCGACAAGAATGACTTGTCTGTGTAGTTGTCAGGATATGGTTGTTTCAAGTATAGTAACTTCTTCCATGAAGGTAGCCTCCTAAGAGGACTTAATCTTTTAGGTGCCAGAATTGTTCGTATATCGGAACTACTCTTAGAGAGTGCCATAGTATGCGCTAGAGAACGCGGTGGAGGTCGAAGCGAATGCATCAATAACGTGTTCTAGATTTTTGATATATTTGTTCAAATGATTCTTTAAACTTTTTTATAATACTTCAAATTAAAGATAAACCTCTAATTAACATTTACAATCAAGTTATATTCATTTGAACTGAAAGCATACAGAGTAACCCAAAGATGAGTACTAATCATACTCCACAACTTAAGAGGTCAACCTCAAGCACATCGAGTGTGAATAAGCTTCATTTGCCTCGTCATTCATTTAATGGATCGATAGCATCCAATTCCTCGTCCGTCCAACCACTACATTTATACACAGGCAGCTCCAAGAATGTCAATAGCATGTTAAGGCTCTCGTTGGTTAATACAGCCACAACGTCAGCAGCAGAAAACCTCAGCCACATCGATGACTCTAATAGTGTAAGGACGATTGACCAAGTGCCTAGTGCAAAACCAAATGTAACATATCTGGACAAGTTGTGGACACAGATTGACGTTTTGGATGACGTTAAGAACATGCTGTCGCAAGTGCGACAGAAGGGTTCTTTCTTTAACGAAGCTTTCACATCCGAACTAAACCAGTTGAAGTTGCTGCAAAACAAGTTATTAGAGACAATAGCAACTCAAAAGTTTAGCAACCTGACCAATAAAGAGCATAGAAAACAATTAAACAAGTTGGATTCAAATATAAGTGACACAGTACAGGCTGCACTTGCGGGCCCTGCCTCAGCAGTCACGTCTCCTGTAAGTCCCAACGCTACACTGTTTCCACAATCCTCAAAAGGAGCTCCAACGATTACAAGCATGAATAGTCCTACTCGACAACCACTCCGTAATGCTCCTAATGAAGCTAATAAAAGAGAACAAGAAAAGATTGACGAGTTTTTTGAAAGTGATGACTTAAGTAAGTTGTCTAATGACATCATTTCTAGAAAACAGAACTTTGAGGAAACTAAACAGTACGTTGATGAAATAAAAGTTGGATTAGACGATGTTGCTCGTTCAATGAAGAATTTCGATGAAACTACAAGAGAAAATTGGTAATTACTCTAAAATGATGAACCGAACTAATTTAATTCTATCAAAAAAGGTGGATTTTTGAATAGTAACATAAGAATATGCAAAATAAATGTCACTATTTTAAAAGAATAAACATATATCGAATTGCCGAAATTCACTAATTCAAAGGAACTGACTTAATCAAATCTGTTTATCAAAATCGTGAAAATATTGAGGTTTGGGAAAAATCTCAGTGTAGACAACATTTTGGTCTACGCTGACATTATCCTTGATCCATAGAATGAAGAAAAGAGCAAAACCGATACCGAACATGGTTTCTCCAATCCAAAATTCAGATGCATAAGTCTCATTTGCATAACGTGAGGTATTGTAAATGTCGTATAATGAATCAAACAATGCTTTTCTGTCTAGTTCCATTGGAGGAAAATTGTATGGAATGATCGATTTGTATGTCTTGAAGGCAGCTTGTAACACGAAACCTAAACCAGGCAACAAACCAACTACTAAAATAGACAAACTGAAGGATCGAAAAAGGGATTTGTTATTATATTGATCAAATGAGTGATCTGATTTGAGTTTTCTTAACTGTATCCATGTTTTCGTGTAAAAACAGACTGAAAGAATGTACCAAACGAGTTCGAACCACTTCTTCGCATAATACACAACTTCAGAGAAGACATCCAAAATGAAAGTATTGTGGAACACCGAAGCAGAGTAGAAGATAAATTGTGCTTTTTCATAAAGGTAATAGCTTTCATCACTTGTTTCTTCAATTGATTTTACAAGTTTTGAATTTATAAGGTAGCTGAACAAACCATTCAAAATACATGCAAATAACAATACAGCACAAGAAACAGTTTTCAAATATTTTGGCAGAATATTTCCACGATGGTAAATGACGCCATATCCCATACAGAAGAGCAAAATGTAATAGTTCATAATATCTTGAAGACATAATTCTGCAAAAACACCAAAGACCTTTACTTCTTGAGAAGCTGGGCCGTGAAAAACTTGTAGTCTACTGTAATTCTCGAGTGTTTTGCAAATGAGGATGAAGATCCCTAACACTACTTTGGGTGCCAATACAACTAGGATTATAACCTTGGAGATATTTGAGATTTGTTTGAACATGGGGTCCACCTTACTAAAGTACCAAACGTAAGAAACCACGAACCCAAGGCTAAAGATACTAAGAACTAGTTGGATTATACGCAGAGTGATTATGTTGTAATCCACATACGATAAGTAGCCATGAGAATGTTGAAATTGGACTGACACTTTCAACTCAGTTATGCCATGATTTGTTGGCGGTGCAATGTAGACACAATATTCACCTGAGACTTGTACTCTGTATTGGAGTTGAAAGTCCTTCTTATTTTCCAAGTATGGACTGACATCCTGGGGGTTGGTGATAGTAGCATTCTCCAAAAGGATAGGTTTAAAAGTACTATCTTCAAAGTCAACTAGATCTTTGTAAAGTATTTCTTTAAAATCCTGCCAGTGCAATGTATAGTTCTTTGTAGTTGGCAAGTTCTCATACTTTATAATGTCACCATACTCAAGAAAGAATACTGGGATCTTTGGAACAGGTTTAAGGCCTGAAGTTGTCAAATTTTCAATGGCAACTACAATTGTTCCAGACTTAGGTCCAGCGTCAACATATCCACACTTCACTCCTGCACCATCGTAACTTAATTCTGCTTGGTAAAAATATTCAGCACCTATGCAAACTTGAATGAACAAGATTACTGAGAAGATAAGATTCTTCATCTCCTTGCTGTTGCCTAAAGTGAATAAGTAGAAAGCATTCGTTTCTTATAAGAATCGTAGGCCGAGCTCATGAACACAGACACAGCCTGGTGAACTAAAAATAGCTCGTATGTTACAGTCTAAGACCTGGATACTTTGTATAAAATTTATATTGTATTGTATCTACAAAGGAAAATACACCCTAGATAAGAAATGACACGAATGGAGATTTTTTTACAACAACTAAAAGACACCGATGTATATCTTAGATATGTTGTTTTGACTACTCTAGAGCTATGATGCTATATCATACTTCTGATTATGAAATATTAACATGCATATTTGCATTCATCCGAGGACTTTACTTGTTATGATTTGACTTGTCAGGCTTAGTTAACCACCTCCACCCTCCAATACTTATTCGGTATAAAAAATTTGCACCCAAAATCATCACATTTTTGTGTAACTAAAGAAAGAATGGGGGTCATTTTTTGACAACCCTGGTCCTGTGAAGTCTACTTCAAGTGAATATAGTATCAAACAAACTCAATGTAAAACTATACAACAGCCGCCTAAAGATGATATATATTGCTTTGGCAAAGGCTGTAAATAAACATGGAAACCCTGTTTTTTATATGAAAAACAATTGAATGGGGTGTGAATATATTCAGTGTGTAATTCCAATTTACATGTAGAAGCTCAGAGGCTTGTATGACCACCTTTATTCAGAAAGAAGCTGTGGTGCTTTTAAATTAAGCTGGCTGGCTCTTCGTCAAGCTCAATGTCTTGCTTTTCAGCTTGAGTGTCAAATTGCAATACCTCATTGTAATTTAATTCAGAACTCAAACCTGTATTGTCCTTCATCCAGATATAATAGAATAGCCAAACTGTTAATAAGATCTGACTTTCATCAATCCAAAACGCAGAACCAAGAATTCCTGGATCAGAGTCTTGGGCCCAGCTCTGTAGATCATAAATCGACATCAGCAATTCAAATCTTCTCATTTCAATTAAAGAAGGAAAAGTGTTAGGTTTAAAAGTGGAAACAGTTGAGACAATTTTTTTGACAAGAAACCCAATGATAGGTACCCAAACGATCATAAAATACGACCTATTAAACGACTGTATTGTTTTCTCTCTATTTCGTACATCGACTTTGGTGCCTCCTCTGAACATTTTCAATTTTGTTGAATATTGGATAAAGTGATATGAGGATATGAAGTACCAAAAAATGTCAGAATTATTTCTTACAAAGGAAATGAATTCAAATAATGCATACCGTGAGAATGAATCTTTGAATGAATTGGCTAAGTTAGACAGACTTTGTTCTACAAACCAGCTTCTATTGTATTTGTCAGTATTGCAGTTAGTCGGACTTAGTTCTATTCGCCAGTGTCTAGAGTATTTGTCAGTCTCTCTAGCGTCAGCCAGTATAGTCCAATAAGCTACTTCCACGCAAGTTGCTATTAAACTAAGAATATGAGCAAGCATACTTAACCATGGTGACTTGGTTTCAATCATTCCACAATTTAAGGTATAAGTATCAAATACCCCATATCCCATACAAAAGAGTAAAATAAGGTACTTGTTAACAAACTTGACGGCTGTCTGTGAAGCCACAACATAAATATTGAACAGTTCCAAAACCTCATTTGAATATGGTTTGTGATTGATAATCGTTTGGTGGATGAAATCTGCAAACCCAATAACCACAAGCGGACTCAACACGGTGTAGATCACCGTTTTAGAGATTATTGAGACTGAACCAAATCCAGGTCCTTTCTTGAAGCGCGAAACGGAGTATAGAAAATATGCAAGTGTAGTGGATTGCAAAGCGAGTACGATTGTAGAATGAACGTAATGAACGTACTCACGCTGGGATAAGTAACCAAACGAATTTTTGATTCTGATTGGTACTTTCAACTCATCAATCCTCTTATCGGGTGGTGGGGCCATGTAAACACAATATTGGCCTGTTTTGTGAATAGGAAATTCTATTTCAGAGTGGGGACCGTTTTCCAAGTACAGGTTGACAATCAAAGATTCGTCTGGTATTCTGTCCTTGTAAGGTTTAATTGTGAATTTATGTTCGTCGAAATCTACAAGGCCTTCATATAGCTCTTCTGTGTTCCCAATCGATTTTTCGCTGTACGTCTCTACTGTTGGCAAGTTTTCGTATTTGAGAATTTCTTCATACTTAAAGATAACAATTGGGATTTTCAAATTGTTTTCTTCATCCTCAGTAGTCAATTCATCTATATAGACTGTTATCGATCCAGGTTTTCCATTTGCCGTGATGTGAGCACATTTCAGTCTACTTCCACTAATGTACTTGGTCAAACCTGCTTGGTAGTACTCATCATCACCAAAGCAGACTGGAAGGTAAAATATCAAAAAATAGTAGTAGAAAGAAATATTCATGACGAATGTAGGATAATGAAAGGAAGAATCAAGGGTTATTTGGTACCAGTTAAGTATTGGATAGATTTCTTACCGTTGACTCTATTTCACTGGAAAGTGTGACGTACTCGTAAAGAACATAACAGTAGAAACATTCTTTTATTTACGAATTGGCTTTTTGCTCACAGGTACTTGAATATAAAGATGGAGGGAGAGTACAGAAGAAGAAAAGGGAAAGAGTAGAAGCGAATTCGAAATGACGTAGGTTGGCGAAAAGAAAATTCATCCAACTTAATTTAGTAGTTATGAATCATTGTATTTCAATTGTAACTGAACTAGTTAATGTCTACTAAAACATACTCTCTTCACCCAGCAGTGGTTCCAAATACAGCGATACTATGGTTTGGTGTGGCCAACCAAGGGTGAGGGTGAATTGACATAGAAGAAAAGTGACATGGTGATAAGGTTTTTTTTTTATAATAGTGTGCTCCACCGGGTAGTAGTGGTTTAAAGTTAGGGGAGATTTGAATAATAATATTTTAATGACTAGCTAATGGATGTATCTGGATTCTTAAATTAGCCATTATACGTTTAATTATAGATCACAAGATTTTGTCTGTGATTTAATTAGCGAATCGATTAGATCAATAAAATTCTAAAATATTGATTTTAAAGTTACAGGATACGAGAACTTTAAGTTAGAGGTTAAGAGAACTTTAGGTTAGAGGAGAAGAGAAAGTGATTTCAAGTATAGGTAGCATATCTTTAAGTCAGCTATCTTGCAGAAATACCATACTATTTCTAATAACCTCGATTACTTTCCCCTCGATTTTATACAAGTCGACTCTTCATAAACCTTATAATAAATTCAGCAATAAATTTTGCACCCATTGTGAAACAATTACAAGTCCATTACAAGATCCCAGTCAAAAAACAAAACTGTAACTCACCAATTCAGGATCTAACTACCCATATTGAAAACAGTTTTTGTGGAAGATCTCACACGTCAGATAACACAGCATGAACCAGACAATTTTTTTGTCTACCCAAAAAATTAATCCATCTTTAACAGAATCTCCAAAGACTAAAAAGGTATATCGAACTTTGGAGAATATCAGCCAACTATAAACAATCTCTCATTCCACATTCTATTAGTTTCTTTCCTCCCCACACCGAAGAAACTATTAAACTCATCCATATGTTGTACACCCACTTCCTCAACATTACCATTACGTGGGGTACTATCTACCAACGGACCCATGTTCTCCATTTCCTGCAGATCAATATTGCGTCTCGGAAATCCACCTTCGGATTATCTCCCCATACATCATCAGACTCCTCTGTAAAATCGTCGTACCACCACATAACCCCACGTCTATATCACTATCAATTAAGGAGTACCCTGACGTACCACCCCATACTCTTAGTCCCTGGGTGACCAACCCTATTTCTCCGGCTTAACTGCAAATTTTCTCGGGCAGCTTTTTTTTTTTTCTTCTTCTTTTTCCAATTCGTATAAAAACTCTTGAAACTCCGACATTTCAATCTTTGAACATCGAAAGAATATATATCATAAAATGGTTCATTTAGGTCCAAAGAAGCCGCAAAGTAGAAAGGGTACATTCACCAATGTCCCACAGGTTTTGTTGGATGAGTTAAAGGTTATTGAGGGAGAGTTGACTGTGTCAGCTCAAACCTTGCAGAAGATCACTGCTCATTTCGTTACTGAATTGGAGAAGGGATTGTCGAAGGAAGGTGGAAACATTCCTATGATCCCAGGTTGGGTTATGGACTTCCCTACTGGTAAGGAGTCTGGTGACTATTTAGCCATTGACTTGGGTGGAACTAACTTGAGAGTTGTTCTTGTCAAGTTGGGTGGAAACCGTGACTTTGACACGACTCAATCCAAGTTTGCCTTGCCAGCTTGGATGAGAACTGCCAAGTCTGAACAATTATGGGACTTTATTGCCGACTGTTTGGAAAAGTTCATTGCTGAGTTTTACCCAGAAGGTGTTACTGAACCTTTACCATTGGGATTCACTTTCTCGTACCCCGCTTTGCAAAACAAGATCAACCAAGGTGTCTTGAAGACATGGACCAAGGGTTTCGATATTGCTGGTGTAGAAGGTCATGACGTTGTTCCAATGTTGCAAACTGCTATTGAAAAGAGAAACATTCCTATTGATGTTGTTGCTTTGATCAATGACACTACAGGTACTTTGGTTGCATCCATGTACACCGACCCTGAGGCTAAGATGGGTTTGATCTTCGGAACTGGTTGTAACGGAGCTTACTACGATGTTGTTAAGGACATTCCAAAGTTGGAAGGCGTTGTAGCAGATGACATTCCAGGAGACTCACCAATGGCTATCAACTGTGAATACGGTTCGTTCGACAATGAGCACTTGGTATTACCTAGAACCAAGTACGACGTCCAAATTGACGCCGAATCTCCAAGACCTGGTGAACAAGCTTTTGAAAAGATGATTGCCGGTTACTACTTGGGTGAAGTTTTAAGATTGGTCTTGCTTGAGTTGGCTGAAGAAAAGAAGTTGATTTTCTCGAACCAGGACTTGACCCTTTTGAAGGAGCCATTCATCATGGACACTTCTTTCCCTGCTAAGGTTGAAGAAGATCCATTTGAGAACTTGTCAGACGTACAAGAGTTGTTTGAGAGTATCTTGAAGATCCAAACCACCAACTCCGAAAGAAAAATTATCCGTCGTCTCGCCGAATTGATTGGTGATAGATCTGCCAGATTGTCTGTGTGTGGAATTGCTGCTATCTGTAAGAAGAGAGGATACACCGAGGCACATTGTGCAGCTGATGGATCTGTTTTCAACAAGTACCCTGGATTCAAAGAAAGAGCTGCTAAAGCTTTGAGAGATCTCTTTGAATGGGACAGTAGTGTCACAGAGGACCCAATTGTTATTGTACACGCTGAAGATGGTTCTGGTGCTGGTGCAGCCATTATTGCAGCTTTGACTCAAAAGAGATTGCAGGAGGGATTGTCTGTGGGTGCTAAGTAGATTATAGAATAAATGCATTAACGACTGACAATCAATCTGACTCTTTTTAGTTGAGAGAGAATGAAAGGTATGATATCCATGGGATGCTACTACTATAATACCATGCGAATGTATTTCAAAACCTATTGACTAGAGACCTTGAGAGGTGTATTTTAATTAGATATAAAGTAAGAGTACTGGATTATCCTAACAGTAATCACATAATATATGAATTATATGTTTTAAATTGTAAGAGTTATATGAGATGAAGTAGCAGCTATAGAATATGATGATTTAATCAAGAGTCAAGTAGTACAAGTACAATAATAAACTATCCAATTAGTAACTTTAATACATTTATCATTGGCCAGTCAACATCTTCCAACCACTTTCTCCCTAGTTTGTTCGAATCATTATCATAAACATCCTCGTGCCCGGCTTCCCACCACCATGATTGGTGAATTTATACGCACTCCTTTAATAAAAAAAAGCTCCATCAAACATGACTAGTGTTCCAGTAGTGGCAAAAGTTGCTGAAGTGATTGATGCGATTGAGGAATCCGAGGCGGTAGAATCTCCTGTTATTGACAATCAAGCTGATAGTATGGTTATTCTTCCTGGTTCTGAGCTAAGTGCTAGTAATGATATTATAGTTGTTGGATCTCTGACCTCGTCAGTTGTTGATCTAGCTGATGCTCGCAAAACGGAAAGACTCTTGGAGGAGAGTAAGGCCGTGGAAGCACAGCTCAGCGCAGAAGCTATTGAAAACATTGGCTTAAGAACTGTAGAGGATCCTAATACAATTGTCCTCAGCTTTAACTTTTGGGATATAGTAAAAAAGGGCTCTGTTAACTTGATCTTACCGTTTATCAATGGAATGATGTTGGGTTTTGGAGAAATATTGGCTCATGAGATTGGTTTTAGGTATAACTGGCTTGGTGCTAAGGTGCAACCACCGAGAAGAATGATAAAGAAAGAACAACCTTCAAGGTTCTTATAACGGAACTCCATGAATACTATTTTCATACATAGAAATGAGTTATAAGTTCAACATACTGAAGACATACAAACCAACCTCATCCTGTGAAAACTTAATAAAGAGATATGAGTTGGTACGTTTATGCCAGTGAAAACTTGAAATGATAACTGGGGTATGTTTAATTGCTACGATCCTACAACATGAAACTAAGTGGAGAATGACAACACAATTTGTACAAACTAAAAGTAAAAATGGGAATTTATGCGCCAAAAGCACCCTCCACCTCCACCTTTTCTCATCTCCCACCCTTACCCAAATGTTGATTCTCGGGGAAATTAGGGATGAGCAATTCTCCGAGATGATCCTCTCCGAAACCATGATACTGAAAAAAAAAAAGGTTAAATAGTCAAGGAGGTACCTTGAATTCTCTAGCTTATAACTATAATTATGTCAAGAATTGAAACAGATGCCTTTGGTGAGATAGAAGTTGCCAATGATAAGTACTGGGGAGCTCAATCCCAGAGATCATTAGGTAATTTTGATATTGGAGATGTAAGAATGCCAGTGCCTATCATTAAAGCTTTCGGAGTATTGAAGAAGGCAGCAGCAAGTGTAAATGAGGAGTTGGGAGTTTTAGATCCTAAGTTATCATCTGCTATTAAGCAGGCAGCTACTGAAGTTTCTGAAGGAAAGTTGAACGATCACTTCCCTTTGGTGGTCTATCAAACAGGCTCCGGGACACAATCTAATATGAATGCTAATGAAGTTATTTCCAACAGAGCCATTGAGATCTTGGGTGGTGAATTGGGTTCCAAGAAACCAGTACATCCTAACGATCACTGTAATATGTCTCAATCATCTAACGATACTTTCCCTACTGTTATGCACATTGCTGCTGTGACTGAAGTGTCCAAGCAATTATTGCCTAAATTGACAGACTTGAGAGATGCTTTGGATGCCAAAGCAAAGGAATTCGACGATATCATCAAGATTGGTAGAACTCACTTGCAAGATGCAACTCCTTTGACCTTGGGTCAGGAATTCTCTGGTTACGTTCAACAATTGACTTATGGAATTGCAAGAGTCGAGAGTGTTTTGCCTAGATTATCGCTTTTGGCTCAAGGTGGAACTGCTGTCGGTACTGGTTTGAATACCAGAAAGGGTTTCGATGTTAAGGTTGCCAAGGAGGTTTCTAGCATTACTGGTTTACCTTTTGAAACCGCACCAAACAAGTTTGAAGCCTTAGCTGCTCACGATGCCTTTGTAGAAGCTTCTGGAGCCTTGAACACTTTAGCAACATCCTTGTTCAAGATCTCTAACGATATTAGGTACTTAGGATCTGGTCCTAGATGTGGATACGGTGAATTGTCTTTGCCAGAAAACGAACCTGGTTCGTCAATTATGCCTGGTAAGGTCAACCCAACTCAATGTGAGGCTATGACCATGGTATGTGCTCAAGTTATGGGTAACCACACCACCATCACATTTGCGGGAGCTTCTGGTCAATTCGAATTGAATGTTTTCAAGCCAGTCATGGCCCTCAACTTGTTGTCTTCGATTAGATTGTTAGGAGATGCCTGTAAATCTTTCAGAATCAACTGTGTTGAAGGTATCATCGCCAACAGGGAAAAGATTGCTAAGATTATGAGTGAATCTTTGATGTTGGTTACTGCTTTGAACCCAAAGATCGGTTACGATAATGCTTCGAAGGTCGCAAAGAATGCACACAAGAAAGGAATCACTTTGAAAGAGTCTTGTTTGGAATTGAACATGTTGACTGAGGAAGAATTTCACCAATGGGTTAGACCCGAAAACATGATTGGTCCTAAGGATTAATCGGACGTTTACTACATTTTTAAATGATTTTATTAATTATGTCTATATTACCCGATTATTATGTATGATGTCAATTTTTTTGACGTAGTGATATTTCAATTCTTTTATGATGTACTGAATCAATATTAATAATGCTATGCAGTTGTTGTTGTTTTATCATAATAACTTTCATTAAACAGTGAATAACTGGTTAGCTGGCAGGAAATCTAACATCAGTCTTTTCACTGAAATCTTCATAATTACGATCTTTCCCAACAGGATATCTTTTACATAAGCCACATTCCATACAACGATGAACTAGAACATCATTTCTATCACTTTTCGAGTTGGATTTGTTCTCTATAAATATCGATACAGATAACCCTGGTATCAACATGGAGTTGCATTTCTTGCAACATGTTCGTTTCAATGCTGGTGTTAACTTTAGTACTGTCTTTTTGGCAACCAAGTCCACCAGTCTTGCATAACTTCGTGATAGAATCTGGTATTTGGGATTTTGTGCAAAATGATTTGATGCTTGATACAAGTATGTTATTCTAGCATAATGATCTTTATGAGGTATACTTTTGGGTGCTCCTTTAGGTCCTTTGTCTTTAGCCATTTTTATTTAGTCTTTTTCAATTCTTTCGATTCTTTATGATAGTTCAATTAATGTGCTTATGTATAATTCCTTTATTTCTTCTATTCCATTAATATTCCTAATTCATTTAGATCTATCTTCCCTGTATATCATGAAATATCTCGAATCTACTCCTTCCTGGAATCAACTCAAGAGTACTTTATTCTTTCAAAATCAGTATGTAAATTATTGCATCTTGATTCATCTGATGAGTCAGTGATTATGTAATAATTATAGACAGAATGAATAGATTAAAGAGTAACGCCATTCATAAGTATAGTGAAGTTTCTAGGTACTTAAATCAACTTATAAACCACTCCTTTAATCAATAGTCACTAAATATTATATACTTACCAATTTATTACCATTAACACCTTACATGTATCTACTACCACTACTTCTCTCTCCTCTCACTAAAATTATAGTGTGGAGACATTCAACTCACAATGTCTCCCAGCGAAATGTCGGAGGCAAATTTTTGGAAACCAACATTATCAAATCGAACAGTACCACTTCAGACAACGACAACAACGTATAAATCAATATAAAATGAGTGGATACGATAGTGCTTTGTCTATTTTTTCGTATGTTATTCAGTGGATATAATTGTGGAGACCAATGGTTTTCAATCCGGTGACTTAAATGTTGCCACCTTCTATTGATCTTAGTTACTAACCTTATAGGCCTGATGGACATGTTTTCCGTATGTTTAAGAATTATTAGAAGTGGAGATGGAGTAAGGGTTCGACAAGAG
The DNA here is from genome assembly GCA_030568835.1 of Kodamaea hsintzibuensis (nom. inval.). Lineage (NCBI taxonomy): Eukaryota > Fungi > Ascomycota > Pichiomycetes > Serinales > Debaryomycetaceae > Kodamaea > Kodamaea hsintzibuensis (nom. inval.). The sequence continues at coordinate 299,936 of JAJMJA010000013.1, forward strand.
ACTGATGATATATTGGAATTGGTTGGAATATTATTCAGTATTCAATATTGATTTGGTTTCTGGAATCATTCTAGTTGTCTAAAACTCGAATTATCTTACACTTTAATCAAGTATATAATGAACAATTACTAACAAGAAATTTAGAGGTTGAATATGCTTCTGAAGCAGTTAAGAGAGGAACCTGTGCCGTAGGTGTCAAGGGTAAAGAAGTTGTGGTATTAGGATGTGAAAAGAGAACCACCTTGAAATTACAAGACCCACGTATTACTCCATCCAAGATATGTAAAGTCGACAATCACGCATTGTTGGTATTTGCTGGATTGAATGCAGATGCAAGAATCTTGGTGGACAAGGCCAGAGTTGAAGCACAATCACACAGGTTAACATTGGAGGACGCCGTTTCCATTGAATACTTGACGAAATATGTTGCCGGTGTGCAGCAAAGGTACACACAATCGGGTGGTGTAAGACCATTTGGAATTGCCACCATAATCGCTGGTTTCGACACAAATGACAATGTGCCTAAATTGTACCAGACCGAACCTTCGGGAATCTACAATGCTTGGAAGGCCCACGCTATCGGTAGATCATCCAAAACCGTTAAAGAATTCTTAGAAAAGCACTACACCGAGGAATTGGGTGACGAAGAAACAATTAAATTGACTGTCAAGAGTCTCTTGGAAGTGGTCCAAACAGGAGCAAAGAATATTGAAGTGTCAGTATTGAGATCTGGAAACAGAATCCAACAATTGACTGTTGATGAAATCAAGAAGTATGTGGATGAAATCGAAGCTGAAAAGGTGGCAGAGGCTGAAAAGAAGAAGCCAAAGAGTAGGGAATAGATTCTAAATTGTGCACAAATAATAAGAACTCCACTTGTGGAGAAGAAAAAAATCGAAACTAGATTATCTGATAGTATTCATTTACTCGTAGACTCAAGTACCTAATGTATTGTAGATTGTAGTAATTTCCTATTATTTATAAGTTGAGTATTAAATGTTGATGTATTTGTTTATATTGAATATTAGAACAGCTTTTGATGGTTGTGAACAAGACTGTGGCTTGCAAGTATACTACAAGTGAATGGAATTGATTAGTGGTATGAATATACAGTGAAGATTACTTCTTCTTTGACTTCTTACCCTTTGCAGAAGTCTTTGCGTCCGCCTTACGTTTCTTATCATTCTTTTCATCTGCAGCAGTCTTAGCCTTTGGGACTACCAGGAAAAATCCATCAAGTCTTCCTTGTACACCTGATTTTAATCCCTTCTTCAATTTCTCAGCTCCACTTTTTATTCTGTCTTCACTGAACCCCTTTTCTTTTACCATGAATGTAATTAATCCATCTAAATCAGGTTCTTTCCATTTTAATGTTACTTCCGAAGAATCTGTGACTTCTGGTTTCATGAAAAGTTGTCTGGCTTCGTCGAATGGCCAGTTCTCTGGGACTTTAAATTTAGTCTTTCCTGGGTTTGATTCTATGAACTCGATAATCTTCTCCAAAGAACCATGTTCTTTAATCAACTTAAGAGCTGTCACAGGGCCCACACCTTTGATTGTTTCACAGTAATCACATCCAAGTAATATACACAAGTCGATGAATGAGTCTCTTGGTAATCCCAATCCTTCCATGGCTTCCTTGTAGGCGATTTGATCAATAGGCATCTTTCTTGCTTCTGAGAAAGTCAAGTGTCTTAATAAGAAAGGTGGTTCATAACAGAGTGTATCCATATCTTCTGATGCAGCTGCATATACTTTCCCACCCCTTGCTAATTCGGCACATTGAGCTTCTGCTTCACATGGGGCATTGACAAATGGTATACCCATCAATTCCAATAATCGTTTAGCCTCATCATTCTGTTCCCTAGATACACGAACCAATCTCTTTTCAAACTTAAGAACGTCTGCAACATTATCTGAATCCTTTACAGAATCAAGCGATTTCTGTGCCTCTTCTCTTCTCAACATTCTCTTCTCCAATTCTCCTCCCTTTAACACTGGAGGTTTACCATCAAAGACAAACACTGGTTTGATGTTATTCTCTACTAATCTGATTGTACGGTAGAACATACCCAGCAAATGTGAGGTAGTTTCTCCATTCTCATTGGTAAGCTGCTGGCCATCTGACTGTCTAACAGCTATAAGGAATTGATAAAGACACATAGAAGCATCTATAGCCACCTTACGTCCAAACAAATTCTTCAACTGGAACTCCTTATAGGCAGCAGGAGAATGCTCTTTAATCAACTGGTTTAATCCTTTCACACCCATCTTGTTATACGTCTACTTCAATAAAGTTTATAGATAAAATGAGATCAAAAATAAAACGCGTCTTATTTGAATTTTTCACTTCACACAAACAATAAAGGAACGGCTTTATGGTGATGAGTGTTTACCACTTGGTGAAGATTTAGGGTGTTTATAGAGAGGTTAATTGGGATACTAGATTCGAATGATACTTCCAATTTACAGATACTCAAGGTAATCTAAATACATTAGAATTGTTTAATGGATTACCAGACTTGAAGATTAACTCTAAAACATTCAATTATTGATAAACTATCACAACAAATCCAAACACACTCTCATCTCATATACTCTTCTCACAATTTAACACCTTCTGATAAGATAATCTCCTCTAACTTGAACGCTCGTTTGAATGAATTGAACTCTCTCATCGTCTCATGCCATCACTACATCTTCACATCTATTCTCTAATCCCTCAACAACTAACACTCCACACACTCTCAAAAACATATACTATATTAGAGCAATCGTCAAAAGACATGCCAAACTATACTCTAAACAAAGAACATACTCTAGGCCATCCAACCTAAGCCCTTCATTTTCATGACTCACCAGTCAATGATGATACTAACAAAAAAGATCAGGCGCGGTAGACGCTGTTGGACGCTTGCGACTTGAGGTCGTGGGCTGCGATACCGTTAGATACGGATGCTGCAGCCGAAGCTGGGGCAAAAGGTGCTGCGGCAGCGGCAGCAGCAGTGGCGGTTGTGCCATTAGCTTGCTGTCTCTGTGGGTTGCTTGCGTTTTCCTTCAACGCAATCAATTGCTTAGATCTAAAGGTCTCGTAGTGTACCAACGCGGTGGTTTCGATCAAGTCTTGCAAGTGTGTTCTCGTCAAAAAGTCTCTCAAAAACACAAACTCACACTGGCTCACGTCCTCAACGTTGATAGCACCCCATCTCGTCTTTCTACCTCTGACGGTCTCGCCGTTAATCTGGATCTCCTTCTCAGAGCCTGCAATGGCAAAAGGAATCAAACTCTTGATGTCTTCGTTCAACTGTCTTTCGTCTTCAAACAAGTCTTCAGAGTCGTAAGGGTAGATGTTGAAGTTGTACTTGGAAAATTCAGACTGCAAGAGCTTCTTGAAGTCGGAACGTTCGTCAATCGTCAATGAATCGGATTTGGCAATCACAGGCACAACGTTGGCAATCTCAGATAACTTCTTCAATGCCTGTACGTCCAACTGCTTCAACTTTTGCCCGTTGGGCGGAATAAAGTAAAGGATGCAGTGTACTCTGGTGTCAGGAATGTAACGCTCTCTCTGGGCAGTCAACTCCTTTCTCAAGTACTGCGAGTGTTGCTCCTTAATGTACTTGACCAATGGCTCCCAGCACTTTTCGTTATTTATCTGGTCACCAAAACCAGGCGTGTCGACAACATTGATATTCAAGCGTACATTATTTTCGATCAAGCTGTGCGATGACACTTTGATCTCGGTGGTCTTCTCGATAGGATCGTGGGCAAGCTTACGGCCGTTCGATGCTGCCAACTTGGATGAAAACAACGTGTTGACAAGGGTGCTCTTACCCAACCCAGACCTACCAACAACCATAATGTTGAACGAAAATCCTCTCTTCAACAAACGGTTCTCGATCTGTGTAGTGATGGTATCAAAACCAACATACTTCAGCGGGTGCGAAAGATGTGTTTCCTCAGCGGCGATAGACATGTTATACTGATGTAGACTTGGAAAAGAGAACTGAACAAATCAAATACAAACACTTGTTTTTGTTTCATGGCGTAAATCGAGTCGTTTAAATCAGAAAAAAGGCTGTTTTTGTGTTTACAATGGGAGAATGAAAAGGCCACGACGACGTGGGTCGTGTAGATCACGTTTGTTGGCACGGGTTAGACGAGTAGTGGGGAGAGACGGTGGTATGTGAGGAGTGGGAGCAATATAGTGTGGTTTAAGGGAGAGTGAGATAAGGTTTAAAGGTATTTATTTGATTGTGTTTGTTGTTTTGCTTTTAGGATATAGATATGTTAAATCAATGTTAATGAGAGTTCAATGTTGTGAGTATATAGAGAATATAGTGAATATAGTGAAGGTATTAGTTAGAGGATAATCGGCAAACGCTATTTCTAGCTGTATAGATTAGACTAGAGAGCTAGTATAGTGTGTGTAAACAAAAAGATGGTGAAAAATATGTAGTGAAAATTCACTTCTGGAAACCTTAGTAAGGGAAATCTAAAAATGTTAGTGGTTAATACATTAACAGAATAGATCTGCTTAATAAGAATGTTGTTTACAGTAGAAACAATGATTATCAACAGAATATCCTTGGGCTTTCATAACGCAATCTACTTAAGTAGTTTGCAAGATTTAAAATAAAGAAGTAAAAAGAGTGAATTACTTTACGTTACTCTAGTTTACTCTAGTTTACTCTACGCTTCTCTCTATCCTGTTCTCACTGTCTACTCATAAATTTAATGGTTGTGAAAAATGCGTGAGAAATTACCATTGAGAATATCAGTGAGAAAAAATTATTACACTAATTTCTATCACATTGGCTAATTCTATTACTAGTAGATTCTTACAGACAGTTCATGTTAACCACCTCTTTCTTCATTTATTCTTGGATTAAACACTTATATGATATCTTTTAATTAATATATCTTCATCAGTCCTCTTGAGCTTTCTATCACAACCTCACTACAATATCATACCCTAAAACCATCAATCCTCAACCAGTCTAACAATCGCAAATTGAAAAATTGATTTTTTTCACTCTCAAATTTTTCTACATCCATCCACACCATAGAGATGTCTGCACTCACACTCGGATTGACAGGAGGTCTCACGATCCGTGGACTTTTGGCAGAAGTCTTGCCTCGCTTACCTATCCTTAGGAACCCCTTTTCATTAGCAGCTCCAAAACATACAGATAGAAGACTCGAAGAATTACGAGAACAGTTGGAGAACAATGAACATCCTCCATTCATGATCGACAACGGCATGATCTTAAGAGCTGCACCAAAGAAGAAGATGTCTAAGAGAAGACACAGAGTGAAGTTATACACCCCAGGTGACAAACAAGTCCACCAATTGGAAAACTTGGTAAGATGTCCAGCCTGTGGTCACGTCAAAAGATCCCACTTTATGTGTATGCACTGCTTTGCTGAAATCAAAAGCTTCTTAAAGCTCCGTAAGAGAGAAAACGGTTTAATCAAGGATGTAGAGAACCCACAACAGAATTTGGATCCTATTGATGAGAAGATTGTCTACCCTGGAAAGTTCTTGAGTGACAATGAAATGAAGTTGAGAAAAAAGGAATGGATCCCAGTAAGAGAGGAACCTTTGATGTATAAGAAGAGTCAGTTGAAGGAGAAAAAGTAGTTTCGAAAGGTGAAGTATGGTGGATTTCAAAGATAGAAATTTGTATATATGATAATTGATGTTGTGAATAGACTCCAATATCGCTCTAGCTTTTGTGTGAATAAATGTAAGATGATGATGTTAGTGTGGAAATCATGGGTGTATGATGGTAGAAAGGAAAGTTTGTTTCTTGATAGTTCTTGATGGATTTGCATCTCCATTTGAAAGAATATATCATGAACCTCTCAGCAAATAATTACTCAGAACACTGTATTGAAGGATTTTTTAGCTTAATGAATAGCAGTAGGTAACTAAATACACCATGTATCTGGTAAGCTATAGCTATTCGAAATTGAAATACTATCAAGTGTTTACTAATTTTGGTTTGATGTATTTGATTTGCAACCATGCTCTTGCCTAAGGTACACAGGTTATGAAATATTTTACCGATGATACTGCTTACTTTAAGAAAGCATCACCTACCATCATTCTATTGCTTCGATAGTTTCCACTGTCACTGTGTCCAAAAACGAAGGTGTGTTCATTTCAACACAAGATAGTATTTCTTAAGTACACTCTTTGAATCAATTGTTAGTATTATTGAATCTAATTAATAGTTTTATAGAATTTACTGAGCGTACTCTCAGGTAAATTAAATCTTAACTTTATCTATTCATCTATTCGAAATATTTTATGAGTTGATTCGCTTTCATCTACCAATGTCAAATCTAAGGAGAAAGACGCGATACTTCCCATTCCTCCTCAATACTCTCTCTTCTAAATGTAATTCTGTCGTGTAACCTGTTACCTCCTCCTTGCCAGAATTCAATTTCTAAAGGAACAAGTCTAATTCCTCCCCAGTTTTCAGGAGCTGGGATAGCGTCATCCGCAACATCCTTAAACTTTTCCTCATATTTCTCATTCAAGGCAGTCAACTCTTCTCTAGATTTAATCACTTGTGATTGAGGTGAAGCCCAGGCACCAATCTTGGACCCTCTAGGTCTCGTATCATAATACCTCTGGGTAGTCTCTCTATCGGTCTTTTCTAACAACCCTTCAACTCTTACTTGTCTCTGGATATGAGGCCAGAAGAAATTCATTGAGCCATACTTATTGGTCTCGTAGTCCCGGCTCTTTTTAGATGTCTCCCAGTTAGAGTAAACAACGAATCCTGTCTGATCTAATTCCTTCAACAACACCACTCTCGAGGAAACTCTTCCACTCGGCAATCGTGCTGTGGAAAATGTCGTTGCCTCGGGGATCAAGGACTCACCACTTGACAATTCATTGCGTGCTTGTTCAAACCATTGATGAAATTGTAAAAGCGGATTCTTGTTCACATCCGCCTCGTTCAACTGCCCTTTCGTATACTGATACGTCGCAGGTGCGAATATTAAAGGCTGTTCCGTAGTGCTATTCATTGATATCCTGTTGGGTATTGCTACTCTAAGATTTCTAATCATCTAAAAATGACTCAAGAATCGAATGATGCTTTTTTTCAACTTTGGGGACAATATTGAGAAAACTCACTCCACATTTCAAGCTCCACACTCTGGTCATTTCAGAAGTGGGAAGAGTTCACACATATAGTTAGTTGCATTTAAAGTGGTATGATTTGTTCGAAACTCCATTATTATGATAGACATTTATTATTATCAAGTAATGTAATCCATATATTATTAATAGAATTGTTTACTTGACAATTCAAGAGACAATGACTCTGTTCACTTTCAACTTCGACATTTCAATCAGCTATCATCTCCTTATCAGTAGTCATATTCCATATTTCTCTGTAATCATTTTCGTAATACTAGTGTCAAAATCAATTCGTTCAGCATCTCTTCGGTTAAGCTCGCTTTTAATCAAGTCAGATGAGATCATAAAAAAATCCATCTTTAAGATGAAAAGTGTTGATACATCTGTGTCTACCTCGTTTGGAAATGATTCAAAACGTAGGAAAGTGGCTTACTCAGACCATGCACGCAATATCCCACTTTACAGTAAGAGTGTAAGACATCCTCTTAATGTTAAACCTGGTGGTAACCTGTTTTTGCCTGTGAAGTTTCAAGATAACCAACTTTCAAAAGACAAGCAAATGGGATGGTTGAGAGGATATCCAGACGAACTCGTCATGAGTTTACTTGAATATATAGATGATCCAGAAACCATGAAGAATTTGTCTCATACCTCAAGAATTATGTATGCATTTACCTATGATGAAGAATTATGGAAGAAAATGTACAAACAAGACAAGGAGTACAACTGGCGTGGAACTTGGAGAAGTACTGTATTAGGCATCGAAGCTCTGTCACAAGCAAACTTGCAAATCCCTGATAATTTATTATGCTCAGACATCTTGTATAGACCATTCCAATGCTCACAAATAGACTATCCCAAGTTATTCCACAAGGTAATTGCAGAAGAAGAAATTTACCACAGAGATGCATTAGAAAGTACAGAAAACCTTACGTACCCTAGAGGAAGAATACCCAGAATTATCGAAAATCTTACATTAGAAGTATTCAATTCGAATTACCACGATTCACCTTTCATTTTGGTGAACTCTCAAACTAACAGATGGCCACTGTGGGACTTGCAAACCTTGGTGGAAAGATTCCCTTCTGTGAAGTTTAGACAGGAATCCATGAGATGGGCACTCTCTAATTATTCCAAGTACCTTGAAAATAACACAGACGAAAGTCCCTTGTATCTTTTTGATTGCGATAGCGAAGCCATGCAAACGCTTCGACAAGAATACAAACCTCCCACCATTTTCCAGGAAGATCTATTTAAGGTTTTCAATTTAGAGGGTTCAAACTGTAGACCTGACCATGCTTGGTTGATTGTGGGATCGCAGAGGTCAGGCTCAACGTTCCACAAAGACCCTAATTATACATCAGCATGGAACGCAGCTTTAAGTGGTAGGAAGTTGTGGATAATGCTTCCACCAGGATTAGCCCCTCCTGGCGTAGGTACCGATGAAGAAGAGAGCGAAGTCACTTCACCAGTGGGAATTGCAGAATGGGTTCTCTCTGGGTTTTATAATGATTCAGTCAAGATCCCGGAATGTTTGATAGGAATTACATTTCCTGGCGAGTGCATGTATGTGCCGTCTGGATGGTGGCACAGTGTGATTAACTTGGACGACTCAGTAGCATTAACTCAGAACTTTGTACCAACATCAAAATTGCCAAATGCTCTCAACTTTTTCAAGAACAAGAAGACTCAGATCAGCGGATTCCGACCCAACCAAGTGAAACAGGTGTTGGATGTATTAATTGAAAGATATAACGAAGACAAAGAGGTTGCAACTAAGTTGAAAGAATACAGAGACAGGCTAAACTTGGACCCAACACTTGGTAATGAGGACTGTGGGGAAATCAGTGAGTTCACAATGCCTATTTTTGAGCTCTTTACACAGTTGATGAACTTCCAAGGAAAACTGGAAGAATTGGCTGATGCTATGTTGAAGTTGGAAAAGATTGAAAAGAAGAACCGTGAAATTGCCACGGGTAAATCGGAAATGTGGGAGAAGTTGGTTGACGATCAAAAGTTTTCATTTGGATTCAACTTTGAAGAGAGTGATGAAGAATAAAAACAAAGTGATCTCGTTGTTATATTATTTCTGGATTTCGGGTGAAAAATTATATTCAAAAAAGTGAAGAGGCTACAATTTTGGAGAGTTGAAGAATAAGGTGACCGTTAAGTCGATCTTTAAACTACTTGTACATAAAAATAATTCAAATGGTTTAGCATTTTTGAATACGATTCTACAAATGGTATTAAAACAAGTAGGCTTTTTTTATCGTTCTTATTTTTGTAGTTGAAATTGAAGATATAGAGTTCTATTGAAAGATGAATTAAATATTAGAGATAATGTCGAAAAGAGTAAATGGAGAGATAAGAACGCAAGTCAGGCATTCATGTGTTGAATTCCAGGAGCCTTCATTGTATGTGAAATACTTCAATTGTCAATTGAAGAAAAATACATCCCAATTGGGCGATCTGCAACACTTTAAAAATGTACCCCGTTAACCAAGTATTGAAACTTTGTCGGGCTGAAGCTTGTGACGACACTCGAGGTCAATCCTTCTTACCCGCTTCTCCTTATTGTCTATTCCACAGTCGTATTTTTAGTATGCAGCAATGACATTAGATTGTACTATTTTCTTAGATTCTTTAGGGGTGTTAATGTCAAACCTGCATTTTTCACACTAGACATAAACCTTTCAAGAGCTACAACAATGCTTCTAAATAAACTTTCTATTCTCTTATATAGAATTTAGCAATAGTACTTAGAACTTGGCAATGGTGGTTGCGAAGATAGCACCTTGAGATTCAGCGACCTCCTTTTCAAGGGCAGTTGGTTGTCTGGAACCATCGGCACCAGCGTAGGTGCCTGCACCCCATGGGGAACCACCGTGGATCTCCTCGAAGTTGGTCAATCTAGCGAAGTTAGCACCGTAACCCAATGGAACGAAGATGATACCGTGGTGGACCAAGGTAGAGATAGAGTTCAAGATGGTGACTTCTTGTCCACCACCTGGGGTACCAGTGGAGACAAAGACACCAGCAGCCTTACCGTACAAAGCACCAGTAGCCCATAAGCCACCAGTGGAGTCCCAGAAGCTCTTGAATTGAGCTGGGAAGTTACCGAATCTGGTTGGGATACCGAACAAGAAACCGTCGTACTTGGTCAAGGTTTCTGGGGTAGCGATTGGGTAGTTTGGCTTTGGAGCAGCGTGTAAAGCCTTCAAGACTTCCTCGGACAAAGTCTCTGGAACTTGGTAGATGTCAACAGTTGCACCAGTGGATTCAACACCCTTCTTGACAGATTCAGCCAAGGTGGCGATGTGACCGTAGGTCGAGTAAATAACAATTGCAATCTTTGGAGCCATTATGAGTAAGTTAGTGTGTTTGGGATTAGTGTAAAGATAATATCAAGAGATACAGGCAATGCTGGACGCTTTTATATTGACTTTCATTATTAGAGTAGCACAAAATATGCCAGACATTAAAGCCGGATGAGATAAAAAAAAGCAGTGTTTGACTGCCATGACTAAAAATCAACTTTAACCACAATTACTCATCAGCATGGTCAATAACAATCAAGTGAAACGCACTTAGCGAATATGTACTTGACTAAACCAATAATAGTAGCATAAAGTCGTCATTCCTCCAATTTTCACGGGGTCCGTAAGGTATTTCAAATTATTCATATTTAGTAAAAAAAAAAAAGGTGCAAACACATCCATAAGGTTCTACGGTATTAAACAAGCCACAACTTACTTTGGTGGATAGTGACACACCCACTTCTTGCACCCTCATTTGGGTAAGTTTGTTGTTATCTTAGATTAATAATCTAGATGACACTCGTGCATTGAAGCTTATTCATCTTTGTAATTATTATATATTACATGTCATTTTGATTTATTGTATTGTTTGTTAAAATATCGAGAATTTTATTACAGCCAGTAAATATATATATATTTAATTCTCCCCTATAGGAGTTTTGAATTTTCATATACATTATCCACAATGAAGGTAGCGATTATCCAGTTTTCAACTTATGGGCATGTGACTGTATTGGCCAAGGCCATCAAGCAAGGTGTTGAGAAGGCAGGTGTTGCTTCTAAGGTTACCATTTTCCAGATTCCAGAGACTTTGTCGAAGGAAGTTTTAGCTCAGGTTCATGCTCCAGAGAAGCCTGCTGATATTCCTTTAGCTACCAATGAAGTCTTAGAGGAGTATGATGCTTTCTTGTTTGGTGTTCCAACTAGATTTGGATCCTCTCCAGCTCAATGGAACACCTTTTGGGATGGTACTGGTGGGTTATGGGCCACTGGTGCTTTGTACGGTAAGCCTGGTGCTTTCTTCGTGTCGACGGGAACCCCAGGTGGTGGCCAGGAAGTCACTGTCCGTAACTTACTTAGTTACTTGACTCATCACGGTATGCCTTACGTTCCTTTGGGCTATGGTCCAGCATTCCCACTTCTCACAAACTTCGAAGAAGTTCACGGTGGATCCCCATGGGGTGCTGGTACCTTCGCCGGTGCAACCGGTGAAAGACAACCAAACGAGACTGAGTTGGGAATCGCTAGAGCCCAAGGTGAATCCTTTGCCAACACTGCAAAGAAGTTAACCTCCAAGGCCCCAGTTTCTGAAAAGAAGGCATCCACGCCAACCAGAGAAACAACCAAAAAAGCTGCTCCCGCTGCTGCCCCTGCTGCCAGAAAGTCTCAATCTGAGAAGGCAGCCGCTGATTCTTCCAGCTCTTGCAAATGCGTAATCATGTAATACTAGATTTAATACATTAATTTTAATAATAATTGGAGTAAATGAACTTGCCAACAAGAAGGGTAGATTAGCTGTTAGTATTTTTTTTCCAATCTTAAGTTCATCAAAATACATACAAAAAGTAGAACCAGGCTCAAAAACGCCCTATCTCGCAGATTTAACTTGTTAATTCCAGCCCAACATTATACATCAAAGTGTGATAAAAGAGGTCCCTAGAAGTGTGAGAAACTTTATGACTGCTTAGAATCAGTGCTATTCGGGTCAACCCAACATAGTCCCAACATGAATTCCTATTGCAAAACATTGTACTATCCACAAGGGATAGCCTGGTCCTTTTTTATTGGAACCACGTGCAAAAGAGTTTAAGAGTGATAATGTCATACTAGTCCACGTACTAGAACAATCAAAGAGTGTTTTCATTCCTTGTGTTGAGGCATTGTACGACCGTGTCATTCTGGAGGCTCTTTTGAATTGACCAATAAATGATTTCTCAAAGCGCTTCTTACAATAAACCCAAGTCACGAATATCTTATGCTATTGGTAACCTTTGTGCTTGTATGGCGTTGGGATAAGCATTCAATGTATCGAATGCTCCTGAACCTAAACCCAAAGACTCCTAGCAAAGTCAATTCCCAAGGTTTATATAATTGTGCTTTTTTTTTTTGCAGCCAAAAAACGAAACCACTAAAGTAAAAAATATGAATCTTAAAGCTTGAGAGAACAAAACAAGCGGGCTGATCTTTTGATAAGTCCGAGGAAAAACTAGGATTACCTGACGAATTACCAAGGTGTAGTCCAAGGCAAGTTAGCGAACTCAGTGAGGTTAGTTAAATGCACAACGTTACTTATTTAATTAAAAATAATTCACAAATGCTGCTCTCTTTTAGTCATCATCGAGTTGAACTGTACTTTTACGTTGTCATCTTTCTTTTACAACAGCACCAATAAAATTATTCTCCAATAACTCAAAATACTTATCACATCCGGAGTATAACAGATTGCATTTATGTTTCAAAGTGAAACCTTTTGTTGACAAGACTATTACTCTGTAATAAGTATCTGATCTCCAATTGTTTTAAAAAAAAATTAGACATATCGAATAATTCTCAGATGCTATTCAAAAAAACTGAAAACTTTTCAGTACTAGTTCAACATCTCTGAACTAACCTCAATAACTGAATTCGCTTACCTGGACTTTGGTACACCTCTCCGTTCAGTTAAGTCACCTCGAAAAATCTATAGTATTTGGAGTTCACTATTGCGGTACGGGTCTTTCGATGTCTCTTACTATTGAACAAACCTTTGATCCAATTCACAGCTGGCGAAACCAGTACAAAGTAGCTCCCTGACACGACCAACCAAATGAATGACGAAAACAGCAATCGATGTAATACGTAGACTTTCAAACTATACCACTATCTCGAACTCTCTTAGATAGCACCGACAAGAAGAAATCGGAATCATCACATTGAAAAATCTAGGGGAACTCAACGATCAACGAATTTGACGTACGTTCCAGTTGAATCACGATGACGAGAACTCAATGAAGTTTCTGCAAATCAACAAGAAATAAAACTGCAAGCGTACTTGAGATATGATAATGCACAAGCAACGGACGTTTGAATGATGTTCTGGCCCCAAGAAGAGGAGCATTATATTGTTACAAAAATCTCGTTTAGTGAGAGAGAGACGCGCGCACTGGGTAAGAATTTTGTGATTTAGAGTGTAAACAAACAAAGGTATGGTTGACTACGAGGATGGGATACTAGGTAGTATCGGTGTATTCAACAAGTCTCGGACGGTGATGAGTAAGGCTGGAGGGTCTGTTTTCAGTACTGATGAAAGCATAGTGAAGCGTACTAAGAAGAGGATTCATATTTACCAGGCTAATAGTGCTAGTGAACCAAAGGTAATTGAACCTGTGCGAAAGCGTCAAGCTTTAAGGGATTTGACGTCTAGTGTGAATGTTATAAGGGATGAAAAGTGTACGAGAATACCAATTAGTATGTTAACTGAGAATACGGTGGAGAATGTATCTGCTTCGACAACTACAGTGTTGGAAGAAAATGGTATTTTGGGCGGTATAGAGTTGGAAGGTAATATCTCACGAAGTGATCAAACAAACGAGAGTACTTTAGAAGGTGTTGGGATTGGGTTCAAGGATGAACCTATTCTTGAGACTCTGGACAATACAGAGCTACAAGGTCAGAGGTTGGAACACATTATAGAGGACGTTCAAGAGATCCCAATAAAGAATAGAGTACTTACACCTGCACTGCAGTTGGACCATAACCAACCATTAATCGCTCAAGCTAATAATAGTTATAAAGGAGAGTTACATCAAAATGCAGAGGCATCTGATAATAAGTTGGTTTCTCCACATCATGACTCCAGAATGGTGGGGGAGGTTGGCGTTGAATCGCATGATTCGGAGGTAGATGACAGCCAGGAAGAGGTGATTCCATTAACAAGTTCCCAATACATTGAACAGTTCAACAAATATTCATCTCAAGGAAACGATAATGAAAATTTCAAAGAGCAAGACTTGGCTATTCAATCATCACAAAGGTCGTCAACCTCACAACAAGTCAAGCCCACTCTGCCTATTGTTGTTTCTAGGAAGCAAAGATTTATTCACTTGGACAACAAGAAGACTCCAGACCAAGCAAAGAACAGCCTGAAGGAGGCAGTTATAATTAGCACTCCCTCAAATAATCTGGCAAGTAACATTACGAGAGAGAACAATAGAGAAACGAATGCCGTAATAGTGCGAACAATAAGTGATACAACTAAAGAATCCAACTTAGGCAAATACAAGAAAGCCAAAAATAAAAGTTTAGCGGATTTGTGTGGAGAGTCTGGAGCTCCCAGGAAAGTCAGGATAGGCCTATCCAGAAGATACAAGGTGGACTCATTACACAGCAATATCAAACGAAAGTAGAGAATGACTAAATTAATAAGTTTTAGTCAAACTTGTTGAGCAATAAGTAAGGCGACTGAAAATGAGTGAAAATGAGGGAATTATAGATAAAATAGAAGTTGAGTCAGCAAATGGGGGAAATTTAATAGAGAGAGTGGAGTGAGTAATGAAGTGGGTCCTATTACTGTGAAAGTGAGGGACATGCATGTCAGCTGCATATTTAATAACACAAATTAATCTCCGTAGAGAGATGTACCAAAACTCAATAAAGTGTAAACCCTAAATTCTTTCAGTAGAAGCTTTAACCTAGAAGTCTGTTTGGTCCCATGGACGACGGTGTCTACGGTCACTCTGGGTGAGCATGTAAAAGGAAAAGGGGTGGGTCTACTTGCCAGAGCAGACTTTCACCAGCCGATAGCCGAATTCTGAGCTATAACCCAACTAGGATTACCCATCCTGAACTTGGATTTGTGACTCTTCCGCGCTATGCTTTACTGATTGACTACTCCATACAATCAAGGAACAATCTTTTGTACCCATGTAATCCAATATACATGTTATAAAAAAATCAAATAAAAATTAGGGTATAAACCCCACAACAAATTTCCAGGGAGTCAGTCTCCCTTAGAAAATGTAGAACTGAAGAACCAATACATAATACAAACGTGAAATAAAACCGAGCCCAGAGACCAACATTACAGCCTCTTATTCTTTTGACTTTTTGTTTTGTTGCTAAAGGAGCGTGGTGGGAGCATTCTGCTATTTTTTTTAGGATACTTCACTGATTGTAATAACCGTGACCAATCATTATTTCATAAAGGCTTGATGAAGGGGGCAGCAAACACCCTCTTCAACCAACCACACATTTAGTGTTTGCCCAAGCAGAATGAAACTGTAGCAGGACACGTTCCCTTCTTACTCGACGACTTCAAGGAACACCTCTTCACATAATCCTTCTTCTCGTCAAACAGCTTGTAGTCCTTGCAGGACGACGAAGACGACGACGAACTCGTAGTGCTGGTGCTTTTCTTCTTGCTGAGTAGGCTCATATTACCATAACCTCGGTGATCTCCAAAGAACACTATGCAAGTAGCTTTTTAAAACATTAGAATTTTAAGGATTCTGCTTTCTTAAATATTCATCTGGTACCTTAACAAAAAAAAATGCGGTTTCTCAAATAGAGTATGATGTAATTCCCACGACGCTATTTTTTTTTCTGACTCCCACTCGTAGAGCCATTTCTGTCTGTGCCCTTTAAGCTTCGTGCAGGCGCACTGCCCATACAAGATTGAATCTCCCTATTGCCCTAATTTTTGACATTCTCTTTTGTGCGTAGAGCGATTTCCCACCTATGAAAAAAATCCCTCATCCTCAAATTGCTTCGTTTCGTGGAGAGAAAATTTGCTTTAGTGTCAACATAAAAAAATTTTCGTAGCTCGTCCCTCCTAAAGGGGAAAATTACGAAAGTAAAAAGCAAGTTGTGTCTTATGCAGGAGTTGCAAACATGGTTCTTGCACGCTGTGTTCTTGTTTAGGGTTGTGGTTGAGGAGAATAGGCACTGTAAGAGATGGCCTGAGGCCCGGATCTGCGATTGTTGGTGTTGCCAGCCCTAGGTTGATTGTTTTGTTTGGGTCTTTCAGGTTGTGTGCCCATTTTATATGCCCTATTTGGATACGTTTTGTTGAGCATGGTCTACTAGCTTGTGACATGATTGCGACATTCTGGTAAGTCTAGACATGATACCGACTTTGTGGGTACAATTATCCTTTAGACGAGAGCTTCAAGTTGCGACTCTGGAGACATCAGCGACACGACACGAGATCCTAAATGTATGTTTCAGTTGAATACGTTGATGTGCTTTTGCATTTGATTTTTCACTTGAACACTGAAACGTCAACATACAATCTACTGCCTTGTTCTCCTTACCATGCGTTTGTTATTGTTTCTCATCTTATTGTTTTCTCTACTAATGTTTTATATTGCAATCCCATTAGTTCTGATTATTACGATGCAAAATGTTTTAGACTCATAAATGGTTTATTGTTTATAATGGATATATGTTTCATTACTCAACTTATGCCTAATGTTATGAACTATTCTATCCCTTGTGGTTTCAGTAGTTTTTGGTGTCATGGCATGAACGTATATTTTGACACCATGACATATGCATTATAATCGAGGTGCCACCAAAACTAGATCTTGTTTCATCCAAGATTTGTTCTCCCATTTTCGCAACTCATGCTACGAGAAATACACCTCTGTTTCATTGTGGTTTCGAGTTCGTGTTTAAGGTCCTCCATTGGAATCTAGGCTAGGATATTTTCAAACTCGTCCATGTTCTCTAATTCATCCTGCTGCGCTACTCGCTTCAACACCTCCTTTTTACTCAGCTCCTGTATGTACCCATCAAGTAACAATTCGTCCAATATGTGATATGCTTTTTCAAAACCAAAGATAATGTCCAATTCACATACATTCCCATACATCTTATCCATCTGCTCTACAAAACGATGAATGATCTCAAGCCCAAGCAACTCGTTATCCCCTTGATCAATCCCAATAATGAAAAAGAGCGACGCGTAACGACGATATATAACCTTAATATCCTTGTATTCCAATACATTACACATCTTTGCTCGACGACTGAGAATGAGTGTGGTCAACTCACGCATTCTCTTCGTCTTCTCCTTCTGTGATATGCTCTGGTACCATTTGGAAAGTCTTACCTTACCTTGACGTGACAAGAGGAATAAGAACTGGATCGCCATTGCTGTGCTGTACTGTTTTTTTTTGATCTTGAAATCTTTTTTATCTACATTTTGGTGGAGAACGTATATACAAGAGTGTTTGGGGTTAACTACGAGTTTGACCAAGAAAGTGTCAGAGGTAAATGGTCCACGTTGAGGAGTAGAAAAGGGTAACTGTGATCAGATTTTAGGTTCTCTGGAAACTATATTATTCTCATATGATGTTATTCATGTGAAATTTGAAAACATATGATCACCGAATTGAAAGGTATTGGAACTAGAATGAAAAATTAAACTCAAAATAGAGTAGATATCTCTCGATTCTCATGCACATTTTCATCTTGTAAACACATTCCATGATTAATGCTCCCAACTTTATCATCATAAATATAAACATCTGCAGCAAAAATCACTACACAATATCTACTTTAAAGCAGCAAAGACCAGCCGAAAGATCTCAAACTATGGTCAAAGAAGCCACAAATAAATTAAGGATTTAGTAAATTTTTTACAGAATATTCAAACTAATAGTAAGTATTAAAATAGACACAAGAATGTAATTTGAATCCATCATTTCCTAATTAGATTTAAATCATGTATAGACTGGTTTGTAGGGTAAATTATTGGAGTACCACTTCAAATTCCCAACTTTATCTTGTTTTCACAAGGCATTAATAGACGAAGATCTCCTATCTTACTTTACATCACGTATGCATTGTTAAAGAATCTATTTCAAAGCCTCTTGGAATGTTTACTAATTGTTAGAAAATGCCTCTCGAGAAACTTCTTCTGGGTGCAATACTGTAACCACATCAAAACTTACAATTACTAAAATTACACTTATTCATTCCGAAGCTCCCTTTTACTTTTGTTGGTATTGCAAATTTAAGCATACCCCAATATAAAAACAATATGCTTCTAATTGCTTGCACTATAACCGTTAACCGAAGGACCCCTTAAACACTCGAAGATTGTACTGATTGAATATTTATTCTTGGCGCAAGAGACCCCCAAACCTTTTCGTTTGCAGTTGCTTGAATTACTAGAACCTTGTATATATTTGGTCTGCGATAAGAACTTATCAAAACCAATCGTATTTTAGATCTCTTTCAGGATTAACTGCTGAATACACTTATTTTCTCTACAATCTTATTTAGTTACCCACCACAACACAACCACAAACGTCGGTGCTTGCCAACTTATAATTTAGCGTTCTTTCCCTATTCCTAGATTCGTCATCTTCCTTACAACCCCCTCCCACACTCAAGATTCTACTCCACAATAATTTAAAAGTCTATTGTTCATGCTCTTATCAAACTTCCTTTTCCTTGTTCTACGTCATCAATACAATACTTCGAATCGAAGCACAATCGTCGATCCCCTATTATTATGCTTCAAATTATCCCATAAAAACCTTAATATATTTGCAACCAATTAAACAATAGTGCCCTACCATAACTAATTTTTGCTTCTCTCCTGCTTTACATTGTGACATTATAATAACCATCACCCTTGCTCTTACCCAATACAATTACTACACCAATTATAATTCCCAATAAAAGTTCGTATATTCTCTCATTCCAATGTCAGCTCAGTAGACCGCAAAAATTTTAAGTGCGTTGCTAATTCCTTGCACAAATCTTCACGGTCAACATCCTTGTAAGTATCTAATTCTATTTTCTGCTCACAAAGAAGTTCGTTCATGTGTTTCCACTGTAATAACTCTAAGTCGTACCCAGTCCGTAACCTCATACCTGTCCCGTACAATCTTATCCTCTCTGATTTTTCATTGAATATCTTTCGTGTGATCTTAAGTTGCCACGGGTTGAGTTTCGGCCAGTTGGCGTGCACAAACAACATTCGTGGAACTTCCTTCACTTCTGATGGTGTATTTTTGAGCTTAAGCTGCACAACATCATAGTCTTCCGCAGGATCATACTGCCCCATTCCTGTTCCTTCAAACTCGTTCATAATGTTAAAGTATCCTTGTGCGTTAATGAACCTCGACACCTGGTAGAATGGTTTCCCGGTAGCCACCGTTGCTGCTAAGAACGTCTCTTTGTCTCCTTCTCCGTCAGATCCTTGTGAAAATAAAGGATAAAAGTGACTGGGCCCATACAAGTTGTAGAAGAGCGCTAAAAGAAGTGGTTTAGTGTGTGTTTTCTTCGAAATCATCAACTGACCCAGCTCAGAAGTAGGGTCGGGGATCGCTCCATAGCGTTGGTGCAACGGAATATCGTCCAATGGCCACTTTTTGTATTTAGATTGTACTTCCACATCTTCGAGTGGAAAATAATGACCCTCCACTTCATTGTATCGAGGCAACAAAGTATCTTTGCTTACCGTTAAGCCCGCGATCTTGTAATAATATGGTGATGTCGCACGTTTCCAAAAATCGGGCCACACAATAAGTCCACTGGACTTGAATGGCTCCTTTTTGAATAATTTGTCGGGCAGGTGTAATGGAATGTTGTCACTATCGAGCAACAAGACATTCTCAAAACTTGAAAAGAGTATTGCCAAAGCCTTGTATTGGTATCCCTTAAACTCAAAAAGAGAGTGGTCCTTTAACTCGAAAGGCAAGTATATGCATTTTGCGTTGAACGATGGAAGTATCTTTTTACAAAAGTTCACCTCGTATTCTTCCTTCTTGGGTATCAACACCTCCACAGGAAGAGTAGAACCCATTGAGCGCAACTGCTTGATCGAAAGAAGTGTGAGCCAGTTGAATTTCCCTCCGCCAACATATACGATCCCGTCGCCCTTGTATAATTCCTTAGGTGCTGTGTTGGGTAAATGGTCCCTGATGTATTGATGCAGGTGTGTCATCGAGAGGATCTCCGAGTCGGTCAACTGGAGGAACTTGCCCAAGTACTTTTCACTGAACACGGTATCGTCCTTAACCGTTGAGTCGTACCTCGCGTGGTATATACGTTCTTCACTTGCGTATTGTCTCAACTCGGGGATTGGTGGTCTTCCTCTGTACAATGTTTGGAACACATTGTTGTAGAACTTGTAGCCAACCTCACGGCGGCGGCGCTCGCGGTGTGAAAGCCCTGCCAATATTATGTCTTCAATCGAAGTATCTGATTGCTCGTCTTCAACGTCAACCGCTCCTTCTCCAAAAGGCACAGTCTTTCCCTTTTTTTTAGTTGAGGCCCCGGGAACACTATTTAGACCAACTAATGATACTATGCTACCCCAGATTGACCCTTCTTGCTTCTCAGGAGGAACATTGACGGATCCCCCAGTCGATACTTGTCCACTAAAATCGTCCCATGTCACAGGCTCAACGAGAACAAAATGATGGACACATAGCACCAAAAACACTAGAACAACAACTGTCGAAGTCTTCTTGAAGCGACGATGTGAAAAGTTCCGTAGCCGTTGGAACACGCTAGATATCATACTACCTTCCCCGTTAGCAAAACTTTTCAATTTCTTTCTGGTCACTTTGAAGGCGGGTGTTATTTGAAAAGTGCATACAGCACTTTTAAAATACGAATTAGATTAAGAGTACATCAAAAAGATGATTCGACGCGTTGTAGTTACAGAAGTGGACCAATTCGATCGATACTAGTTGCAGTGGTTGGGATACTGTGGGTTAGGGTCTGTTTGTGCCAAGTAAAGTACCCCAATATCTTTTAAACCGCGTTTCGTCTCTATTGGATCTGACTAGTGCTAGGGTCTCATTTTTTAAGGTTCTAATAAATTGGCGATGACTGTAGCTCTGCACCAAAGGAACGCATGGATGCTGATGGAGCGTGTCCAGCATAACGGTAAAGAGTTTTTGGTTGGGTTAGGCTAGATATAAGGTAAAGGTGTTCAATATAGTTTTACGTAGGTGTTCTGTCCAATAATGAATGGTTCTGCTATGTTATTCGTATTTACTCTTAGTGATTCTTAATTGTGTTAAATTATGCTGTTTAATTCATGCATTGCATAGTCTGTTCTTTTTGGTTTCTCGTTGGTATCTTGTGTTCTTTTGAAATTAGAATAAGTAGAGGTATTGTGTTTTGTTTTGTTGATTCTTCAAATATGCTCTTGAGTTACCACTAAAGTTGGCGTCCTTGGTTAGTGAAGATGTGAATATGCTAATGTGGACTTTTAACATAATGATAATTTTTTCATGTTAATGATATGATTTCATGATCCTTGTATCTCTTATGATAAACTTTATCCATATTCATACTTCATTATTGAATTCACCAGAATAATGGGCCAATTTTCTAATTTCACTGCTCAATCTTTGTTGACAAATATCACTTTTAGAAACATAGCTAAAGCATTCTTAAGTAAACGATATTCTTTTGTCCATAAAGTACATTAATACTCACTTAGTTTCCTCCATTTATGACACTTACGAAATGAGGCGTGCAACTAATGAAGGTTTCTGTAAAATCTTCAAACGGGTCGCAGGAACACCGTTTCTCAACAAATACAGGTGAAAATGGTGGACATTGCAAGTATGGTTCATGATAGTAACCAAAATCCCCAAACCAGTGTACTTGCAGCTTATCTAAAAAGAGAGACACCGCTAATGTATGTATCGGTGCATCTCCCCAACGTTCATAAAAGAAACCACCTTTTGCATCCAACATGTCAAAAAACTCATTGTACTCTGTAGAACGGAACAAGGACAAATCGGCTACCTCAAAGTTGGACCAAAAATGACAGAGGTTATATGCACCGTCGTCATTTTCTACAAGTTGCAGCAATTCGGTCGTGCTATTTTTGAACTCTTGGTATGCGTCCCAGAGTGTTGGTATGGTAGCCTCGTATTCAAACATGGAGATTGTGAACCCATACTTCTTGTTGTTTGTGTTCATAAACTTGAATACGTCGTATTGGATGTCACAATAATATTTAACTCCAGGCTCTATTCGCCAGTAGTATTGGTACTGTGAGACCAAATGATGTTTATAGAAAAACCCAGAGTAATATCTGCACATGTGTCTGTAGCTCTCTGAATCTCCGTAAGGCACATGTGACATCGCTCGTCTCGTTTCAGCAGCCCTTTCTAAGTCTATATGCGATGGGTAAGACCAATGATCTTGAGGGATCTGACCAAAGTTAAGTTTTGCACTGGGTACAAAAGACAGAATTAACTTGATGAACTTGTGATTAAAAGGTTGATCATTAAGAAATGTAAAGTCATAGTTGTATTTTCCATTGTATCTATCATGGAACGATTGTAATGTTTCCAAAAGCATGAAAACTTCTTCATTTCTGCAGAGAACCAATATGGTTGCATTTTCCCGATCATACAAATCATCAGGACGACGTTTATCAATAACAATAGTCTGGATGTCCGCGATTTCATTCCGTTCGTTAATATACTCAAACAACTCCCTCTCGTTAGACTCTGAATCAATCCAGTTCCACCTGAAAAAGTCTTGGGACCCATTTTCGGATTTTGCAGTCGTCGCCCCATTTTTAATTGACAGGTTCTCCACGTCAAATTTCAGGGCATCTAAGTTGAAATTCATTTCATCTTGCATATGATCTGGATTTGAGCTTGGCTCTGCAACTCCTACTCCTATGATCTTTTCGACTTGGTTAATTTGTACGATTTTACCCATCGTCAGTTTTCCTTCTGCACCCATGATTCCATTGTTTGCTGCTTCTTCGAAATTCAACAAGCCTTGCATCTGATTGTGTCCAGCACCATGCCGCTGCACTAACTGATAAACATTTTGCTGATGAGAATGATGACCCTTCTCTTGGATTTTCATATTCACAGTCCCCGTCCCTGACCCTTCATCTCTTCTCAACATCCAACTTTTCACACCGATATTTATAAATAGAATCCCACTAATCAATAGAAACGTAGCCACTATCCAACAGCCTATGGGATTCTTCAGTTCTAATTTCAACATCATGACTTTCTATACAACAACCCGCCAGTTCAATACCTCAACAGTGTCCCCAACAACAACTCTTTCACGTTGTAACGTCGCTTGACTTTTACAGTTTTACTTCAATTTTACAAAGGTACATAGCTTACTATAGAAAGTGTCTAGATCTACCGAAAAGGGTAATATTACTTATTTAAGAAAAACATAATCAAAGAACCTAGTAGCTTATGAAGAAAAATGTACAAAGGAGAATGAAACACTCTTTACAGGACCAACAACGATCTAGGAAGGTGGATGGAAGAATAGTTTCTTTTTATGTAAACTTGTTAGGGTTTTCCAATGTAGATTTTGTGAGCAAAGGAAGGCCCAGGTGGCTGGCCACGTTCCGCAATTTTACAATTGACACGCACCCCAAAGTCTGGGACATTTGTACCTCGATCCGCAGAGACCCTAGCCGCGTCTAGCAATCATCGAAAATCGTGCTTGGCCTAAAAGTAGTGCTCGCTCTTACACCACATGTCCATCGCAGGCACTGGTGGGAAATTTCAAAACACAAAAGATTAAAATTCAGAGAGAAAATACAAAACAAAAAGTACATTTGTATTGAAGCCGATGAATGATGATGACAGGACCAGGATCATTGGCGAGAGATAATAGAGGTGCTGATGAGACATTAGTTAAGAGTGACCATCGATACGATGATCATGCTGGAGGATTGATTGGCGGAACAAGTCCGGAAGATGCGATGCTGGAGGAAACAATTGGAGAAGATGTGGGTGCTGCGGAAGTAGTACCAGTAGTAAATACATTTCATGATGCAGACATTATAGTGCGGCCAAGGAGTACATCTCAGAGGCTGGATAAGAATTTCAACGGAAGTTCAGGGGTGGGATCGACCGTAGGGTCGGCAGTTGCTACGGCTGTTCCAGTACCCAAGGCAACACCAATAGCATCTGGTAGTAATACTGGCATTAATACAAGCATTAACAGCATCATGGCATCGGATAGCACTGACTTACAAGACATCCCGCTTCTGGGAGTATCCATAACTGGCCGCAAAGCAGCACGGTCTTTACGACTCTTCATGCCCACGAACAACGAAGATGAAGAGGAAATCAGCAAACCCAAGTTCACACTGCGCCGTAACTCAAAGCTCTTTGGTGATGATGACAACGATGCTTCATCAGACTTGGAACCAGTAAGCTCAGCCACTTACTTCCCTCATACCCCAGCTCGAGATGACATTCCTCTGCGTGTGGAACTGCCCATCGATTCAATATTCCCACAAACACAACACCTCACAGCCAACGTGGAGTATGATCATTACTCGAATGGCAACATTGCACGCATTAAAACACTGAAGGAACTCACAACACCTAAATCAGACACCGAACAAAGCCTCCCTCGACCTGTAAAAATCTCTCATGAAGAAGAAGAAGAAGACGATGTTTCACCACCATCTTCGTTGTCGTTGTCCACAACGCCAAACTCAATTTCGCCACAACAGACACAAGCGGCGGCCACATTAGCATCGACACTGCCTCAAAACCAAGTCTTCCCACTTGCCGTAGAGTTGCGTCCTTTCAAGAACAAGGTAGGCGGTCACACCGCCATCTTCAGCTTCTCGAAAAGGGCTGTGTGTAAGGCTCTAATGAATCGTGAAAACTTGTTTTACGAAACTGTTGAACTAAAGCACACAGAGTTGCTCAAGTTTATGCCACGTTATATTGGAGTGTTAAACGTACGTTATTCGAGTATTGTAGATGAAGGAGATTACCAGAACTCACAAGATAATTTATCTGGAGATACTCTCAAAGTCACACCTCCTGCTCAAAACATTGCATCTGAATCAGAACCTCCTGAGGTTGTGTTAGATGATAACAAGCATATGATTCCAGACGCATTATGGAAACAGTATTCATCTTCATACCCATCTCCGTTGGTAGACTCCTACATGGAAAACAGCCAGCATAGCTTCGACCAGTCGAGCGACCACATGACAAACTCGCTCTCGTCTCTGATGCATTCGTTAGCACAACCCCAGCAACACGAGCAGGAAATTCACCTGCCTAATCAAACAGCATTGCAGCACACAAGATCCAACAACACGGGATCCACGCTGATTAACACTGACTTGCAAGCTCAAATCTTACTGGAGGTGTTTCACTCTTCTCTCAGACTCCAAGAAGCACAAGTACAAGCACATGCACAAGAACAAGCGCAAGTACACACTGCTCCAAATGTTAAGTCAGATGCCATATTTGCAATGGATGACGAGGTGGAGACAGCCGATTTTCAAAACGAAAATGCTCCAGTTCTCCGTAAACATACACGTTTTGAACGGTTTATTCTTTTAGAAGATCTCACATCCAATATGCTGCGGCCCTGCGTGCTTGATTTGAAAATGGGTACACGTCAATACGGAATTGAAGCAACACAGCTGAAGCAAAAGTCGCAAAGACGCAAGTGCCGCTTAACTACATCGAGAAAGTTAGGTGTCCGCATTTGCGGTTTGCAAATCTTTAAGAAGGGCGCCAACGATGAAGTGGTGAATGTAGTCAAAGACAAGTACTTTGGAAGACGTGTTCGCATTGGACTCGAATTCTGCAAGATGTTGGCGAAATACTTACATGACGGAGTAAGCGACTATCTGATCTTAGTGAAAATTCCTCACTTGATAAACCAATTGCGCGAGTTGTATGAAATTTTCGAACACTTGGACGGTTATCGTATGTACGGATCTTCTATTTTACTTATGTACGATGGACTCTGCGCCAACGAAGACGAGCAGGTACGCGTTAAAATAATCGACTTTGCACAAAGTGTTATTGTTCCATCAGATCAGTCGGATTTGAACAACTCGGTTAAAGCCACCATGCCACCAGCTCATTCAAATATTAGCGATTTGGGGTACCTCAGAGGACTCAAATCACTTGTCTCATATTTTAAACTCATTTTTAAGATCTTGAGCGGTTCTGAGTACACTACATCAGAGAAATCGTTAGGTTGGGTTAAGAAACATAAGAGTCAGTTCATGAAGGCGAACAAATGGTTAGATACATATGGAGAGGAAGACGACGCTAATGATGGAAAAGGAATGCTAATTGATCCAAACGATCCATTCAATATTGATTATCCAGAGTATTCAGCCCTGGAAGATGAGTTAGTTTCAGAGTAGTTTAAAAATATTTAAGATTTTATTATTGTAGTTATTGAACAATTGGGAACGCACAACGTAGTTAGATTTAGCTTATTGTTTTTATCCTAGTCTTCGCAAGGTTTTGTTCACAATGAGCACATTGTGATAATTTAATAACAGGATAATGACAGGTTAGTAAATTCATGATTCTGAGCCACTTTAGCTAGAATTACCAAATCACCTTCTTGATGCTCTACTTCCAGCGACATGAAATAACAGTTTCAAATAAACCAATGAACGACTCATTCATAGACAATAACCAGTTATATTGAGCAATTATTAACAGTATTTATACAGCACTTAATGTAGATCATTGGAGCGGTGAACACAGTAGATGATACACAACAACTAATCCTAAAAAAGTAACTCTGTCATTTCCAACATTAAAGAAATTACTTGTTTTCCTTTAGTAACAATTCGATTTGGAAGACCTCAGAGATGAAGGTTTTTGATTGTTTTTAGCTAAGATAAGCTTCTTTTTAGCTTGCTGGTATTGTTGTTGTACAAAATGGTGACACATAACCATATATTTAGACGTGCATATCTCGTTTTGTTACACATGATTTTTTTGCAGCTAATTGGAAGATTAAAAGTCATAATATATGGTTGAAAGATACTCTCTACAGATTAGCCATAAACAAAGTGTTAAGGAGTATACCATAGAGAAGACTTGTTGAATATCATGTAAAATAATGGCTATTTAAGTTTTTCCAGTGAGGTTGAAATAACTCTTGGTGTTTAACTTGTTTCACGAGTAAGGGATACCGTCTGTTCTACTTAAGGAATTCTAACTTGTTAAAACAAGTATGTTTAACACTGTCATGGTGTAGGTCTACTAAGATATAGTGATTATTTACAAAGGTGGACACCAAAACTGATTACAATGTCCACGTGAAAGTGATGTACATATATTTTGTCCAGGGATAACAGCACTCTATCTCCATATTGAGATTATAAGAAGGGACTTTGAGCCCATGATGTACCAAGGAAGAGAGCGAGGAAATCACTGAATAAATAATTTAAATTACGCCAAGAACTAGACCTAATCTCAAAAACACTAGAATCAACATATGCTTACCTCTGGTATACTATGCTGCCCACAAGTGCTTCCCAACAGTTTTATTGTTTTATCTAAAATTGTGACGAATGACAACAATATTGGGTGAGTCTGAAATTGAAGGGAGGTTAAAGCAACTTCCCTAATGCCTTGAGTCTATTGTTAATCACCCCAATTTTCAATTTCCAGTGCGGCAATCATAAAAGATGATATCATAAACAGTCACTAGAATACTAGAACTTCAAGATGCACTTGGAATTGAACTTATTCTTACAAGTTATATTGAGTTTATCTAACTTACTATAAGCAGGCTCTATCTTATTCATTCTTACAATGTAGTTAACCTTTCATAGAGGTGGAGAGTTTCTAAGTGAACATTGTACCACAGTCCAAACGGCACACATTCGAGATTGTGTAAAAAGTTGCCACAAGTCCAATAAAACTCGAGATAGAATGACAAGAATCGCCATCCTTATAGTTAACAAATGTTTGCAGCACACGAGGGAAAGTTGAAACGTTTTGCTCTACTCTGGAAGATGAGGTTTTCTTTCTGAAGGAAGAAGACAAGGAATCAGCTATGAATCTAGAACAAAGGCTACATGGTCAGGCATCGTGAGACCAATTTAGTTTGTAGGCAGTCACTGATTCACATATGTTCCTTCAGCGAATTGAATTGATCAACTTATTTATTAATGTAGAGCTTTATTTAAAATTTGTAATGTAGTCTAGGAGTGCTTGTGCAAGTGTAACGGTAACGTTTCATTTTAGTTGCAAATTGTTATTCTTGAGATAATGTATGCTTTTTCGCAGCCATTTCTTATAGAGAACCCATCGAGCGGTGTAGGTGAAGTAGAGATAATGAAATAGTTAGCTGTGATTAGAATTAATAGAATACTGTTAACGAGTATAACGTTAATAGCATCAAGTCTTCTATATGATGTGAGTGATTGTTTGGCATCCGTTTGTGTCCACTTTTATGTAGAAGATTCTTCACAAGATATGATTTCTCGCTGGAGTTGATGAAGACGAACACAACTTATTCTGAGTGGTAATAATACTTGATAAGGTGCTAGCGTAATTTTTGTTATATTCATTACTGCTATTTTGTAAGAAGCTCTAGTCTTTCTCGGTATAGTATGGTTATATGTCTTCAACGGAAAAGTTTCTGGATTGCCGTTCCTCCTGAGACTAACTTTCAAATACAATCAAAATTGAGGTTTTCTCGCGCCTTCATGAAGTCTATTGAACTGTTGGAAAACTGTCACTAACTAATTTACCATTCACTTCCCAGACTCAAACCTATACTCAATCTCAAATACTAATTCTTAATTGATAAAGGTATCGTAACAAAGCAACTTTGAGTTTTTCATTTCAAACATTCATCAAAAATTCGCTGATTCACTTCATTTCACCCTCAGCTCACACAACTCAAGTCCAATACAATGGATCTCTTTCTCCAAACCATGAGTCTAAAGCAAGATATAAACTAACTTGTATTGGACCCTGGAACACAAAGTCTAGAACATCTTATACCTTTTTTCACCCTCACCCCCACCCTTTGTTACACCCAAAGATCACCCATATCACACCCTTCACTTCACCTCGCACTTCACTATCTAATTACTCACGCACTCATAATAGTCTCGTCAAGCCAATCTATGTAACGTTGCACAAGGCGAGCATTTCTTGTCTCGCTGATCCTACCGGCTTGACGTCACTGCAGCTCTTGCCCCTCACAGAGTGGAGAAAAAAACGTTCTGAAAATTGACGTGCTCAAAAAAAATAGCAATCTTTGATCAATTTTTTATAAGAACACATTCACTTTTTTATTGAAACATGCCTCGCCGCAACAGTAACGCACCTTGTATTCCCGTTGTAGCTACTATTGACATCGGGACCACTTCAGCTAGAGCGATTTTATTCTCGCAGGAAGGTGTTGAGATTGCCAAACGTCAGATTGAGTATTCTACAACTGCTTCCGAAGGACCTGCCGAATCGAAGAATACTGATCAGTTCAGACGTCGTTCGTCTCTTTTACGTCACAATGAACCTATTTTCACTGCCGAAGGTATTGCGATTTCCATTACAGATGACATTGAGATTGAAAACAACCGTGCTAGTGTCGGACCGACCTTACGGTTCCCCCAACCTGGATGGGTTGAATGTATGCCGGTACACATTTTAGCAAACGCGGTGCAATGTTTAGTTGCTTGCTTGATTACCTTGCGTAAGATTAACTCGAACCCTAACCTTAAGCTCAAGTATAAAGTGAAGGCTCTCGGGATCGCTAATATGCGTGAGACAACCATTGTCTGGTCACGAAAAACAGGTAAGCCGTTGAGCGGAGGAATTACTTGGACGGACACCAGAACCGCAGAAATTGTACAGCACTTGGAGAAGATGATTGATGACGACAAGAAGGAGGAGTTAAAACAAAAGACAGGTTTGCCTTTATCGACCTACTTCTCTGCTTCCAAGTTACGTTGGCTCTTGGACAATGATGACAAAATCAGAGAAGAATACGAAAAGGGTGACGGAAACTTGATGTTTGGAACTGTCGACACATGGTTGATATACAATTTAACTAGGGAAAAGGCATTTGTGAGTGATGTTACCAATGCCCTGAGAACCTACTTTATGGACTTGGAAACGCGTGATTATGACGATGAACTTTTGGAGTTCTGGGGAATTGATCCAGCAAAGATCAGATTACCAAAGATTGTATCTAGTTCGGAATTCTATGGTTCGTTTTCAGCTCCTAACTTGTCTAACTTAGGATTTCACAACAAGATCACTCCTGAAGCGTACGATATTTTGAAGACGATTTCTGGTGTTCCAATCTGTGGATGTCTTGGTGATCAATCTGCATCATTGGTTGGACAGTTGGCAGTGAAACCGGGATCGGCCAAGTGTACGTACGGTACTGGATGTTTCCTCTTGTATAACACAGGTCCACACAAGTTGATCTCCGAGCATGGTGCGTTGACCACACTTGGTTACTGGTTTCCAAACCTTGAGGGTGAAGACGGGAAACCTCACTATGCATTGGAAGGTTCCATCGCAGTTGCAGGTTCTATTATCCAATGGTTGAGAGACAACTTGCGTATGATCCAGAATGCTAAAGATATCGGACCTTTAGCATCGCAGGTGCCTAACTCCGGAGGTGTAGTGTTTATCCCAGCATTCCTGGGTCTTTACGCCCCATACTGGGACAGAGGAGCAAGAGGTACAATCTTCGGAATGACTCAATACACTTCTGCAAGTCATATTGCACGTGCAGCTTTGGAAGGTGTGTGTTTCCAGGTGCGTGGTATCTTAAAGGCCATGGCCAACGATGCGGGTGAATCTGGGGACTTTTTGGAAGAAGCCTTGAACACCCAGCACGAATCAAAGCCATTATCCAACTTGGCAGTTGACGGTGGTATGTCTAAGGCAGATGAGGTTTTGCAGATTCAAGCTGATATCTTGGGACCTTGTGTGACCGTTAAGAGAGCGACTATTGCCGAATGTACTGCATTGGGTGCAGCCATCGCAGCAGGGTTATCATTTAAGGACCCAGAAGAACGTATCTGGAAGGACTTTGACGATGTGATTGAAAAGATCTCAGGTACAGATGACCCTAAGGATAGCTTCAAAGCTGAACTTCCTGACCAGGATAGAAGAAAGAATTGGAAGAGATGGGAGAAAGCAGTTGAAAGAGCCAAGGGATGGTTGGATGAGGACGATTAATCGTGTTGCAATCATTGTAGTCCCGATTAGAATTCCAAAAGCATTTAATTCAATCCAAGGTTTTTAATTGAATGGAACAAATCATTTCTACTATAGAATATTCAATAAATACCTTTTCTACAGATTTATAAAGACATATATTCAAACTTATACCATTTTGTTTTATCACTAAGTAGGCAATGTCCAAGTATAAAAAATAGTTTGGGAGATACTGGATTCTGTTTAGATGGGAAGTATGAAGAAACGGAAGGACGATAGCAGAATTGAATTTGACAGCAAGAGGCAAAATTCCCAAACACCATTCAACTGCTCAATAAATTACCAAGTGCCACCTATTTGTAATTTAGATCCACACTTAATGTGCTTTCATTTCGCACCCAAAATAATGAGGAGGTTTGACTAAATTACTGTATTGAAGGAGAATAGGAGTAGCAATAGTAGATTACTAATGAGTATGTAAGATAGAGTGAATTAAAGACCATTTAAGATGTGGCACCTATTATCTGACGATTAAAGCTTGTGAAGAAAACATGGTTCTTAGCAATTAGTCAGGATGTAAGATAGTAAAACTTTATAAGTGCGGAGTTACTAACAGTACCGGCGAAATAAACTGCAAAATCGGTCTACTTTTCGTAGGTTAACCCGTACAGTCGGTCAAAAATGAAGCTTCTATGGACGGAATTAACAGGACTTTGTGCAATCAATCGCTGCACGCGGCAGAAACCAAATCTAAACCAGAGAGGGTTTATAGTACTCCGGCCAGTAATCTAACGGGTTATGGAATTAGCGGTTTAATCATGGTTATGGTAGGTTGGTTAGATCTAGTATAAATATGCCTTGTAGGATTCAATTCTGAGTGGTTATTCACAAGAGAACACTACATCTCCACAGTCCAAATTATACAAAATGTCTATCCCACCTACTCATAAAGTTATCCAAATCGATGCTAATAGTGAAGATTTTGATGTACTCAAGTACACTGAAATCCCATCACCAAAGATTACCTCTCCAACAGATATCATCATTAAAAATAAGTATGCCGGTGTAAATTTCGTTGATGGTTTCTTTAGAAAAGGTTTATTCCCAGTCCCATTGCCATTCGTTCTTGGAACAGAAGCTCTGGGTGTTGTTGTTGCAGTTGGAAAAGATGTTAAGAAGTATAAGGCTGGTGATAAGATTGCGTATTTTGCGCAAAGAACACTTGCACAATTCACCAAGATTGACGAAAAAGACACCTACAGGCTGTCACTCATTGAGGGTGAAGGTACAGACGAAGTCTTCAAGTTGTACGGCTCTGTTTTGGTACAAGGGTTGACTGCTGTTACCCTTGTTGAAGAAGCGTATAAAGTGAAGAAAGGCGACTTCATTTTGATCTGGGCTGCTGCTGGAGGAATTGGTAAGTTCTTGGTTCAATTAGTTCAAGCAGCTGGTGCTGAACCAATTGCTGTTTCTCTGTCAAAGGAAAAGTTGGACTCCCTTTCCGACTTGGGTATTAAGTACTTGATCAACTCATCAACCGATGACGTTGTAGCCAAGGTTAAGGAATTTACTGGAGACAAGGGAGTTGCTGCTTCATACGACTCGATCGGTAAAGATACCTTTGAAGCTTCTTTTGAAGCTTTAGCCCTTAAGGGAACTCTTGTCAGCTACGGCTCTGCTTCAGGCGCTCCAACTTTTGACGTCAGCAAATTGGGTACTAAGAATGCTTCCATCATCAAGATTGCTGTGTACAATTACTTGACTACTCAAGAAGAGTGGGGTCGTTATGTTGAGATTTTGAAGGGCCACCTTGATGCAGGTAGATTGAAGTTCGCAGCAAAGTCTTATGACTTGAAAGACTATGCTGAGGCTCAAAGGGAACTTGAAGAAAGAAGGTCCGTTGGTAAGTTGACCATCAAGATTCCACAGTAGTATAAACTACCGTCTTCTATATCTTTTATTATAAAGCTTCATTGCTCATTCATTGTATTCGTAGATCGGACTTGCAACATGCGAGATTGGTTGCAAAAATGTTTCACTTCTCAAACTGGGCTCGCCACCACATTTGAATTTTTTTAATGTTGTACCTGTGTTTATAGGGAAAGTAACCACGAAGAGAATAGATGAAGCTCTGAAAGAATTGAGCTGAAGTTATTGAACTTTCTGTCTAGAGAGGCAAATTAATTACAACATTATTCGCCAACACATCACCTTCTATCTATTTAGTGAACAGCTTCATTTCCAAACAAACTAGAGCCAATCAATGATTTTGGTGTTACTTTAATTGAAAAATTATCGCTTTACTTTTATTCCTATTAAATAAAGGGATTTTACTAATACAATACCAACCGTTCTATAAAATTATAATTCGCCATCGCTTTCGTAATCATCGATATCCACTAGTTCAATTTCAGTTTCTGAAAACAGTTCTTCCAAGCAATCGAAATTGAATGAACTGTTGATCAATTCCTCTGGGTTTCTTGTAGCAGTTTTCTTTGGGGAAAGTGTTGTGACAACGTCTGCAAAAAATCTAGAAGTTTTATGAGTTAAATCATCGAGTTTGTCGTTATTCTTGTTGAAAAAGTTTTGAATTTCTGGTGTTTGTAATACTGTCGAAGCTCTCTGTTTCAAATCGGATACTGTTGAGTTATTCAACAAAAGGCTTGAAGCTTGCTTAGTAATTTTGTTGAATTTAGGCCTTATGTCGAATTCATCTCCCTTCAATTTTGAGAGTTCATTACTAGTTTCGAGGTGGATCTGTCTATAGATATCGTTAGGCTCGTTTTTAGTCATATTAGCAAAGTGTTGATTGCGTTTACACTCTTCAATTTTAGCCAGTATCTCCAAC
The DNA here is from genome assembly GCA_030568835.1 of Kodamaea hsintzibuensis (nom. inval.). Taxonomy (NCBI): domain Eukaryota; kingdom Fungi; phylum Ascomycota; class Pichiomycetes; order Serinales; family Debaryomycetaceae; genus Kodamaea; species Kodamaea hsintzibuensis (nom. inval.). Next base: position 334,193 of record JAJMJA010000013.1, read on the forward strand.
ATTTCGAACTTGACTCTCTCTTGGGATTTCTGGAGTTCAAGGAGCTGTTGGTGTTTACTTGTGTATTGATCTAGGAGATCGTTGTGGATTTGTTTGTAGTTTGGGGATTCTGAATAGTAGTCCGGTTGCCTTTGTATTTCTTTCGGGTTATTCAGTTTAGAATTGAATGGAGAATGTTTATGATCTGAAGATGTCAGGCTTTTCCTATGTTGATCATCTGAGAAGGCTTTATTTTGATTCGAATCAGTTAACCTTGATCTTCCAAGATCCAGACTATTCAATCTTGTTGGAGGTCTTACAGGACCATGGCCCTTCTTCTGGAAATGATTCACTAACTCACTAACTGAAGTTGACTTATGCATTGGCCTTGGTACTTTTGGGAGGTTGTATAACTTCAGCTTTTGTTGATGTGAAGGTGTAGTTGAAGCATTCAAAGGCATCAACACAGGCCTTTTGGTCCTCTCTCTTGGAGCGACCCATTGATTCTCCTTATCACTCTCCATACTAATTTAAAGATTAACAAGTGCTTTATTGCTAAATGTCTCGATCTGTAGTTATATAATGAGAATCCGCCCCAAAGATGAGATGCTACACTACCCTCATCCGGCGTTTTCAATAATATACCCTTGGCTGCAATATCCAAATCGAGAAATACCAAAACACTCGAAATCAAGTATTCTTTTGTGATCGATTACACACACGTGACCTTAATTCCGGATTTTTGTGATCAATTCCTGGTTTGTTTATTTTGCACAAGCGTGAGCATGTGAGTTGAGGAAAATTTCGTTGATTTGAAACAAAAGTGGCCAATCTTTTAAGTTCGTAGTTGTTTTCTTTCCAATTGATTTGCCATGGGTTGTTTTAATAAAGCCAAGTATCTTATTACGTCTTTGATTTTATTGTACACGGTGTACTTGTTTTCGTACAAGTGTGTCAAGTTGCAGGAGTCACCTTTGCAGCACACTGTTGAGTCTGTTCTTCATCCATTGAGCCACGCGCACAACCAAGCTTGTGATGTGTTGAGTAAGGGTCAACAGATTGTTCAACCATACGTTGCGCATGCGCAGGTATTCTTGGACTCTCACGTTCACTCTCACCATCTTTTTAAGGAGTACAAGGTTGCCCTGAAGTTGGACTGCGCTAAGGCAAAGTACTTCCAGTACATCTACCCAGTGATCTTGGAATTGTTCAAGTATATTGAGATTGCAGAGACGCATGTGGCGAACCAGGGCCAGAAGTTGTGGCAACAGGCCAAAGAGTTGACTAAGTAAACTGAGTATATAGTAAATAAACACTGTTTAGTTGAGAACTTGATTATAAGAGATATGTAGACCACGGAAGGGGGGAGAGGGGACATTGAACCAAAAACATTTTAGATTTTTAGAGTTTGGAATAGGGATTTCATCACTAGAGCAATTCAAGGCTTTGATGAACGTATTTTGTAGCTCGAGGTTTTAGATGAAATCAATATATATTTATGATTGCTATATGTTTGCTATGGTTGTATGTAGGAAAAAGAAAAGCACCGAAGCAAGTCCGAAGTGGTTTGGACTTGGGTTAATGTTTGGTAGGTTATTTAGGTGTTGACCGTACAGACTGTGACAGGCGGTTCGAACGGCACGTTTTCGAAAGGTTTATTTGTTAACGGTGCGTTTGTGCATAATTTATTTGTTGGTTGAGTTTTGATAGATTTGTTGGATACTTTGATAATTGAATCGGAGTTTTGGTGTCAGTACTTGTCGGGGAGGGTATTAAGTGAGTTAAGAGTATGATTATATACATTGCATGATTGATGGTGATTAAAGTAATTAGATAGTTCAATAATTGAAGTGTTTAGTGTTAGCATGGTTGCTGCAGTTGGGTGCAAATTCAGATTGTTTTGTGAGAGAAAGTATAGAACAATAGAAGATCAATCTGGGGTGATGAACGGTATTTGGGTATGGCTTTACTTGTTGGATGGAGATGGAGATGTGAAGTAAGAAGTGAGAAGATAGAAAAGAGTACTGAAAGTGAGTGAGTGAGTGAGAGAGTGGGAGAGTGGGAAAGTGGGAAAGTGAGAGAGTGAGAGAGCGGGAGGATGGGAGAGTGGGAGAGCGAGAAGTAATACGTAGTTGCACTATTCCAAGTAGAACCAATTGTCTCGACGATTGTCTTATCTTCGGCTGATCATTGTCATAGACGAGTGAATAACATTGCAGGATATAACCAATTCAAACATCAACTGCTTTATTCGTATACAGCACATTAAATGAGTTTGACAGAAGCTCAAATTGGAAGTTTCATCTGTGCAAGAAATTTGCACCCATTCGAAATCTCTTCTTCAGTTATACAAGTCAACACATCTAATTCTACCACTTTAAGTTGAGCATGGAAGTCTCAGCAACAGTAATCTAATATGAGAATAACACTACTTAGCCTTTGGATGTACCTATCATCTGTCCATATATCATGACAAGGATGTTCACAATTTGTTGACGTAACGTAGACAACCCTGATCAAAGCTTCGATGGCGTCGGTCTTCCGCACTAAAGTTTTGAAACCACGGGGTAGATACAAGAAGCTGTTCATAGTCTCTACTTCTTTTGCTCAACAACTTCCATCTTCAAAGATTACACGATTCAACATTTAGGTAGTCAATTACTACCCTCCACTATACTTCATCCTCAATATACCTTACTCTCACACCAAAAGCAATCTATAGAGAACGTCTTACTTTACAATAGAACTTTAAATCACATCATTTGTATTGGATCATGAGTTATGAGCGTGAACAAAATCATAGATCTATCCATCAATTATACACCAACCTACAACAACGTCATATCATTCTGCCAGTAATGCGTACAGGCAGTATTTAGCCGCACCTACAGTAATCGTAGCAAGAATCATCAAGCACATGCCGTCTTATTGATTAAATTAAGAATCAAGGGATCAAACCATATTGACTTCTCATCTCGATCTCCCAACATTTGACATCACTTTTGGCTTAATCCCACGTTCAAGTCCCACAACCTGTAAACTTGTCAATTCTCTACATCTCATCTCTCAGCATAGTATAATATCAATCTACTTGTATTTACTTTTCCTTATCCATTGGGGTGTGTCTCTACATTCTTCACTAATCTTCTCAATTAAAACCCACGATCAAAAAAAACTAGTCATCACTTCAGCTTACTCGTGGTCCTCATCACACAATCAAAGATGCTGCTGGCTGTTATCTTAGTGTCCAAGTTCTTATTAGCGTATTTGACCTTCACGGCTACCTTTACTTGTCCACTTGCTGACGAATCGCTTCAACCAAAGTCTCTGGGTTTCTTTGTTGTGGATTCTGCTAATGAGAAAACATGTGTTGTACTTCACAATTATATTAAACCTGTGTGGACTGGTTTTGTAGCACCTCCACTTATTAAGACTGGTCAAGTGATTGGTCCTAGAGTCAAGTCAGTGGCTGATAAATCCATTGGTTTTGCCGATGAAGTTGTACTTCCAAAAATCGATTCTAGTTACCACCAACATGTGGCTCCGGTGATTGAGATTCTCAAGATCAACGGCGAACATTATTTCTTAATGACCAAACTAGAGGTAAGGAGGAACTTGAGAATTGCCAATGTTCATTTGAAGACCTTTTATTTTACTTATATTCATCCAATCTTCAGTCGGTTATATAAAATCGATCAGATCAAGTCGTTTGTGGATTGGACATCAAATTGGTATGCCTACCTTCAGACCTCACAGAACTCGTACTTGCAATGCAAACTTGATTTCCTTAGCACCGAAGTGAAGAATGTATTAAAGTTTGAAGAATTCAAGAAAGTAAGAAATGGTGAACAAGACTACAAGCTTATTCAGATTGTTAAACTGTTGTTCAAGGACGAAGAAGTGGCTGAGAGCGAAGAAAGCGATTCAGAAGTCGAGGTCGTGACTATTGTACTCACACTGACTGTAACTCAAGAAGATGGATTGGAAACAGGAATTCCAGGAAATGACGAAATTAGTACTGAATTGGAAACTTCTCCAATCGAACAGGAGTTCGCATACTGGGGTGCCAAAGTTAACAAAACCCTTGAGCTTGCAATCTCACAGATCGAAAGTAGTATCAAACCAGTAGTCAACGCAAGCATTGAAGAATTGATAAACCCAATTTCGCAAGAATTGCAGCGAGTGCAAGGAGAAAGTCACAAGACATACCAAACCTTGAATAAAATGATCATAGACATCAACAAAGACTATGAGAAGATCAAGGTTAGTAACGTCACTGTGGAAAGCGTCTCGAGACAAGAAGTTAGAGATATTATCGAGATCTCTAAGCAGATTCCAGTTAACAGCTCGATTGTAGTACAAGAGTGGCTTGTTGAGAAGCATGAAAAGTTAATGGAAAGCTACTTTAGAACCGTCCAAGATACAATTGATGTCTTGGAATCGTTCGCAGAGACCACAGTACTGGAGTTCCAAAAGAAGTTAGGAGCATTGCTCGACGCGGAAGAAAACGACGACAAGGTATGGAAGACTTGGAAAAGGTTCCACGTTATCAAAGAACTGATCTTCTCATTTAGAGATTACATTTTCGACCAGGCACATGCTTACAAGAAAGATAACAAGAATAATAATGCTATTGGGTTTGACGATTGGGACTTGTACTTGAGAAAAGTCGAATTCCACATCAACTTTTTGATTAGGGACAATGATGACTACTTGAGGTTGGTACGTGCGAAAGCTAACGTGGCGTTCCAGTTACGCGAAGAGGAAGCGAGAAGAATAGAGGCTTACACCGCGGATCAAAACTAACCTTTTGATTTATTTATTTCTCATGGCTCAGTATGTATAGCAATATATAGAATTAATTTATAGGAGAGCGAAATAAAGTGAAGAAGATATAAGAAACTGGAGTATCCAATAATGGATGTTCGGCTGTAAAATCGAAGATCGTCCTTGGATCGCCTCTAAATATAGGCTAGTGGGTTTTTCATGTGTGCATAATAGGAAGTCTGTGAAGAAAGATTATGTCAAATTCCTCTAACTAGGATTTGGGTGTGGGTTTGTTTACATTGGACGGGATTTTGCCTTTCTCGGAAGATCCTAAGAAATCCCATCATGTGTACTAGTTCTAATTACATAATGATAGTAGATCCATCGTGGGGTCATTATATAACCATCAGAATTTGTGGAAATTTAGATGTTCCGAGCTTGAGAACAAGTTATACAAGTTGTTCATTTTGTATCTCTAGATTAGCAAACACTACTACTGCAACGAACAACGGTTAAACAATGAACACTTCTATAATCTGGTAATATTCGAATACTCCAACGTATTACATATTAGTCTCACTTGATTGGCTTGTTGTACATTTGGCTGCAAATATCTGGAAATGATTGAAGTAACAAAATAAGTGGTTGTAGGGAATTTTGTTTCTGAATGTAACAAAGTCCAACATTCAAAGTTCAACATTCAAATGTAACAGCTCGTACAATGCAACAACAGATCCAGATTTCATATTACGGTACTCGCTTTGAACCTGTTGTTCAGACAATAATAGTACTGGAAGATCCGACAAAATTCTATGTGCTAAAAACTTCCTAAAGAAGTCAAGGCAATCCTGAGCATAAGGATTAGATGACTTGATTAATTACTATTCAACAGTATACAATTATTCAGCCACCTTTCTACATAGATAATGATATTCAAAAAAGAGTTCGTCAAAACCCTAAGCTCGTATCGGATAACCCCACGTATAGGGTTTTCACCCAAGGTCAAATAGGAGTACCCAACAATAAGAAATTGGAATACGAAATTCCAAGTCGATGCGATCGTCCAATTAAATATCCAACACCCTCATGATGTCGTCAAGCTAGGGTATATTTGTAGATGAGAAAGATCTAAAGATACCCCCTAGACCCCTATCATCAAGTTCATTATCACCATGATAACATCGACTAACACTACAACTCTACTGGCCTCGCCCTTATCTGAACTCTGGGGTAAGGAATATCCTTTATATTTTTATCTAATCGCGAACGGGCCGCATCGCTGATAAGCATACCTTTATTAGGAAATCGATTCTGCCGTTTTCTCCCATATGCCATCCTGTGCATATTACGAAACACTCTTCTTATCGTAGGCATTCTTAATCTCCAGGCTCATGGATATTGCAGATCACTCCAATCTATACGGAGCATTATTTGTTCCGAATCAGTATACAAGTTGATTAAGCGATAGCATCCAGATAATATTGTTTGTTTTGTTCCATGTGGTGATGTATAAGAGATTCTACGAAAGTTAGGTCGATGACAATTGGACGATTGTTCTCCGGTTGTCCAGATTGTTCAATTTGCACCCAAAATATTCCCATGTACAATTGTTTAGATGGAGTTTGAATAGTGGGCTAATTTTAGAATGTAGGTTTAGGTACTCGAGGAATTCTTTGATGATATTGGAACTTGTAATATTGAAGTGGCAGATTGCAGGTGATTTTTGTTGAACTTTTCAACGTGAGTTTCGATTAATCGGTATCCTAATTAATGGGGGGTTTCTAAAACCTTTAGAATTTCATGTACAGTTCTGGGGAAAGTTAGTAGAAGGATAACGCAACAACTTCACACGACAAATCCGTACTATTACCAACTACTAAATTAGCTAATTACTATTCGTTAATTCATCGAATTAGAGTCAAGAAATTAGGATAGAAGGAGAAACAGGATATGAGTCACGTTTTGTGTAATTCAACATTAGCAGGATTTTCTTCTCTTTGTACCATATCCCGTTAAGAAAGAAACTCGCCTGATTGGACGATAGGCATATTAAAATCAAGCTAGAAATTAAATAAAATAAATAAAAAAAAGGAAAGTTTTGTATGCTGTCTCTGCGGTATATAAATACATCTGTCCAGCCTCTTTTTGAAATCCTCTCTTCTTTATATTCTATATCTCCTATTACAACACACATAAAGATGGTTTCCATTACTGAACAAACTGCTATATTGGCCAAGTATTTAGACTTGGACCAAAGAGGAAAAATCTTAGCTGAATACGTCTGGATTGACGCTGAAGGTAACACCAGATCAAAGTGCAGAACTTTGGATAAGAAGCCAAGCACTGTCGATGATTTGCCAGAGTGGAACTTTGACGGTTCTTCTACTGGTCAAGCCCCAGGTCATGACTCGGATGTCTACTTGAGACCAGCTGCTTACTACCCAGATCCATTCAGAAAGGGTGACAACATTATTGTCTTGACTGAGTGTTGGGGTAACGATGGTACTCCAAACAAGTTTAACCACAGACACGAATGTGCCAAGTTGATGAAGGCACACTCTGACGAAGAGGTGTGGTTTGGTTTGGAACAAGAATACACTTTGTTTGATCAATTTGACAATGTGTATGCATGGCCACAGGGAGGATTCCCAGCCCCACAAGGTCCATACTATTGTGGTGTCGGAACCGGAAAGGTGTATGCCAGAGATGTCATTGAGGCACACTACAGAGCATGTTTATACTCTGGTGTGACGATTTCAGGTATCAACGCCGAAGTGATGCCTTCGCAATGGGAATTCCAGGTGGGTCCATGTGAAGGAATCAAGATGGGTGATGAGTTGTGGATTGCCCGTTATCTCTTGCAAAGAGTCGCTGAAGAGTTTGGTGTCAAGATTTCCTTCCACCCTAAGCCTTTGAAGGGTGACTGGAATGGTGCTGGCTGCCATACCAACGTTTCCACCAAGAACATGAGAATTGCTGGTGGTATGAAGTACATTGAGGACGCTTTAGCCAAGTTGGCCAAGAGACACAAGGAGCACATTGCCCTTTACGGTACTGACAATGACATGAGATTGACTGGCCGTCATGAAACCGCATCCTTGGACGCTTTCTCGTCAGGTGTTGCCAACAGAGGTGCATCTGTCAGAATCCCAAGATCAGTCGCTAAGGAGGGATTCGGATACTTTGAAGACAGAAGACCAGCTTCAAACATCGACCCATACTTGGTGACGGGTATCATGGTTGAGACTATCTGTGGATCGATTCCAGACGCCGACATGGCCAAGGAATTTGCCAGAGAGTCTTCTGATTAGGCATAAAAGACTTTGGTCACTTGTATTTTAGTTCTTAATGGTTAGATATACGATAAAGTATGTTTTAATTTGTAGTCATTGGATTGGAAGGAAGTGATGTCATTCTTGATAAATAATGTATAGTAAAAAATGAAATGAAATGACTGTTATGACAAGAGAAGTGTAGTACATGATGCTCATACGATCAACAACCAGTTGTGTCTTGTGAGATCAGAGGAGATAAGAGCTAATAAATTAGAGCGGAGTTAGAGTTAGAGATATGTTCATAATCAGCAATAATGCTAAAGCAATAAACATTATGAACGCCAACAACACGTACGAGATCAGAATGGATAGCCACCAGCAACCTTCGGCGATTTAGCACTATACGGTCCCCATATTGCAATTCGTAACATTCCAATATGCACCAAGTTGCAACAAATTTGCACCCAATTGTTATCGCACTCCTAATAAAACTCCTGGTAATTTCTATACCCCACACTTTATCAGATGTTTAGGCATTTGCAGTTGTCAGGTGAGCAATGGTGACTCATAAATTTGCAACCTGTGAAGTGAAGGGTCTTCTGATGTTTAGTATCTAACCATTATTTTACCTGTGTATTACAGTTTCTATTTCACTTTTCCTTAGCTCTTATTAAGCTTCCTTGATTATCCTTATATTAATCCTGATATTCGTTCAAGTGTTTGTCCAAACATTTAATCAGTTCATTATGCAATGATCATTAACCAGCTCCCAAGGTGATGTAATATTATCAAGAGGTGCGGTTGCTTCCTTGATCACTTGGTGCTCCAACACGAATCATCTCGCATAAAAGTAACTTCTACCGTCACCAACCAATTGCTTGCTATTGCACAAACAGTTGCCTCGGAATGACGTTTGTACCAATTTTTCTTCGATTTGTTCCTGATTCCTGAAAAACGGGCCAGTGGAGGCGTGCGCTAAGAAACTGAAAAAACAACCGATAAAAAAGAAAGAAGATCCGTTTCACATGCCAAACAGGGAATCTTATGCGACGAAAGTCACGTTGAGAAGATCTATAATTAAATTGATGTGTTTACAGGAGGCTTGAGATCATCAATGAGATATTGCATGTCCGGCTGTGCTCGTGGTGATGTATTAGTTAATGTCTTAATATGAAAGGTCTTTCACATTCAGTTCATCTTGTTCGAAAATCTCGCAGTAGGCGATCTTCTTGAAAAGTCTCTCATTGGGTCTTTGTAGGAAAACCTCTCATTCGTTGTTTTTGCTCCGAAACCTCTCATTCGTATTTCGTGATAGGGATCCCGTATTGTATATTGATATATTCCATCAAGAAGAGTTCTTCTTTATTTGTAGCTTATTAATATGCTTTGGGATTTACAATAGATGCATCGGGAATAATGGTGATTGTTTCGAGGTGATGTTCTTGATTGGTTATGTAGAGAAATATGCGAAGGAATGAATATGAGGTACTTAATGTTGGGTTACTCGAGGGAATAAAACTTTATTACGGAGCCTTTCTTTACAATATATTACAATATAGTGTAATATAATACAACAGCTGCTGTAGACAGTGTATAATAAGGGGTGAGGGAATATTTACTTACAAAGTCTTTGTTAACTGTTTAGCATTTCTAGATTTGATACAAGTTTTTTTGGGTTGCGATTTTTGCAGCCAATTATTTGATGTTGGGGGTTGTTGTTGGGGGAGGCGCAGAAGTGAGGAGCCTAGATTGAAGATCAATAGAGTTAGAGCGAGATTTGATGTGAGGGGTGGAATGGTCTGAGGGAGTTTCAATAAGAGTGAGGGATATTTCTGGTTTTGTTGGCTTGTTGGTTGATCTGGGAAAGAGAGGTGGGGAGAATAAGGGTTTAGCTTGGAGAGAGGAGAACCCGGGGTGACAAACAAGAGCAACTATTGAAACTCAGATATTGATTTATTGACGTGTCTTGTTATGTTTGATGACTTGCTATTTCTTTGATTCATCTTGAAGTTACTCTAAGCTCTTGACGGGGGTTACAAATGGCTAAGAAGGACTAGGGAGTCGCAGGTATAGTTATTAAAAGAAGTTTCTAATGTACTTCAAATATCAAGTTTCTTGTCCGTTCTTAACTAATGTGGAACAAACAAATTCTTTAATGATTGGTTCTAATAAAATCACTCACACTTTGTAGTATATCTCATAAGCTTCTCTGTTAACTTATATTCATTCATTCACTGTTGCATTGGGGTACTTGGAAGTATCTAATTCTACCCTTTTATTTTTATTCTTCTTAATCTATATATATATTTATATATAATGTATGTATATAAATATGTCGTACCTAATAATCTATTCTTTATCGTATACATCCATCACCTTTATTCACTTTGTATTCTATAAAAAGTCCGCACTAAAATTTTCCGATAAGCACCACATGTCTTCTCACCATAATGAAATAGGAGCACAAGTAACTCATTATATTCGCTCATATATGAACTAGATATCTCCTTCAATGTATCAACATCCCTATAAGTCTACTCCTTATCATACATAAGAAGTCGATTGTATCTACTAACACTCCTATTGTTATCCATCAATTTCTCAAACTCACTGATATTTCAAACAGTTATCAGTAGTATAGACTAAGGTGATCTTTTAGATAACAAGTTGGTCTTTCAACTATTAAATAGTATCTATTTACTAATTAACAATCACTCAAGACAATATACTCACTGAGTTCCCCCACATCTCCCTTCTCTATCTCCATCTTCCTCCCTCTCTCCACCCATTCTGAATCTCCAACTCGTCATTTGTGGTCGTGCAACCCCAAAAACTCAACCAAAATCCAATTCAACTACTTATCAACAATAACATCCATCCATTACATCATGTCTGTTGATTACGTATGTGATTCTATTATCAACGGTTGTGTTTGCGAGACACTACCAATTCATTTCGCATCTAGTCATACTAACAATTGATAGGCCCCTTTGATTATAGACAGCACGTTTCTTGCTGGCCAGAAAAAGTCGAGCAGGGAAGGTATCATTCCTTGGGAAGGACTTTCTAGATCCAATGTAGTTTCTGAAACAGATGCTAACTATATGAAGATCTTGGAGAAGTTGGTCCCTGAAACTAAGAAAGCTACGATTTTATCTAAGTTGGATTTGTTCACCAATACCATTTTGAACTTGTTGAACAAGTTGGAGGATAAGAGTGATGCAATTAAGAATGTATTGACTTTGATCAATGATGCTTTGTTGGATTTCCCAGCTGAAGGTGCTACTGTTGGTGTGACATCTTCTGCTTCCAGTAGTCAATTTTTGGAGTCGGCCTTGAAGTTGTCTGAAGTCGATGCTTCTTTACCATACGAACCTTTCTTGAAACACTTGGACAACAGTGACAGTGTAATCAAGGCACTTTCCTTGTACAACTTGACCATTTTGTTAGTCCATGCCAAAGCAGCTTCTATCGACAAGGAAGTCTTGATCAAGGTATTCGACTTGTTGCTGTCGAGCGAGTTTATCGGCAACTCAAACGATACAAACTTTCAATTCATCGGAATCCAGTTGTTGCAGGAATTACTCGTAGTCAAGGAATACAAAAAGATCTACGAGACATCCAACTTTGTCACTAACTTTGCAGCAATCAACGATTTGGTCACTCTGCTGGCCAAGCACCCCAACTCGTTCGGATTACAATTATCATACAAGGTATTGTTGAGTGTGTGGATCTTGACTTTCAGTTCAGGCATCAACAAGAGTGTCACACACAATTACCTGGAACTTGTAGGCAACTTATTGGAGATTGCTAAGGAATCGATAAAGTTGAAGATTGTTAGAGTTGCAGTAGGGGCACTTAAGAACATTGTGTCTGTGACCACTAGCAACAGTGAGCAATTTAAGATCATCAAGTTGATTTTGTTCCATGATGGTATCAACACAATTAACACCTTGAAGGAACGTAAATTTGCATCGAATGACAGTGACGAAGAGTTGTCGAACGACTTGACTTACTTGTCTGACATCTTGCAAGAAATTGTGACCACCAAGTTGACCTCGTTGGACGAGTATTTGACCGAATTGGATAACCCCAACTTGTTGAGCTGGTCCTCTCCAACACACAAGTCGACTGAGTTTTGGTTAGAAAACAGTTCCAAGTTTAAAGACAACTCTTACAAATTGACCAAGCAGATTTTCCTGATTTTGGAATCGAACACCGATAGAACCATTACCAAGGTTATCTTATTGAACGATATTCAATTCTTGATTAAAAACATAGGTCAAGACTTGATTACGTTCATCGGAAATGAACAGAATGGTAAGTACAAACGTTTAATCATGGAGTTGTTGGAAAACAACAACGGTGACAACGAATTAAAATACCAAGCTTTGAGAACTATACAGTTGTTGGTTGGACATAGTTAGGATAACTGAGAAATAATTAAAGATTGATCTTAAGTAGATGAATAGAGAGTAATAAGAAATGAGTAGAAAGAATATGAAGTTTGAGTGTAGTTTATTATTTGGTCTGTAAACCTTAGATATCGTCGTCACTGAGATTCAATGAGAGTAATCTAAGTTTAGTTTGAAGGTTGAATGTTGAAGGTTATCAAGTAAAGTATTAACTCAAAATTGATAAGATTTGATCTAAGAGTTAATAATGTAAGGCACTCTACAAGCCATGCATACCCACATAATTGAACTGAAATATAGATCAATTCTACTTTATTCCAGACTTCATCGACTCTCCATCAACCAAGTATGAAGATCAACATATCTTCACATGTTAACATTACACTTTATACTAAATATATTCAATCAACCAACTACTCTCACAAATGATAATGATATAAATTGTACAAACTCAGTTCACCTCTCTCCCATGTCACTCTCCACCACATCTTCCCTCCCACATCTTCCCTCCCACCTCATCACTCTCCACCACCACTTCCACCACAATAATCCACCACATTAATCCACCACATTAATCCAACATCCATCCCACGCAGACGCGAAAAGTTAAAAACAAAATCATCAATAGATCAAGAACCATAACATTCCATTGATATACAACACCTATGCCTCCTAAGAAAGAGCTTATGAAGTATAAGGAGAATCGGCTAGCGTCGTTTCATAATCCTGTTTCAGTAGCAGGTCAAACATTTCATTGGTCAGACAATAATGACGCGCATTTCATTGAACCTTTGGTTGATTCAGGGTTTTATTATGCTCCAATTAAGAACAACGTGAACAGGGTACTATGTGTTCATTGTAGTAAACCAGAAACAGTTCATGATGATACGGATTTAAGTGATATACCTGAACGTCACTTTGATAAAAAGAAAATGTGCATTTCATCCCTCAGTATGTTATCAGGATTGGTAAGGGAAAAGCATAAGACAAGGGAGGAAATCCAAGATTACTGGCTGGCACATGAATTGAAGACCATTCTGTCTCCTCATGAAAATGCATCTATGAAATTTCGTCTTAAATCTTTTGGTGATGATTATCCATTAGATAAACTCAACATTGACGTGACATCTGAAGTTTTAGCTCGTGCTGGATTCATATACTCACCATTAGATTATGGTGATGATAGGGTTTTCTGCATTTATTGCGGATGCTCATTAGACCACTGGGAAGAACACGATATCCCTTTAGTAGAACATGAAAAGAACCGTCAAAACTACTGTTACTTTCTAGATCTGCAAGTAAAAGTGCCTAAAAAGATAAAGAGTAAACCAAGAAGTAAAGCTGACCCTAATGATGCATACTGGGATAAATTACCTGACGAGGACCTCTTCAGTGAATTAATGGGTGCAGTCACTAAACCAAGAATGCCTATAATCCCAAAGAGACAAACACGAAGTCAATCTCCAATTGTTATTGGTTCAGGATCAAAAGAAAGCACACCTATAAAGAGTGAACGAGAAGATAGTACTCCAGAAAAGATAAATGAAGAAGTGAAAGAGCAAGAGATTGAAAATGATATTGAAAATGACTTTGCAACTGATATACCGAGTGAACTGGAAAGTTTGAAAAGCATAGAACTTGACACTCACAAGGTTTATAAACGAGATGTTCTGGAACCGAGAAGCAAGCAAAAAGACATTAAGGGAAAGGATGATCTTGATGTAGATTCAAAGAAACTGGAAGATTCAAAAAATGAAGAAGATTCAAAAAATGAAGAAGATTCAAACAGTGAAGAAGATTCAAACAGTGAAGAAGACTCAAACAGTGAAGAGAATGATGAAGAAGAGGAAGAACTTGAAGACATTGAACAATCATTAAACCAATCAGACCCTGACGAATCATACTCATCATCGGAATCAGAATCTGATTTCATGCCGGATTCAGATACAGAGAGTCCTCAGAAACCAATAAAAAAGAGAAAAGCTGAAGAAATTGAACTGACTCCTCCCCCACCTGTACGTAAACTGAGGAAGAAACTTAAACTTAAAGTTGAGAAGGGAACTCCAACAGTCATTGATTTGGAAAACGACGTAGATGATTATGCGGAAAGTAACTTGGAGTTCTTGGAAAAGAATATCCAGAAACCACTGCCAAAGGGAGACACACCTATCATAAATGAACTGAAAAGCAGCCAAAGGTATAAACCTGAATCTTCGCCTATTAAACTTGAGGATGATATAAGAATACCAAAGAGTAAACCAACCCTTGGGTTACTTGGAAAGAAACGTACCAAGAAACCAAACATCTTAGATATGTCATTTGATGATGACCTTTTCAATTTGCGGAAACCAATACTCAAGAAGCCTAAGAAGGTCCTCAAGGATCTGATAGCTAAGGAAACTAATGAGACTACCAAACCTAATAAATCACTAGGTGAAGTCATACAAGTTCTTAACGTTGAAACACAACCTGAAGAAAGTCCTATTCAAGATGAGCTACCAGCAGATATTTCTGCTTCGACTGACTTAGAGTCGATTATAATACCCAAACTGCCACATGACCAGGCTCAACCTCAAGAATTGAACAACCAAAATGTATTAGGAAACCTCTCAGGAGATAACGTTATCCAAGCTTGGCTGACACAAGCTGAAATCAACCCACAGGTGGAACTGACCAAAGTTGATATAGACCATGTTGAAAGAGAAGTGGCTAATGAAAGTGCTGAATCTGTTACTAATGAATCTCCAAGCGCTCGACCGGAGCGACAGCGCTATCGGCATCGCAAATTGGATAAACAAAGTATCGAACATCTGGAAGCAGTAGATGTTGATTATTCGGGCTACATTTCTGAGATTAAACAGTTGAGTGCAGAGGTACATCGCTCAATGGAAATGATAGAAATCCCTTCTGGAAGGAAAAGAACACAGGGTGGATCATTAAGGCAGACCAAGAAGAAGGCTAACCTATTCCGAATAAATGATGATCTGGATATTGATTTTGGTGTTTCCGTTATTAATGACAGTTTCAATGTGGAGGAGGTTGTTAAAGAGGATGTTCTGAAAGAAGATAAGGTAGTGGATAATGAGGAGGTCTTGGTTGTGGATGAGGAGGTAGAGTTAATAGATGATTTGCAAGAAGACACTTCTGGTGAAGAGGAAGAGGAAGAGGCTGTTGAAGAAGAAGAGGATGTTGAAGAAGGAGAAGAGGCTGTTGAACTGAGTAATATAAACGAAGACTTGGATGAGAATGAGAATGAGAATGTTGTTGACAATGAGCAAGTACGTGAAGTTAACACGATCGTAAATGATGATACGAATAAGGGTGATGATATGGAGACGGTCGTGAAGGAGACAAACGAAAAGGAAACGGTCGCAAATGAGACAATTGAAAAGGAAACGAATAAAGAGAAAGCAGTCGAAAAGGGAACGGTCGAAAAAGATGACGTTGAATTGATTGAAGCTGATGTTGTAGAAGACCACAATCTTGAGGAAGAAGTCCATAAGGAGAATACTGAGAAGTTCGTAGAACGGCCAGAAAGTGATCTTGACAACAATGGACCTCTCGAGATCCAAGATGAAGCTGAAATAGATATTGAAATGAATGAATATAATGTTGACTTGGATATTGAAATGAAAGAGGTTGAGAGCGGAAATGATGATCAACAAAAAGAATCAATTTCTACTCATACCGAAACCAAACAACATCTTGAAGTCCCAGAGAATGTAATTTCAAGAGCTGAACAAGATACTTCAAGAGCTGATTTACCAGAGGTTTCAAGTAACTCTGCTATCCAACCAGCAACATCTGTTAACCTTCATGAAAACACTAATACTATTGACTCTATCAAATCAAAAGATGGGAAGTCCGATTCAATTGCACCTTCCGAAGGAATCTCTGAATCAGTTGCGTCTGAAGCTGTACCTGATTCAATTATCGATTCCATTTTACTTGCACCAACAGCTCAAAGTGCCAAAAATGGAGAACAACACCTGGAAGCTCGTCAAAATGCCATTAAAAGCTCACCAAGCTATGTTGTCAGCAGCAAATCGTATGACTTGAGCAAAGACTTTCGCAATCAGTTTGCACAGCTCTCTCAGAGTGGAATATTGAAAGAATCATCACGGGTGACACAGTCTCCTACTCATCCACTTGCTAATTACACACGGTCTTCAGAGCCGTTTTTCAAGTCAGATAATATATCTGGGCTAGATGCGTCTACGCCGTACAACCAAGCAACAAAGTACGAGCCTAAAGAAACAACAGTAGGAGCGACTCAATGGCAGCCAGCATCAATACTGAATTTCCTTGAGACGTTAACTAACATGGAAGGAATGTCTATGGAACTTAAAGAATTGACGAAATCTCAAAATGACTTACACGACGACTATGATTCCGAGCTCACGAATTTCATTCTGGCGATGCCAGAGAACGAAGAGAGTATGACTATTCAGGAATGGATACATTACAGTGCAGCGAATAGTCGTTCGATTATCCGAGAGTATGCTAACGAAGCAATACAGTTCTATGAAACTGAGTACGCAAGGGCATTGAAGGTTTTGGAAGGGTTACCTACATCAGATTAAACACTATAATGGCCATTACTCGTAGATGGTAACATTAGATTTTGAAGAAGTCATGATATTGCAATATCCAATTGAGGTGGTGATCCCGATAAAAGGAAGCCGAGGCGTTCTTTTGTTGTGTGCTTGTATTCGCCTCATATATAAAGTGCCGGGTACCTTAATGAAATTCCCATATCCACCACATCCAACGGCTCATTCCTCTAATATCCTGTTACAAAAGTATATAATCTTCATAATTATATAGGTTGGTTATTGGGAGATAATTCTATCACCATATCAACAAGATGATAGATAGTATAGATAGGTAGACTCTACAATATGACCAACCTTGATGATAATCCCTCACCACCTCCCTTCATTATATACACCCTCATAACTGATAATGAACACACCCTTTCATAATATCCTCTCTCTCATATCAACCCTTTCAACTCCACCCTTCCACCCTTCCACCCTTATTTACATCTGTTGTACCTTCCCATTCTCACGTGGGGCTTTGATTTACCTCATCACACAGATAGAAGGTTATACAGTAAAGCTTAAATGATTAACCGCGGCCATTCATTTAAATTTCCGAGTCAATATATCAAATCATGAATAATCTATATTGATTGTTTATCGATAGTTAATAGTTAGAGAGAAGTTATCTATAATATCTCTTTGGTACAAGTTGTATTCACCATAGTAATATGATGATTTTATAGACCACAATTTCTCTACAATAAACTATTCTATTCC
Source organism: Kodamaea hsintzibuensis (nom. inval.) (assembly GCA_030568835.1). Lineage (NCBI taxonomy): Eukaryota > Fungi > Ascomycota > Pichiomycetes > Serinales > Debaryomycetaceae > Kodamaea > Kodamaea hsintzibuensis (nom. inval.). The sequence goes on from JAJMJA010000013.1 coordinate 351,950, forward strand.
TACTCTCTAGTGTTTAATCTTCTCCTCCTACCTTCTACAAATACAAACAACACACTCTCTACCATAGATCTCCTTATTTCCTTCCATTTGTCTCCCTTCTATTCTCCCTTGTCTCCCTTCATTCATCACACAATCGTCGAAAAAAACGACCAAAAATCAAACACGATCAAACCAAAAAACCCAACCAACCCCCCCTCTGTTAATAGTCATAACTTCGTTCAATTCGCACTGCCAGGATGTCATTTTGGCCCTTTATGAATTCTATGAACAGTAGTTCGCTGCTTCACAAGTTTTTGGATTCGGTCCAGGACTTTAGCGTTGTTTCTGTCGAGGATTTGCTTGAGGATCCTGTGCTACTGCAGGAGTTATTGGAGGAGCTTCAGAATATTAAGGGGAATTACAATTTGAATAGCTTTCAATTACTGCAGCAAGGTGGTCCTGCTGCTACCAATTCTTCTAATGCTACTACTTCAGTGGGAACTTCTGCAATAAGTCAGCATGCAAATGATTCGTTTGGTACAAGCGATTCTGCCTCCTTCACATCATCAAATAATGATGCCTCCAATCTGAATAGCAAAGATGCTCGTAGTACTAAGCTATTGGAATTATTAATCCAACCTCACATCTTAAATGGGTTCCTTGGTTACTTGATTGAAAGTGTGGATTTCTTTCATGAAGAAGCTAAAAAGGAGCAAGAAGCTCTTGATAAACTTTTAGCAAGCACTAATGATGACCCAGACTCAGATGTTAACTTAGATGAAAATACGCAGAATGAACTAGAAACAGAAGTAGTAGAAGAAGAACAAGAAGAAGAAGAAGAAGAAGCATTACCTCAAAAGACCAAACAAGAAACTAACGAAGAAGACGAAGACAAAGATAAAGATAAAGAAGAATCCAAAAAAGAATCTGCTGAAGATAAATTAACTAGAAGCATCCAAACGTCATCAGATATTCTCTCATGCGATTTATGGGTGATCCTGAACAGGATCATCGAAACCCCTTCCATCATGTCAAAGCTTTGGCTGATTTTACTGTTGGAACACTTGGACGAAAGCTCACCTCTGGTTTCATACTTGGTACATATATTGGACCAATTGATGGACACAAATAGCATTGAACTCCTCAACTTTGTTCGTCGTCAACCTCTGTTGGTAGATACGTTTTTGAACAAAATCGAGATTCCTATGTTGATAGACTTTTTCCTTCGAATCATCCAGACCGACAAGCCGGACTCGCCGACGGGGATCTTGGAAACATTACTGCTGCAGCAACTTATTTCAAAGCTCGTAGACATCTTAAGACCAGACGAGTCTCAATTTGTCGAACTGGCTGCTAAAATTCCAAACCACGAGAAATTTTTCAAACAAATTGCTGCAACTGACTTTATTAAAGCTTTGGTGACAATCTCATCAAACAGCGCATTAGCCGTTGTATTAGAGACTAACATTGGACCCAACCAATTGACTAGAGAGCTCGTATCTCCACCAATAGTCAAGACATTGATCAACGATATCATGTTGTACTCCCCCAAAGACCGCAAGCAAACTAACAAGCATGGAATCAACAATGTCGTAGGGATCATAATTGAGCTCATCCGTAAAAATAACTCTGATTATGATTTAAACTGCGGCAACTACTCTTCCATATTGCATAATGGTGACAGCAACCCCCCTGGTGAAATGAACTCGTTTGTCATGTTTCAATGGCTCAAAGATTTTGAACAGAATCCTCCAGGGCCACGCGATGCCATATACTTGGGTGATATGCTCGCCATCTTTTCCAACCACTTACCAAAGTTTGTTGGTATGATGCAACATGAGGATGCTCAACCAGCTAACACTTTAGGATTCACCAAGTTTAAGCTTGCTGAATTGGTTGCAGAGTTACTCCACTGCTCGAACATGATTTTGCTCAACTCGAAGAAAATCCGTAAGATCATCAAGATCCGTGATCACGTCCGCGAACAGCAACAGAAGAGGTTGCGAAAAGCACTTAATGACACGATTGCCTTCGATGATGCAGATGAAGGGTCTATCCAAGACGTCACTACCGGATTAGATGACGTCTCATTGGACGATATTCACTTTGAAGAGCCCACCAACAAAAAGGATGAAGAAAATGATTATGTTCTGCTCTTGGAGCTGTTGGATACGACTGACGACTCTGATGACGATGAACCTATGATCTCACCGGAAAACCCATTTGTATGCGACGAAAGAGACGCCGTTATCAAAAAAGATCCACACGTAGGTGACTACTTCAAGATCAAATTAATTGAGCTGGGGATTTTACTCGACATTATTTTCAAGTTTACTGAATTCCCATGGCATAACTTTTTCCATAATGTTGTGTTTGATTTGATCCAACAGATCTTCAACGGCAAGCTTAACTCGTACAATTCGTTTTTGATTGTAGAGCTTTTTAAGCCTGGAAAATGTGATTTGGCAGAGATGATAGTGAAGCTGTATAAAACAAATGTGCAACCAAGGCCAGGATACATGGGTCACTTAATATTGATCAGTGAGGAGGTGGTCAAGTTCACACTGTTATACAAGCCGGACTTAATTTCGCCAGTCATAGTCAAGTCCATCCAGTCAGAAGATTGGGAATGGTTTGTCAATGATGTATTGTTGAAAACTCGTGAAGTGTACAATGTTGTATTGGGGCAGGATTCTGAAGAGATGGACGATGCCGCAAAGTCAGATCAAGGAGAAGATAGAGATTATGGATTTGACTCGCTGACTGTTGGGTACCTTGACATGGAAGCATACGACGGAACACCTAAAGAATCAGAAGAGGTAAAGAAGTTAATTATTTTGGGTGACAAGTCGAACCATGCACTCTTCATCAGTGACGATAGCGCACAAGAAGAGTTGGAAGAGGCACACATGCCAGACGTACGTGTACAAAACATGTCGCCTAGCGGAAATGTAACAAGTCAAAACCTTGGAGTAGGAGAAGATGAAGAAGACGTAACAGAAACGGAACCTTTCCAAGAAGCGTATCAAGACAACCTTTCAGGTTCAAGTTCACTGGATGAAGAGGACGATAAACCAAATGAGAATGAAGAGCCGAATGAGTTACGTAGAGTACGCAAGCATAACGATAATGAATCTAATGATTGATTTAAGACTCAGCTGACGGTTATGGCTCAAAATAGAATAGAAATTGATTTAAAAATCATTCCATCTGCGGGTTTGAAATTGAAGAAAGTGACGCAAGTGTACACGACATGAGTGGAATGTTATAAGAGGGGCATAACAATGAATTGGAGTCTAATTTCAGTGCATTTTAGAGGAGAAGTTTTATTAACTCAGTAATTTAGTGTCGAATATCTTATGTTCGACCTGGAGGTAATAAAACAAGTGATTGAACTTCTTTCTAATGTCCCTGGATACTAATTAAAATGGTTGAGTACTATGAAAAAACGATATTGCAAATAATTTATAACATCTTACTAGCTTTAATGACATTAATATACTTATGGTATTACTTGTGTTCTACAGTATAAAAATTTATCTTTCAAATCTATTCTATTCTAAGATCTTCAAGATCTTTTAATCACTCTTATTTACTTTTTCAGACGACCATAAGCAACCTTACCATTAGGCAACTCGATCTTCTTACCTTTTGCTTGTTTTCTCTTCTTCTTAGGGTCTGCTTGACGTTGAGGCTTTTCAGCAGTCTGACTTTTATACTCAATTTTGGTATTTATCTTCTTATTGGTCAATTTACCAATACTCAAATTCCATAATCCAACTGGAATCTTGAAGAATAATGTTTCTTTGAAGCCAGGTTGTAAATTGATCTCGTTTTCATCCAAGTGGATAAACTCTTCACCTGTTTTTGTTTGTTCTACAAGGTATACTTCTCCAGTACTTCTGACCAAGAAGGTTTTTCCATTCTGTTCGTTATTCAATTTTCTGTCAGAACCATCAGATGGTGGAAGAATTGAATCACCCCATGCTTGTTTCTTGATTTGTGACTTCAAGTCAGACAATCTCTTGTAATCTTGTTTCCTGTTGATTCTTAAAACAACGAAATGGAACGCACTAATAAGGACCCAGAGGAATCCCAAGGTAAGGATTAACCCAGGACGGAATTTGGAATAGTAGTATCCAGTACCTTTCCACATTGGAAACCCTTTCTTGTGGAAATAATCATACCTTCTACGTAAAGATTGATCACGAAGAATGTTACCAACTAAAGACAAACGTTGAAAACGTTCTTCTGCCTGTTTCTTAACCTTTTTGGTAGCCCCACTGAACTTGTCAGGGTGCAATTGTCGCGAAATCTTACGGTATGCTTTACTGATTTCTTGCAATGTGGCCTTGCGACCTTGTTCCAAACCTAACCACAGATAGAAGTCAATATTCTTACCTAAGTCCTTTTGGATCTTCTCATTCAAGTTAAAGATCTCATAGTCTTCTGGTGTCCACTGTGAACCAACCACAAAAACTGCAAACAACAAGTATACATAAACTAATGATATCCTCATCGTGTGTTGTTCCTTCTGATTTTTCACTTTTTCTGAAACGTTTTTTTACATGAAATATCGTGTCCAAAATTAGATCAATTATTTGCAACAGAGTATCAAGATAATATGGCCTTGTATCCGCTTCCTCCCAATCTCAAGTTTGTTTACTTCTACAATACAGCATCTGCCACTCTTTGGTTCTGTTGCTTGGCAAGGTTTCTTATCTTGTTACCATTAGTTGGTAGACGGTTTTTACCAGGAGGCATTGCTGATTTCTTTCATATAGTTTCCCTCATACCTTTGGTGGGTTGGTTTTTATTGAAACTTCTTGTCAATAGGAGCTTGAAATTATCAGAGTTACGTTTATGGGGCTTGGCTAATGGTGTTCGCATGTCTTGGATTTGCTATGGTGTCATTTTCCCACACCCAAAGACTTCTTATCACACTACATACTCAGTATTGATCTTCCTGTGGTGTTTGATGAACCTCATTCATTATACCTACCATGGGTTCAAGATTAAAACAAAGTCTTCACCACACTTTTTGTTCTGGTTGGAGTACTCTAACTTCTACTTAATGCTCCCAATTGCTACAATTGCAGAGATGGTGCTTCTGTTTTTGAGTCTTAACTTTGTGGAGGATGATCTGTGGTATGAGATTGCTATTAAAGCCTCTATATTGGCATATATTCCAGGTGTTTACTTTACTTGGAACTACTTACATGAAAGAAGACGTATCAAGTACACTGAAGTGATGGAGAAGAGAAGACAGTATAGAAGAAATTTGCAGGCGCAGTCGACAGGTGTGACTAGTGGGGCATCAAATGAGAGTATTGAGATGAGAAACCAGGAGAGTGTAACTAATCTGAGGGGTTAAAAAGACACACAACGTCAGCATTTCGTCACAACCATGTGAATACATGTCGTTAACTGAAGGGTTTCTCCCTCCACAATCTGAAAAAGCTTACAAAAGTTTGAAAGAGTTGCTTAGCTTGATGACATATCTGCTATTAAGCAGATATACATACATTGAATTCTAAACCTTAACATTCAACTTGGCCCCAACTAAAGTGTACCTTCCCAAATACCAAAAGAATGTTCCAAATACAGACAAAACTCCAACCAAGACAACAAACATATTATAATTGTGGACACTTCCACTACCAATAACCACACTGGCAAGTGGTACACCAAACAAATTTCCCAAGCTGAGACATGCATTAAGCATTCCATAGTTAGTTCCAATTTCATTTACAGGCGTAACCTGAGATAAACAAGCAGGTAACAAACTTGCAATAGAGCCCAGTGAGTAACCTCCCAAACTTGAAAACACATATAGGGCTGTAAGCAGTCTGCCAAATGGTAACCAGATGGCAAGAATACATACATTGAACATCAACAACATTGTTAAGTTGACATTAAAACGACCGTAGATATCAGAAACGTATCCTGGAACCCATCTTCCCAAGATGCCAGCTGCATTCCAAACTGTAAGGAGAAGGTACGAGTCAGACTCTGAGACTCCTTGGGCAATTGCATATGTAGCGTAGTAAGTTAACAATAAGACAAGGGCCAATTCAGCAAAAAACCCACCCAAGATAATGAATAAGTACTTGGGTTTTGATAAGATACTGAACCCGAATCTATGAAGACTACTCTTGACAATATTCCATCTGTTTTGTTCTTTCACCTCGCTTCCTGATTTAATAGCTTTTGGTTTGGTGACTCTTGCTTTAACCAACAATATTGAAACAGCCATTAATCCCAAGCAAGTAAATGCCATGATTCTCATTGCCCATTCGAAGCCATATTTTCCATAGAGGTATCTAAGCATCAATGGAAACACAAGACCTCCCACAGATCCACCACTTGTTGCGATTCCTGTACAATTACCACGCTTTTCCAAGAACCAGTGGCTAATAACACTAACCAAAGGAGCCATTCCCAAGCCGTTACCAATTCCCAAACTTATGAAACTGAGTACAAACTGCCACACTTTGGTCGAACTTGCAGCACCCATCAACCCTAAAAAGATGAAGAATGTACATCCAATCAATAATGCGAAAGGACCCTTTCTATCAAACCAATTTCCAGTTACCAACGAGAACAGATATGCCAAACAAAGGAAGATGGAGAAGATCCAGGAGATACTGGAAGTCTTTACATGGGCCAATTGATGCGATGAAACATACACTTGAATAGCACCAATCGCATTGATAATACCCATATTAACAACGCACCCCACAAAGGAACCAAATACTACTGAATAAGCCTTGAGTCCACCATCTGGGTAACTGTGAAGATCCTCTTCATCCTCGTCGTCATTCTCACTACTTTGTACAGAGAAGGATTCCTCTAGACCAACACCCACACCTCTCATTGAAGGTTGACCAACATGATACTCGTTCAGTACTCTTGAGCTACCTCCAAGATCAAATACAGCAATCGTCTCATCTGGTTCTCCTTTCCTTCTGTTTATAGTGTTCAATTCAATGGAAACTTCCTCTTGTTCAGTACGTGACATGAATCCTTGACTACCCCTAATCTCTGAGACCCATCACCTTATCTTCATGGTGTATATATACTCTAGGAAGACTCATCCCGATAACGGCACTGAATCCCCGTTCGAACACAATATAAGAACCCGGGGTACACACATACAGTACAAGTCACACAGTGTTGTGAGAAAATGTTCGTAGCCTTTGTGCTCAAGTGAGTAATGATGATTGATTAACCAGAAAGGGTATGGGCATATAATGAGTGTTTCTTATACATAGAATCAACCTATCGTCGGAACCTATCGAATCATTATATCATCCTATTAAAGAAGCATTTACAAATTCTACTTTAATTTAGCCAGCAAGAACCTTGACATGTTAATGATTAAAAGAGATTCGAAAGTTACATACTAGTATATTTACAAGAAGATTGGTACTCGAATCATATCTATATTCAATAACAAAGTAGCACTCGCGTCTAATTTGAACCATCTACAAGTTGGAGATTCTTATAAAAAAAATCTTGTGAAGAATCTAATGAAGAATCCAATGATGATCTACAGTAGATATAAAAAGGGGGCATAAATATAACTAACTAAACTAAAAACTACCTAAAAAATACTAACTAAAACTTGATTGTTAATGGCCAATAGCCAATTGTTGATACTGTGTATCAGGAGTAGGAAAGAAAATCTATTTAAGCCTTGGTACAAGAGCTTGGCCAGCAGAAGTTTGGCAACACATTAGAAGAAGCAGCCCATTGTTGAATATCGCTTGCGTCAAAATCGGCGTCAGCCAATGATGTAGCGTTGGAAGAAGACAGGAAACCAGAGTTGTCCAACTTGATGAACGAGGACGATTCCCCAGTTGATTTGGACTCGATGTTCTGTTCAAAAGTGTATTCGTAAGTTGTGTCAAAGTATTTGCTCCATTGGGCGTGCAATTCGCTTGCGTCTCTTGCATTCCAGTCGAACTTGATGGCAAAGTCTTCTGGAAGGCAGTACAAGTCATTGTGCTTAGTTCCCTTAACCAAAACGGTGGCAGACCACTTGGCAAAACTGTCAACTTTACTGTTGGATGAACCATCCCACAATAAAGTCTCTCCACTGTTAGTACCTTCCAATGAAAGGGACTTCAACTCGTCTTGAAACTTAGCAAAGAGCTTTGCTGATTCAATAGTTTCAAAGTTAATGGTGACCTTAAACAAGTCATCTTCAACCCAAGCTACATCAGAGACAGTAAATGAAGCCTTTGGCACTGAAGCACTCACTTCGTAAACAAGACTGCTATCGTGGCTGCCAAATGTGTTGGACAAAGACTCCCAAGTGAGGTATTGTTCTTCTCTCTTACCAATACCGGCTCCAGCTCCAACGTGAACACGGATACCTAAGATTCCTAAAAGCTGAGCAAAGACATTGGCGTTGATTCCAAGTCCGAGTCCTCTCTTAGAAGCTTCAGTGCTACCGTTAAGCAATTCAAGAAGTTGGTTGAATTGGTCTTCAGAGATCTCAGTGTCTCTTCTACCGATTCCAGCTCCAGCTGCGACATTAACACGAATCCCTAAGATTCCTAAAAGTTGAGCGAAAACGTTGGCGTTGATTCCAAGTCCAAGACCTCTCTTCGAAGCTTCAGAAACGTCTCCGTTAAGGAACTCAAGAAGTTGGTTGAAAGCATCTTCGGAGATTTCAGTGTCTCTTCTGCCAATTCCAGCTCCAGCTGCGACGTTAACACGAATTCCTAAGATTCCTAAGAGTTGAGCAAAGACATTGGCGTTGATACCAAGTCCAAGTCCTCTCTTGGCAGCGTCAGTGCCACCGTTAAGCAATTCGAGAAGTTGGTTGAATTGGTCTTCAGAGATCTCGGTGTCTCTCTTGCCAATTCCAGCTCCAGCTCCAACGTGAACACGAATACCTAAGATTCCTAAGAGTTGAGCAAAGACATTGGCGTTGATTCCAAGTCCAA